>CALYLW010000660.1:0-340384 GCA_944989445.1 Ampullaceana balthica | reverse complement strand
ACCACTGGTACTGTCTGTCATTGCGATAGTTGCCTTACACTACATACCACTGGTTCTGTCTGTCATTGCGATAGTTGCCTTACACTACATACCACTGGTTCTGTCTGTCATTGCGATAGTTGCCTTACACTACATACCACTGGTTCTGTCTGTCATTGCGATAGTTGCCTTACACTACATACCACTGGTACTGTCTGTCATTGCGATAGTTGCCTTACACTACATACCACTGGTACTGTCTGTCATTGCGATAGTTGCCTTACACTACATACCACTGGTTCTGTCTGTCATTGCGATAGTTGCCTTACACTACATACCACTGGTTCTGTCTGTCATTGCGATAGTTGCCTTACACTACATACCACTGGTACTGTCTGTCATTGCGATAGTTGCCTTACACTACATACCACTGGTACTGTCTGTCATTGCGATAGTTGCCTTACACTACATACCACTGGTTCTGTCTGTCATTGCGATAGTTGCCTTACACTACATACCACTGGTTCTGTCTGTCATTGCGATAGTTGCCTTACACTACAAACCACTGGTTCTGTCTGTCATTGCGATAGTTGCCTTACACTACATACCACTGGTTCTGTCTGTCATTGCGATAGTTGCCTTACACTACATACCACTGGTTCTGTCTGTCATTGCGATAGTTGCCTTACACTACATACCACTGGTTCTGTCTGTCATTGCGATAGTTGCCTTACACTACATACCACTGGTTCTGTCTGTCATTGCGATAGTTGCCTTACACTACATACCACTGGTTCTGTCTGTCATTGCGATAGTTGCCTTACACTACATACCACTGGTACTGTCTGTCATTGCGATAGTTGCCTTACACTACATACCACTGGTACTGTCTGTCATTGCGATAGTTGCCTTACACTACATACCACTGGTTCTGTCTGTCATTGCGATAGTTGCCTTACACTACATACCACTGGTTCTGTCTGTCATTGCGATAGTTGCCTTACACTACATACCACTGGTTCTGTCTGTCATTGCGATAGTTGCCTTACACTACATACCACTGGTTCTGTCTGTCATTGCGATAGTTGCCTTACACTACATACCACTGGTTCTGTCTGTCATTGTGATAGTTGCCTTACACTACATACCACTGGTTCTGTCTGGTCACGTGAACACCACTTCAGCTTTTAAACAATAACGATTGATGAAAGTGAAAGAGTAATATCGTATCTGTTTATAGACGCTCCTTCTATACAGAAGATTATTGTGTCCTACGCTTATCTATGGTTTGTGTTTAGTCCTGCATTTTTATTAGAGATTTAAATGTTGATAAAGTGTTGGTTTTCCTGGATTCTTCAGGCAACCCATTCCACACCCGAATTCCGGACGGGAAGTAGGAAAACTTGTATGTGTTTGTTCTTGCATACGGAATAAGAAAGGTGTTTTTATCCTTATGTCTATCTGAGGGTTGTATTAAGTTATCTTTGCGTTGTATTTCTAAATTAGAATTAATTGCTTTATGTATGATTACTACTTTGCTCTTGGTTCTTCTATCCTCTAGTGCAGTGGTTCCCAAACTTTTTTGACCCACGGACCCCTTTTATACTCAAAATTTCCTCACGGACCCCCAAGTAAAAAAAATAATTATACATGCATAGTACAAAAATTAAAAAAGCTACATTTTGATGAAAAATGCGGTATTTATTAAAATTATTACTTTTGTTTAAAATAAAATAAATTTGAAAAAAAACAAACTTCGATTAACATGATGAGACTTAATGAGTGTATTTATGCCTGACTCAATGTTTGTGTGTAGGAACCGCAAATCCTCACGAGCACCAATTTCTAGTCGTTTATTTATTTATTTTTTTATTGTTGTTTTTTTATGATGAGGTTCATAACGCCACTGAACCTTTGTTCTACCAAATAGAAAGACAGGAAAACAGTCAAAAAAATTATGTACAATAACCTTTAATGCATGAAATAAAATTGGGATCTGAATTTGTAACCAGAATTTGTGGTATCCTAGTTCAAACAGTGGTATAAGTTCCTCATTTGTGGATATTTCAATAAGCTACTCCTGTATTAGTATGTATTCATCTGTGTTTGGGATCTGAGTTTGTCCATGCGCCAAAGAGCTCAACTGCCAGTCGGAAATATCCTATAGTGGCAAATGCGTACAAAATGTCCGCATGAAGAGCCATTAAGTTTTGACAGTAAGCAAGTAAAATTTTAACTATGTGGCAATTTCAAAAGATTTGAAAACTGAGAACATTCTCCTGTTACTAAGTTTTGTTTGCACAGAAAAAGGTTTGCAACGAACTCAGATATAACGCTTTTAGTTTTGAGTAATTTAATTGGTTACCTTGTAGTAGTTGTAGTTTCAAATTAGTTTTGTTAAAGTTGCTGGGTAAATAATTAATTCATAAAGGATATGTCATTTTTTTCAGTTAATTGTGATGCTGATTGTCTTTGTTTTACAGGAATTTGGACAATAAATCAAACAGAGTATAAAATCGTTTTAAATATATCTACGTGATGATAACCAGCGTACCTCTGTGTGAATAAATAATCCATTATAGTCTTCTTCTTCATTTTCCAAACCGTGGTGAGCAAATAATCTCTCATCGAAGGCATTCCTTTTGATTTTATTAACTGCTCTAATGACATAATGTAGTGATCCATGCAAACTTTCACTAAGAATTTTTGAATATTTGATGTTGATGAATGACTCAATTTACTGAAAATACATTTGGTACAGCATGTTTTAAGTATGCCAGAAATTCAAGTGTATTGCTTTAACTATATTGGTCCCCTTAGATCTTAGTGCAGCCTTTGACACTGTCGACCATCAAACACTGCTGAAAACCCTGCAAAATTATTTTGGAATTTCTGGCTCAGTTCTGCCTTGGTTTCAATCATACTTATCTAACATATCACAGGTAGTATCAGTAGATGGCTGTATCTCTCACAAAGCTGAATTGCTTTATGGTGGGCCTCAGGGCTCTGTTTTGGGTCCGGTACTTTTTGTACTGTATACAAGGCCACTACTTCTACTGCTCGAAAAGCATTCAGTTAAAAGCCAATCATTTGCAGATGATACTCAGCTATATACTCACACTGATCCATCTGATATTGACTCCACTGTCCAATTGATGCAAGAGTGCATTGGTGAAGTAAAGTCTAAGATGACATTCAGCAAACTCAAGCTGAATGATGACAAGACTGAAGCACTTTTATTTTGCAACAATAAATCACGCAGTACTTTGTCTCTTCCGAAGTCAATTCACGTAGCCATTTCGGATATTCTGTTCACAACATCGACTAGGAATCTTGGCTACATTATTTCTGACAACATGTCTATTAACAACTTCATCAATCACATCTGTCACTCTGCCTACACTGCCATTCGTCAGATCAGCTCATTCCGTCATTACTTAACAGTTAGTGCAACAAAAACTCTAGTCTGTGCTGTTGTATTAGCTCGTATGGATTAATGCAATTCTCTTCTGTCAGGTGCGCCAAAACAATGCATTGGAAAAACTACAGAAAGTTCAAAATTCAGCTGCCAGACTGGTGCTCAAGGCAAAAAAACATGACCCTGTTACTCCACTTCTTCACTCACTTCATTAGCTGCCTATACAAGCCCGTATTGATTACAAACTGGCCGTTCTCTGTAACAACTTTTTTCGGACTCATGCCCATCGTATCTTACTGAACTTTTGTTGGTCTACTCACTCACTCGCCAGCTACGATCTTCTGCAGACACACGCGTTCTCTCTGTTCCTAAGACACGCACCAAAACATTTGGTGAAAGGTCGTTCTCTTTTTGTGCAGCCAAACAATGGAATTCTCTACCCTTACACATACGTAGTATTCAAACAACCAAGTCCTGCACTTAAGACACATCTTTTCAAAATTTATTTTCAAAATTAATGAAACAACATTTCTTGTAAATGATTAACGTAGCTTATGTATAATGTACTGTAATTTTTGTGTTTGTTAAGATATGAAAGTTAATTTAATACTTATAGGTATGTTATTTCTTTCATGTAAAGCGCTGTGAGCCCAGTTCCTTACTGGGATACAGCACTATATAAATAATCAATTTATTTATTTATTTATAACTTCAAACATTTGTTTTTAATTCAGTAAATAACGTTTTAACGTTTCGTATCTGTTTCCAAACATTTAGGCATACTTCAAATATCCATTAACACCATATTGTCGGCATTGTTTCTTCGGCTCACTCAATTCTGGAATTAACTTTTTGCTAAACAAGCTATAACTTAGGGCCCCTGCCATTTGGGGGGCCCCCGGAAGTTTGTTTTCATATTTGTCGCTGCTATAGATTATCTAGACCTCAAAAAGTCCTTTAATAGCTTAGGGCCCATCAAGTCTAAATCCAGCCTTGGGCTCACTCATTCTTTTATCTGTTGTAACAGACCACTGTTAAGCATTAAGCATTATTAACGTTTTCAATGGAATGATACAGTAAATCCCTAATGAAAACATTTGAAGATAGGATACAGTTTAGATAAATATAACTTCCCGACACATCGAATAATACGCAACCTTGCAACCCTCGTAGATTCAAGTTAAAAACTTGTATATTTCTATAAGACTTATAGTTATAGGGAATTCGGCATTTCATCTGCATCAAGCTTGACATTTCAACAAACCAAGTATTTGATTGGTTATAGATGTGGGAATTACAGTAGTTCTAATACTTTGTTTTTACGTAAAACAACATTGTATCCATGAAGGATACCACCTAAGATGGTATTTAATTAGTAGAAAAGGCATTCACATACTATTTGATTTATTATTATTTATTTTAATTTCAATAATAAAAAAATTTATCACAGTTTCATTATTTGATGTTAAACCTTGCGCGGACCCCTGACGTTGTTCAGGGACCCCCAAATCAATTTTTATTTTTCACGGACCCCCTGAAAGGTCCCGCGGACCCCTGGGGGTCCGTACGGACCACTTTGGGAACCACTGCTCTAGTGTTTCAATGTTTAATGATTTAACTAATGGTGTTATTCTTGTCAGTTTCGAATATTCTCCTGTTATGAATCTGGCAGCTCTTTTTTGAATTTGTTCTAGTTTATCAATGTTTACTTTGGTGGATATATCACATAGAATATTATTGTATAAGTTAAATAATTATAATAAAGCTTACATTTATTGTTTTCATTACACCATTTGTTTGTGTATTTTGTATTTGACCTAATGAAAGATGGGGCCAACTGTATTGAGATGGCTTTAGAAGATGATGACAACTGTCTTGAGATGGCTTTAGAAGATGATGCCAACTGTATTGGAAAGACTTTGAAAGATAGTACTAACATCATTGACATGACTTTGACAGATGGTGCCAACTGTATTGACATGGCTTTGTTGGATGAGGCCAACTATATTGACATGACTTTGACAGATGATGACAACTGTATTGAGATGGCTTTTGAAGATGATGACAACTGTATTGGAAAGACTTTGAAAGATAGTACTAACATCATTGACATGACTTTGACAGATGGTGCCAACTGTATTGACATGGCTTTGTTGGATGAGGCCAACTATATTGACATGGCTTTGACGGATGACGGATGAGGCCAACTGTATTGACATAACATTGACAGATGGTGCCAATTGTATTGACATTGCATTGACAGATAGTGCCAACTGTATTGACATGACATTGACAGATGGTGCCAACTGTATTGACATGACGTCAAGATTTAAGGCTACCTCCTCTGTGACAGGGGGAGTAATGTCTTTATCTACTAACCGTAAACTCTCTTCCAGCTTTGTTAGATCGTGTTAGAGTTATCTTCTTATCTTATCTATACAGACGCTCCTTCTATGCAGAAGATAGTTGCGTCCACAGACCATGACAGATGATCTGTTGGCAAGTGATGCAGCATTCACAGGCCACGGCTTTGTGGGTTCCACGCATTACCCAGCCACCTAACTACATGTAGTATTAGGTACCCATTCGGAGCGGGGTGACTCAGGGACCCTTGCCTTCACACGGATTCGAACCCGTGACCATCGGTACGACAGTCCAGTGCGCTGCCACTCGACCACGCGTCCCNCCTAGTGTTTGTTCTTGTTGTTATGTTCGCGGCCTTTTTGAGGCGCAGCGAGGCGGTTGTCTTTGTTACGGTTAGTGTTAGAGGGGTCTTTGACTTTTGTCTTTTGTTTTATATTGCGGCGGGAGTTTGCATGTGAGGGTTCAGATCCAGTGTGGGTTAAGTGGGGGGAGCTGGGAGGGGGGACGGGATAGGTGTGTGGCGAATTTCCTAGATCTCGCGATGTTATCTGGAGGGTGTGGGAGTAGTTGGAAGGGGGGAGGGGTTATGTGAGTGGCAGTATTGGAGCTGGGGGTGGAGGAAAGATGATAGTAAGGGTGATTCGGCGGGGTGCTGGGTTTTGTTGGTGTGTTAGATTTGTTTGTGATTTGAGTCACGGTGGTAGATGTGTAGTGGCGGAAATTGTTGTATATGGCTCACTAGGGGGTGATTTGGCTTTTTTTTCTTTATATGCTTCAAAGTCTCGGGCCGTGGCTTTGACTTGCGTTTCGTTGTTATCAACTTTTCCTGGTTTTTGTGCGGTTTCGTCTGGTTTTTCTGGTTTTTGGTGGAGGGAGGGGTGCTTCCGATGTGGGAGGGAAGGGTAGGCTTGTTGGGCTGTAAGTTGGTTGTGGTTGCTTTGTTACTGTTCGTGTTTTTTTGTGGCTGACTTCCGCGGGGCGCGGGGGCTCAGGTACGGAGGGAGTTAGAGTGTATTGGAGTGGGTTGGTGCTTCTCGTCGGTACGTGGGGATCTAACTTGGCGGGGGTGTTCAGGTTGGAGGGGCAGGGGGCGCCGCCCTGATTTAATGGGCTGGTGAGGGGTTGTTTTGTCGACATAGGGAGGCGGTACTTGAACAAGGGGGGGGCGGGTTGGGGGCGTGGTCTTGTATGGTAAGTTGCGGGAGGGAGGAGAGAACTGTTGGGATGGACAAGCTATTCTTGGGGAGAGGGGGGGGGGGGGACTGGGGAGACGAATGCGAGTGTCTCGGGCGTTTTTTTGATCCTGGGGTTGTACGGATTGGAGAGGGGCAGTCAAACAATCCAGGAGGGGAAGGTTCATTGATAGCCCCCAGTATATAGTCTAGATTGATCTACCTTAGAGTCTGAGTGAGCAGCTTATTCTGCAACGGGTAGGTCAGTGTTCGCAAGGCGAAAATACTTTTATTCTCGGAGAGCCGCCTAATAAAATCATCAGTCCCGACCAGGTTCCCTACGACTAATAAGTGAGACCCCAAGGTTGTTCCCTGTCACGAAGCTGATTGTGGTCTTTTTACAAGGTTTTGAGTGAAATTAAATTTACGAGACGTTGAAAAAAACAACATGCAGTACGCTCGTATCACGCAAGTATATTACCAAGTAAATAAATCTCCCCCAGACAACAAACACAAAAAATAAAATTAAACAAAAAAAAAGTTATTTAACTACCAACCTTAACATACTATTAGCAAAACATTATAATGTATATATTAAAAAAACAATTCACGACCCGAGTTAATCTCAAATTAAACAAACCCCTCTGTGGGATCGTCCTTACTTTTGTAGTTGTTTGGGCTTTTTTTTATATCCGGCGGTCCTCTGTTCTTTATGTGATTCCGGTAACGGGGCGGTTGAATTAGCGCTGAGCTTATGATCTATTGGGAGAGGGCGAGCGGGTTGGATGGTGCGCCGTGGTTGGGGGGGGGGCCGTCTGGAAGTTACACCAAAACAACCACTTATCGTCAACCCAACATCATTCACTTTTTTAACCTATACACACCTACACACTCCATTTACACACCTTACACACACAACCCCCACCACATATAGTTTAAACAAACACCCAAATTTTCAACTTTCAATTTATTTATTATAAGAACTACAATAATATTTTATTTTTTTTTTTTTAAAAACACAAACGCAACAACAACATCCCCAAAACCCCACCCCGCAACCTCACCCGCCCCCCCCCCCCACTAAATATATTTTATAAACCGCCCCCCCCCCCCCAATTATATAACCAAAAGTACCCCCCCCCCACACCCCCCACACACCCACCCCACCCACCCACACCTCACCCCACACCCCCCCAACCCACCACCCCCCCTTATTAACCATCCATTTTTTTACATTGTTTTTTCGTTATTTTTACATTACCGCCCCCAACAACAACAACTACCAATTTACCCCACCCCCCCCCCACCCCCCCCCCCCCCACCCCCATCCCCCCCCCCCCCCCCCCCCCCCCTATCCCCCCCCACCCCCAACACAACCAACCAACCCCCCCCCCAAACAAAAAAAAAAAAAAAAAAAAAAAAAAAAAAAAAAAAAAAAAAACAAAAAAAATAATAAAAAAAAAATAAAAAAAAAAAACAAAAACAAAAACAAATACAAAATAAAAAAAAAAAAAGAAAAAAAAAAATAAAAAAAAAAAACAAAAAAACAAAAAAAAAAAAAAAATAAAAAAAAAAAAAAAAAAAAAAAAAAACAAACAAAAAAAAAAAAAAATAAAAAAAAAAAAAAAAAAAAAACAAAAAAAAAATAAAATATATACCACAAAAACCAAAAACCCAATAACCACAATTAAAATGTATTTATATAAATATAATTTAAAAAAGGTAATTACTAAATATAACTACATAATAATTGACATCTATATTTAATATATAAGAATAACCGTCATGAATATATGAGAGTTTTAACTAATTTTTTAGTTGCATTGAGATAATTGGGTTTTGAGACACTAAACTTGAATAAACATGTGTTTGAATCAAAAACCCACTCGCCCATAAACCTCCCCCCCCATAAGTATACTGAAATACAGACCTCCCCCACACCCAATCTAAGCGGAAAATAAAAACATAAAAATATAGAAAATTAAGATCTTCAGATCAACTACATAACCCTCCCTCCATTGACAGGAAAGTTTTTGATAATAAAACAAAAATAGATAGAAAAAAAAAAAAAAAATAGAAAAATAAAACAACTAAAAAAAACTTAAACTGAAAAAAGCAAATAAAGATTAAAAACCGTAACAAATAAAAAAAGAAGAGATATTAACAGTATACGAAGAAGCGTGTGCTTATTCTATTTCAAAGACAAACAGATACAACGTAACAGATTTAATAGTCTGAGATCATTGTTATATTACAGTCTCGAATTACCTAATAAAATTAGGCATAACCGAGCAACTTATAGATCACCTAAACCCCCCCCCCCCCCACATCAAAAATAAAAAATAAAAATTATTTAATGATTTATATAATAAATAAAAAAATTAAATTATAATAAAATAATATATAACAAAAAAATAAAATATTTATTTATACAATATATATTTATATATATAAAAATATATCTTTTTATGTTTATTTATTATTGATAATATAATAAAAATTAATATATAATATTTTTAAATAGATAATAATATTATTAATAAAAAACCACACCATCCAAGAACAACATAAATTATATAAACAAATATTATTTATATATATATTCTATTTCTAACATAATCTATTACTTAATTTAATAATACCTATCACAATTTTTATTTTATATATTTTTTTGGTTTTTTCTTTTTTTAAAAATAAATTATAAAAAAAACATCTTTACAAAAAAAAAATCTCAATATCATACTTAAAAACCCCACCCATAAAACCCACCATAAAAAACTGACCCCCCCAAAAACCCTCCCCACACCCCCCCCCTCTCAACACACGGTACATTCTAACAAAAAACTAAAACTAACCCCCCACCAAACAAATGTTACCCCCCTTTTCGCCTTCACGAGTATACCCCCCAAAGAAAAAAAATTGGATCATTAGCAAATACTGTTTAGATGTGGTCCAAAGAGATGCACATGGCAAATCGAAACCCCCCACACAACCCAAACTGATAACAGCACTAACATGAGCACACAACCTCCCTGCTGACCCCGAGACGAGAAATAGATTCTTTTCGACACTCCCCTCTCCCTACCAACCCCTCACAAACCCCCCACCCCCCCAATCCCCCCCCCCCCCGCCAGAACCCCCCCCCCCCCCCCCCCCCCCCCCACCCCCCCCCCCCCCAAACCATCCCCCCCCCCCCCCCCCCCAGAGTGCTGACAGCCACACCCCCCCCCAAGCCTCGTGAGGGCCCCTACCATAACACATCCAAAACCCCGGCGGTGCCCAAATGAGGCGATGCATCATAAAACCCAGCTTATACCAATGCCAGTAACCAAAACCAACCAAAAACAGTTCTCCACGCATAATTATTATGCAAAAATTCAAACTAAAACGTACCATCAGCCCCCCAAACATCATCCTTACCATAATACCCCCCCGTATAGGGAGCCCGGGCCTAGCCATACACATTACCCCGCAACTCTCTCAAGCTCAAGCCGAATTGCCAGAGTAAACCCAAATGCACGACACCAGAACTACCCAATCTATTATCCCGAATAGCCCCAACCCCAATAAACCGCCCACCCCAATGAGATTCCCCCCCCCCCCAAATCATTATAAGATTGGTATAACATATTAAATTTCTACTAAAAATTAATTTAATAGACCCCCCCCCCCCCCCCCCGGACCCCCCCCCCCCACCCCCCCCAAAAAACATAAAAAAACTCATACCACAAAACCCCCCAATCAAGACTCCCAGAGAAAAAATAACAGCGATACTGAGCACATCGATCACACCCCACTCCCTCTAGGCAGATGGGATGGGGAGTAGGTCGTGGATGGGGATGTGGCAAGATACTTGCTGAAGTGCAATTTAAGCAATAATAAAATTTGTCGGTGTTATCATTTGCTCTTTTATGTTGGTTTTTTTTTGTTTTAATTAATTTACATTTTTTTTTTTTTTTTTTATTATAACTTTGTGGAATGGAAAGGACAAAAGATGGCAGATTGGCACATAAAAACGGTCAAAAAATACAGCAGAGTGGCGGCGGCTCAGGGGCGTGTGTGGGGTCACAGTAGACGCCAGGCTGTAGGAACCGATGACATTCCCTGTAGTAGGCGAGGGGGGGAGGTGCAGGGACACTACCAGGTCCATCCGGCAACCTACGTCTCGCCCACATTGACGGAATACAGAAGCTAGTTGTGATCTCAGAATTGCGGGAGGGACCCGAACCATTACCTCTAAACAGCCTGCAGCACAACGATATACAACAAGCGTCACACCACGCCCGGCCTACTCGGCAATCCACGGTGTCGCTAAAGTCCCGCATACTCCTGAGCCCTGGTGGCTGACACCCGCGATCCCGCGACCAGCAAACACCACCCCGCAACCCTACCCCCTCCTGCGACCTCCGGTATTTTGCCACCACCCGGTTTGTGAGTAGTGGGCGCGAACTTTGTTGATCCTTGTGGTGTTGGTGCAGGGGGGTGGTATGGGTGGAGGTAGAGCTATTGTTTTGTTTTGGTCCGTTGTATATGGGGATACATGGTCGTGCGGCGGGGGGGAGGGGAAAGGGAGGGCTACGGTAGGTGGGTATGGGGACGAGTTGACGGTGTGATTTAGTAGTGTTGGGACAGGGGGTTCTGGCGGGGGAGAGGACTGTGCCCTTGAGGCGGCGGGTCGGCCTTTGCTTCATTGCTGGGAGTTTGGACTTGTCTTTTGTTTAACGGTCCGTCCATGGCCGTTGTTTGTGACTGTTATTCTTTTCGGGATTGTTTCCTTTTTGTGGGATGTTCTTTTCCATAACTTGTCCTATTTCTTTCTGATTGTTTATATTCACTAGCCTTGTTTTTGTATAACTTTCTTGTTCGACAGGGAGAAATGGGGACGGCCGTGGTTTACTATGAGTGTTGAGGTGGGGTTTATTGTGGAGATAGTGCGAAGTAGAGTGAAGGAACGCGAAACTGAGTGGCGGGAACCGAGATGGGGGGTGCATGGCCCCGTGGGGGGGGTGTGGGGGTGCAGTGCAGGGGAGGAAGCGGGGGGGCGGGATGTGGGTGTGGCGAGCGGGCGCGGGGGTATTGGTAGGGGCGCTGTCCCCACGGGAGCGGAGGCCCATCGGTGGGGCGGCGAGGATGGAGGGGGGGCGGGGGCGGGGATAAGCGCAAGCGAGGGGAGGGGATGGTGGGGCGAGGGGGGGGGAGCGTCGAAGGACCCGAGCCCCGATGACTTGGAGAAGCGCTGAAGGGGAGCGCGGGGTCTCAGGGGGGCACGGACCTTAGTTGTAGGGTGCGACTCGGGCAAACGTTGCGGCGCTGGTGGAGGAGGCGGACTGGGGGGATATGGTGAAGCGACGAGCGTGGGAACAAGCGAGGAAGGCCAGGGGGGCGCGGCCTACTGGTGGAAGGAGAAGACACCGAGAAAGGGTAGTTGGGAGTTGGCTAGTTTGGGTGTGGGTCATCGTGGGGGTGGTGGCTGAGGACGGGGGGGGAGGGAGCCGGGGGGATAGGGGGTGGAGGGGGTTCTGCAGGGTGGGTAGTGGGGAGCGCCGGCGGGGTGTACATGGCGTGCGGGGGGGGGAGGGGGAGCTGAAAAGGATGGGGATAGTTGGGACGTTTTGTTGGTGTTGTTGGGTTAGTGGCGCGGGGTGTGGGGGGGGGGTGTGGAAAGGCTGGTGTGAACACGGGAGGGAGAGACGGTGGGTGCGCGGGATCCGGGGGCGGGGGCTGAGCGGCGAGGTGGTGGGGGTCGGTACGATTGTTGTGTCTGTTTTGTAATGTTGGTACGGGTCGGTCATGAGCTAGAGGCGCGGGTGCTGGGGTTGCCGGGGGGCGAGGGGGACGTGGGGGGGGCGTGGAAGGGGCGAGGCAGGGGCACAGTTGCAGGGTGTTTGTCGTGGGGGTGTTTGGTCTGGCGGGTGGGGGGGTAGTGTCGCTCGGGCTGACGGGCGCGGTGTCTACGGGCTAGGGGGGGGCGGTTGGGGGGTTGGGGGGGGGGGAGGCACCGGGTGGGGGGCAGGCAAGGGCAGTCCGGGGGGAGAGGGCCGGGAGTAGGTGAAGTGGGGGGATGGGGGGGTTAGCAGGCCTTGGGATTGTTTATTTTATTTTTCTTGCGGTTTGACCTCCCCCACGGGGTTGCCGGCGTAAGGTGGAATGGGGGGGGCTGCGCGGGGGGGTAGTGAGCTTCCAGGACGTGCGGAAAGGGGGGGGCGGCCCCTGGCTTGAGAGGGGAGCGATGTTTGAGGGCCGGCGGGCGTACGAGGGGGGGTGGGGGAGTCGAGATGCCGTGTGCGGGTCAGGGGGGGCGTGGAGGGAAGTGGGGTAGGACAGGGGGCGGGGGTAGGAGGGGGGGTGGCGACGATATAAAGTGGCGGGGGGGACCCCATGTTAATCACTGTGGATTCGACAGACTCGCCGGGAGGGAGGGTGTGGGGTCGGGGTGTGCGCTGAGGGTTGTGGTTGTTTTGTTTTTTGGTTGTCTTTTACCCTTTTTTGTTCTTCTGCCTTTCTGGTGCCGGGGCGTTTTTTGGTTGACGGGTTCGCAGTCCCCACTGTGCTCGGCTGACTGGGGGGGGGTTGGAGGTGGGGTTGGTGGGCCTCGTAGGTCCTGCTCTGACTGGGGGGCCTGGGTGGCTTTGCTGTTTCTTCTTTTTTGTTTATCGTTGGCGGGGCGGGGTACCTGCCCGGGGTTTCCGGGGGGGGGGCGGAGCGGGGGTGGGCTCAGGGGCGGGGGGTGAGGTCTCGGGGGCTAGTCTCGAGGCAGGGATACGGGCCCCTGGCGGGGGTGGTGAAACTCACAAAAGGGGGGGGAAGGGGGCTCCGGGGGTCTTTGGGTGGGAAATAGGGGGGGGAGGACTAGGGATGCGGCGGGGGGGTGGCCTGGTGGGATGCGGGAGCGTGGGGGGCCGGTGGAGTTGGGCGGTGGTCGGGGGGACGAATGTACCGGGTGTCTAGGAGGAGCTGGGGGGGAGGCAGGGGGTGGTGAGGGCGCGGGGGGGGGGAGCAGGCAGGCTGCGGGGGTTTATTTTTTTTACTTGGGTTTGACTTCGTGGTTACTTCATTTGTCATTGCTTATCCCTGTTTCTTTTTGTTATAGCGTGGTTGTGTTGTTTGGTATTCCATTTTGTTTCGTCTTTGTAATCTTTGCGTTTTCCGGCATTCCGTTTTATGTGTATATATTGTGGCACTTCTCTATTTTCTTCATGTTTTGGGGGCTTAGATCCCTTTTGTTTGGTTTTGTTTCGGGCCGTATCTTGTACGTGGGTTGTCTTTGGTCACGACCCGCGGAGCTGCCGCACTACCAATACGTAGACGGAACACAACCCCACGGGGGGGGTGGAGGTTGGTAGTGAAGCGTCCTCTGCCGGATGAGGTGGGGTGAAGATGACAATCCTTTGGGGGGTTGTCGTGCCAGCTTGTCCCCGAAAATTTAAGTGCCTCTCACTCCACTTTTCTCTTGTGAGTCTGGGTCGGTTTTCACTCTGCCTCCACTTGATTCGCTTTGGGGCGTTTTTTTGTTAATATTTGTGTGTTGTGTGTAGTGTTTTTTGTCTTGTTGTTGTTTGCTTTGTTGTTGTTGCTGTTGTTTTTTTGTTTTTGTACTAGTTTCTGTTGTTTTTTTTAGTTGTATGTTTTTGTTGTTTTGTTGCTAGTTGTTGTTTTTGTTGTTGTTGCTGCTGTTGTTAAACCCGCAAAAGCCGGGTACTTGCCCTAGTGTGAAATAATAGGTAAGGTATGGGAAGGCATGGGAAGTTATGGGAAAGTATGTAAATGTTTGAGAAAGTATGGGAAATTATGGGAAGATATGGGAAGGCTTGAGAATATGTGGGAAGGTATGGAACTGTATGGAAAGTTATAGGAAAATATGGAAATGTATGTGAAAGTATGGAAAAGTATGGGAAGGTATAGGAAGATATGGGAAAGTATGGGAAGGTATGGGAAGTTTATGGGAAAGTATGGAAATGTATGAGAAAGTATTGGAAAGCATGGGAAGTTATGGGGAAGTATGGGAAGTTATGGGAAAGTATGGGAAGATATGAGAAGATATGAGAAGGTATGGAAATGTATGAGAAAGTATGGGGAAGTATGAGAAGGTATGGGAAAGTATTGGAAGTTATGGGAAGGCATGGGAATATATGGGAAGTTATGGAAAGTTATGGAAAATTATGGGAAATATATGGAAATGTATGGGAAAGTATGGGAAAGTATGGGAAGGTATGGGAAAGTATGGGAAGGTATGGGAAAGTATGGAAGGTATGGAAAGTATGGGAAGTTATGGGAAGTATGGGAAGTATGGGAAAGTATGGGAAGATATGGAAAGTATGGGAAGGTATGGAAAGTATGGGAAAGTATGGGAAAGTATGGAGAAGGTATGGGAAAGTATTGGAAAGTATGGGAAGTTATGGGAAGTATGGGAAGTATGGGAAAGTATGGGAAAGTATGGAAAGGTATGGGAAGTATGGGAAAGTATGGAAAGTATGGGAAGTATGGGAAGGTATGGGAAAGTATGGAAGGTATGGAAGGTATGGGAAAGTATGGAAAGTTATGGAAAGTATGGAAAGTATGGGAAAGTATGGAAAGTATGGAAAGTATGGGAAGTATGGGAAGGTATGGGAAAGTATGGGAAAGTATGGAAGTATGGGAAAGTATGGAAGGTATGGAAAGTATGGGAAAGTATGGGAAGGTATGGGAAAGTATGGAAGTATGGGAAGTATGGGAAAGTATGGAAAGTATGGGAAGGTATGGAAAGTTATGGGAAAGTATGGAAATGTATGGAAAGTATGGGAAAGTATGGGAAGGTATGGGAAGGTATGGGAAAGTATGGAATGGTATGGGAAAGATATAGGTTAAGTATGGGAAGGTATGGGAAAGTATGGAAATGTATGAGAAAGTATGGGAAGTATTGGAAGGTATGGAAAGTATGGGAAAGTTATGGAAGGCATGGAAATATATGGGAAAGTATTGGAAAGTATGGAAGGTATGGCAAGATATGAGAAGGTATGGGAAGGTATGGGAAGATATGAGAAAGTATGTGGAAGTATGGGAAGTTATGGAAAGTATGGAAAAGTTATGGGAATATATGGGAAGGTATGAGAAAGTATGGGAAAGTATGGGAAGGTATGGGAAAATATGGAAAAGTATGGAAATGTATGAGAAAGTATGGGGAAGTATGGGAAGGTATGGGAAAGTATGGGAATGTATGGGAAATATGGAAATGTATGGAAAGTATGGAAAGTATGGAAAGGTATGCAAAGTAATGGAAAAATATGGAAATGTATGAGAAAGTATGGAAAGGTATGGGAAGGTATGGGAAAGTATAGGTAATGTATGGGAAGTTATGGGAAGTTATGGTAATGCAAGGAAATGTATGAGAATGTATTGGAAGTATGGAAAAGTATGGGAAAGTATGGGACGTTATAGAAGGTATGGGAAAATAAGAGAAGGTATGGGAAGTATGGAAATGTATGAGAAAGTATGGAAGGTATGGGAAGGTAGGGGAAAGCATGGAAATATATGGGAATGTAGGGAAGGTATGGGAAAGTATTGGATGGTATCTCTATATATATAAGACGCAATTTGTTGTCTGTCTGTCTGTCTGTTCCCTAATATCTCAAGATCCAGAACAACCAAATAACGTGAAAATTTGGTACACGTACACAAAATTATACCGGAAGGGTTATTAAACAGGTTTCGTTCCATATATATAAGATACTGGGGCCGGGGGCCCAAAATGTAGTTTTTCCTTATATGAGCTATATAAAATAAAAATTATTGAAATTAAGGACGTAAAATAATGACGCAAAATAATAAACATTTTGGTGTCGAGATTAACAAGAAGGCGATTATCGCCATAAAATAATTGTTTTGTTGTTGCTTTGTTGTTGTTGCTTTTGTTGTTGCTTTTGTTGTTGTAGTTGTTGTTTGTTTTTGTTGCTTTGTTGTTGTTGCTTTGTTGTTGTTGCTGTTGTTGTTGTTGTTTTGTTGTTGTTTTGTTGTTGATTTTTTTGTTGATGTTTTGTTTTTGTAGTTGTTGCTGTTGTTGTTTTTGTTGTTGTTGCTGTTGTTGTTGCTGTTGTTGTAGCTGTTGTTGTTGCTGTTGTTGTTGTTGTTGTTGTTTGTTGTTGCTGTTGTTGTTGTAGTTGTTTTATTGTTGTTTTGTTGTTGATTTTGTTGTTTTTTTGTTGTTGTTTTGTTTTTGTTGTTTTGTTGCTGTTGCTGTTTCTGTTGTTGGTTTTGTCGTTGTTGCTGTTGTGGTTGCTGTTGTTGTTGTAGTTGTTGTTTTGTTGTTGTTGCTTTGTTGTTGTTGCTGTTGTTGTTGTAGTTGTTGTTTTGTTTTTGTTGTTTGTTTTTGTTGTTTTGTTGCAGTTGTTGTTTTTGTTGTTGTTGCTGCTGTTGTTAAACCCGGAAAGCCGGGTACTTGCCCCTAGTGTGAAATAATAGGTAAGGTATGGGGAAGGCATGGGAAGTTATGGGAAAGTATATAAATGTTTGAGAAAGTATGGGAAATTATGGGAAGATATGGGAAGGCTTGAGAATATGTGGGAAGGTATGGAACTGTATGGAAAGTTATAGGAAAATATGGAAATGTATGTGAAAGTATGGAAAGTATGGGAAGGTATAGGAAGATATGGGAAAGTATGGGAAGGTATGGGAAGTTATGGGAAAGTATGGAAATGTATGAGAAAGTATTGGAAAGCATGGGAAGTTATGGGGAAGTATGGGAAGTTATGGGAAAGGTATGGGAAGATATGAAAAGATATGAGAAGGTATGGAAATGTATGAGAAAGTATGGGGAAGTATGAGAAGGTATGGGAAAGTATTGGAAGTTATCGGAAGGCATGGGAATATATGGGAAGTTATGGAAAGTTATGGAAAATTATGGGAATATATGGAAATGTATGAGAAAGTATGGGAAAGTATGGGAAGGTATGGGAAGTATGGGAAAGTATGGGAAGTATGGAAGGTATGGAAAGTATGGGAAGTTATGGGAAGGTATGGGAAGTATGGAAAGTATGGGAAGGTATGGAAAGTATGGGAAAGTATGGGAATGTATGGGAAAGTATGGGAAGTATGGAAGGTATGGAAAGTATGGAAAGTATGGGAAGTTATGGGAAGTATGGGAAGTTATGGGAAAGTATGGGAAAGTATGGAAAGATATGGGAAGGTATGGAAATGTATGAGAAAGTATGGGGAAGTATGAGAAGGTATGGGAAAGTATTGGAAGTTATCGGAAGGCATGGGAATATATGGGAAGTATGGAAAGTTATGGAAAATTATGGGAATATATGGAAATGTATGTGAAAGTATGGGAAAGTATGGGAAGGTATGGGAAGGTATGGGAAAGTATGCGACGGTATGGGAAAGTATAGGTAAGGTATGCGAAAGTATGGGAAGTTATGGGAAGGTATGGGAAGATATGAGAATGTATGGGAAGGTATGGAAAGTTATGGGAAAATATGGAAATGTATGTGAAAGTATGGGAAAGTATGGGAAGGTATGGGAAGGTATGGGAAAGTATGGATGGTATGGGAAAGAATAGGTTAAGTATGGGAAGGTATGGGAAAGTATGGAAATGTATGAGAAAGTATGGGGAAGTATGGAAGGTATGGGAAAGTATGGGAAAGTATGGGAAGTATGGAAATTATGGGAAAGTATTGGAAAGTATGGAAGTATGGAAGATATGAGAAGTATGGGAAGTATGGAAAATATGAGAAAGTATGTGGAAGTATGGGAAGTTATTGGAAAGTATGGAAAGTTATGGGAAGTATGGGAAGTATGAGAAAGTATGGGAAAGTATGGAAGTATGGAAAGTATGGGAAAGTATGGAAATGTATGGAAAGTATGGGAAGTATGGGAAGGTATGGGAAAGTATGGGAAATTATGGGAAATATGGAAATGTATGAGAAAGTATGGAGAAGTATGGAAAGGTATGGAAAGTAATGGGAAAATATGGAAATGTATGAGAAAGTATGGAAAGGTATGGGAAGGTATGGGAAAGTATAGGAAATGTATGGGAAGTATGGGAAGTTATGGGAAGTATGGAAATGTATGAGAAAGTATGGAAAGTATGGGAAAGTATGGGAAAGTATGGGAAGTTATGGGAAGGTATGGGAATATGAGAAGGTATGGGAAAGTATGGAAATGTATGAGAAAGTATGGGAAAGTATGGGAAGGTATGGGAAAGCATGGAAATATATGGGAATGTATGGGAAGGTATGGGAAAGTATTGGATGGTATCTCTATATATATAAGACGCATTTGTTGTCTGTCCGTCGTCTGTCTGTTCCCTTATAACTCAAGATCCAGACAACCAAATAACGTGAAATTTGGTACACGTACACAAAATTATACCGGAAAGGTTATTAAACAGGTTTCGTTCCATATATATAAGATACTGGGGGCTGGGGGGCCCAAAATGTAGTTTTTCCCTATATGAGCTATATAAAATAAAAATTATTGAAAATTAAGACGTAAAATATTAAACATTTTGGTGTCGAGATTAACAAGATGGCGTTTATTGCCATAAAATAATGTGATGTGACGTCATAGTTTGAGTTCATATTAATTTGTAAATAGGAAACAAAGTGAAAAGAGCAGTTATTATTTTAATTTATATTTTTAATTGTTAATATACCGCTGTGGGTGTGCGTTTAAGTATTTGTCTGCACATGTGTGAATCAGTGAGTGTGTGTGTTTTTTGTTGTGAACTAAATGTTATGAAATGGTTTATTTTTATGTCTGTTAATGTTGCGCCTCTAACAAGATTACGTATATATTTTTATAAAATTTGTTTGCAAATTACATATTTTTTTACTTTACACTGTTTCTTTTTTGTATATTCTATATGTATTTTATCCAGTCGTCCGATCAAGCTTTTTCCTTTCATCGGCGAGGGTAGGAGTCAATAATATCGTCCATCCCTGGGTGGCATAAACACTGTAGCTAAGCAACTGTGTTTATACTTTTTGCATAACTTAAACGAAACCAGCAGGGCACATTTTAAGCTCAAACATTGCGTTTCGAAATGTTTCTTTGAAACAAATAAACCCCATACAACAGAAAAATGAATTATATAAATTATCACTTACTGGGGGCGGGGCCAAAATGTATTTTTTTTCCTTATATTTAAAACTGACTCAAAACTAATTCTCCAACCTCCCGTGAGGGTAGAAGCATGAAACTTTTGGGAACTTGCCAAATACACTATTATGACGATAATTGGTGAAAAATAATGTAAACATTTCCACTCATGGGTGGCCGTGTGCCCCAAAACCGGTTTTTCCTTATATGGGCTATATAAAACTGAATCAACACCAATTCCTCATATTCCCGAGTAGGTAGAAGCATGAAAATTTGGAAAGTCGTTGAGTACCCTCCCGCAATGGTAACAGTCGAAAAAAGTATAAAGTTATCACTAACTGGGTAGGGGGGTGGGCGGGGGCCCAAACGTAGTTTTTTCTTAAATGAGCTATATAAATCAGGCTCATCATTAAATCTCCTATTTCCTGTGTAGGTAGAAGCATGAACTTGTGAAGTTGTTATATACCCTCCAAATGGTAACTTGGCGACATTAATAAAAATTATCACTCATTGGGTGGTCAGAGGCCTGAATGTAGTTTTTTTTCATATATCAAACTGACTCATCAATAATTCTCCAAATTACCATGTAAGTAGAAGAATGAAACTTTTGGAAGATTTTGAGTACCCTCGCGCGATGGTAACATGCGAAAAAAATATATAAAATTATTACTCACTAGGGGGCCTTGGGCCAAAATGTAGGTATTTTCCTAATATGAGCTATATAAAACAGACTAATCATTAAATATCCAACTTCCCGTGTAAATAGGAGCATGAAACTTTGGGAAGTTGTTGAGTACTCTCCCGCAATGATAACATACGAAAAAAAAATCCAGGCAGATCAGGTCCGCCACAGAGTTCCCAGAGCAGCTGAAACAGCTGAGCAAAGAAACTCCAGGCATGTGCTGTTCCAGTGGTAAAGTCAAACTTCCCCCAATTCTAAAGCCACCAGAACCATTGTGCATTCTGTTGAATGGTGAAACTGCACAATCAAAGGACTTTGTGAAACTTATTAGACTATTCAATAATATGTTTGCCGTGACTTCCTTCAAGTCTAATGTTGTCGTGAATAACGGGTGGACACCAACATTCAAGGTCCAAGGCCAAGTGTACCACCATGCTGGACCTCTTCATCCAGTCAATGCTGTAGACAGCAAATATCTCCAGATTTACTTCTTGGGAGAAGATGAGCAAGTGCAAAGACGACTGGATTTGCTTGACAGTCCTGTTGACAGAAACATTGTCCTCAAACTGCAAAGAATGCTGCATCAGCATAACAGCTATGTGAGGTCATTTAAAATGGCTGCTGAGATTATGGATAACACTCAAGTGGACTACAAAATCAAAATTTCCGGCAAAGCACCATTAAAGGAACACAAAGGCAGATTCAATGCACCATCTGTTAGTGAAGTGGCATCATGATTGCTGGAGAGCTAGGTGATCGTAGAGACATTGTGCTGCATTCAAGAAGTTGCTCACAAATGCCACTTCAAAGGGTTCAAGACACTCACAGGTCATATGATCCACTTCAGTATCCTCTGCTATTTGTTAGAGGAGAAGATGGCTATGATTTGAACATAAAAGATGTAAACAAGGCCACAAGCAATGACTACTATGCATATCGCATGATGCAAAGAGTCAACGAATTTAATACACTCCTCAGATGCCCGCGCCTTTTCCAGCAATACATAGTGGATATGTATGCTAAGGTTGAGAATGAGAGATTGCGTTTCATCAGACTCAACCAAACAAAACTTAGAGCTGAGGACTATGGTGTACTATTAGAGGCAGTAAGGAATGACAACAATGTGACTTCTGAAAATATTGGCAAATTAGTGGTGCTGCCTTCATCCTTCAGTGGAGGGCCCCGTTACATGCATGAATATGCACAGGATGGAATGACCTATGTACGTCATAGAAACACAAGCATCAAGTAGATTTGCAATTATGTTACCAAGGGAAGTGATGCAGCCATGTTTACTGTTGCAAATGAAATGCCGAACAGGCTTGATGGGGTTACCAATTAATTATCAACAAGGACGATACATTAGTAGCAGTGAGGCAGTGTGGCGCCTGCTTAACTTTCCCATCCATCAAAGGTATCCAACAGTTGTTCACTTGGCAGTACATCTTGAAGGAGGCCAAGGAGTATACTATAAACCAGGACAGCCAACAGCACATTTGACAGACACTCCAACAAAGACTACATTAACAGCGTTTTTTGATCTCTGCAAAACAGATCCTCTTGCAAAAACATTGCTGTATTCTGAAGTGCCTAGACATTTTCGCTGGGATGCCAGTCAAAAGGTCTGGCAAATCCGAAAAAAGGTATACCTCTTGCAGACTTCCCGGGATATGTGACAGACAATGCCTTGGGAAGAGTGTACACTGTGCATCCTCACAACAGAGAAGCATTTCACATGCGCCTCCTGCTGCACCATATTCGGGGACCTATTTCATTTGAAGATCTCAAAACTGTTATTGTGAAAGATGAGGATGGTGACATCCTTGAAATTAAGCCATGCAGCACATACACTGTTAAATGTACCATTTTATAGCATGCAAGTAAACAGTTAGTTGTGTACGCTTCTACAGAAAACCTTATTTTAAACCCGGGCGAAGCCGGGTACTTGCCCCTAGTGAATAAATAATTGTAATTGAAACGAAGTAAAGGTGGGGAGCATGTTTACCATTGCATGCCATATTTATGTAAGAATTAATAAAAGAGGCCGCATAAGATGATATACCTATAAATACACATTTATAAAAATACACTATATATTTTTAAATGCCACAAGAAAGTTACTGAGGTTGCAGGTCCCCCCCCCCAAGTGACAATACATATTCAAAATTTACAACCAAAAAAAAACATTATCAATTACTATTCTTTTATTTTATAATTATAAATAAATTTTAAAAAAATTACAAACAAAGAAATTGTATACATTAGTATGTAATCATATTTTTACATTTAATTTCCTAACGTTCATAATAGAAAAATCTTGTATTATGCTATCAAAATTTAAATAATTTGTAATATCTTGTTCTATGGACAATTGGACAAATGGCAAGATTTTGTTGTCTTAAATCGCTCATTGTGGAAGGAAGATAATTTTCATCAACTTCACTTCGGAGAAACTCCTTTCACAACTATCGAGACTGATAGCAATTGTTGAAAAAATTCATAGCAAAATTACAATGTTTGGTACAGCATTTTCCAATCTTACTGTTGAATAAATTTTAATAGATCAAAGGGGCCTTTCCCCTCGTTTTTCTAACATAATGCCTATTCTTGTAGTTAAAGCCATAAAAACATGGAGCCTTTTTCTTTCAGTATTGAACTGTTCTTTATCAATGTCAATAGAGTAATTTATTTGATGTTCAAATGCTTCATTTAGTAGGTTACATGGTATTATATACGAATATTCTCTTGCAAGGACTTGCAACTCATCAAAGCGTTCTTTTATTTTCTGTTATAATTCCATCCATGGATAAAAACATTTCCCGTTGTACTTCTCGTTCTAAAAATAGAACCACGTCTTCTTAGTTTTCCCCACTCATTTTTTTTCTCCCTCTAACTCAGCGTTCAGTTGATATCTCTAACTCTTCACAAATTGTTTGACTGATATAACAGCGTTTTGTATTAGCACATCTCTTTGTTACTTGCAATTGGTTTGCATTAATTTAAAAAATGACATAAATTGAGATAACATAGATAATAAAAAGATTGCATTGAATTGAGTAAAATTTAAGCATTTTATCTCGTTTTACTAGTTACTTCTTCAGATGTCAATTCAAAAGTATGTCTTTTTTATGCCTGTTGTGTGTGTTTATTAACGGAGAAATTAGAATATTTCATGTTCTTGTCATAAATCTGAATAATTTTCCATAAAATAGACGAATTCAAATTATTTACACATTACTTTAATTGGATAGGCGTACCATTTTAATGAATAACCGTATTTTAATGAAAAAACACAAATTATGTGTGCTACTTTAATGCAATGAAAAAAAATAATTAATTTTTAATAACGTACCTTACAATAATTTTATGAAAACTCAAACAGTAACATAAATTACCCATATTTTATATAAACTACTACTTGCAAGTTAAACACAATATTTGAACCACCATGAATTGTATGTACTTGTTCGCGCATCATTCTGCGAATGTCGAAATTCCACGCAAAAACCATCGTGGCGATATAAATAGCACATTATTGAGCCCAGCGGTGATGTGTTTTTTGTGTAGTTTTCATCTAAAAGTGTCATCTGGTCGTACCGTATACCGCTTAAATTTCCAAACAAATCCATACCTTTTTTGAGTTATTTTAAATTTTTGAACGGTTTTGCGTTACCTATAACATGCACACATCCACTATGTAATCAAACAAATGTGGGAATCCGTTAAATAGGACGAGAAATTACGAATATTTTTGTTTCACCTATGTTTTTCCCCTTCAAAAGAAAAAGGGTGGTTGTTGGAATAGGTTGCACTTTTCAAATGCCCAAAATGCCGCCCCTAAATGTGTGCCGCCCGGGGCGGACCGCCCCCCTCTAGCTACGCCACTGTGATTAATTCCCCTCACCGGAATTAACGCGTACAGACATTTACTAATGTGTCCAACATCCGTTTTAATGCCCCCTTTTCCCAACACATAAAAATGTGTGTTTTCCGCATCTCTGATCATTGGATCCAAAGTTCACTTCATATTCTAAAACTCTGTGCATGGGTGTGTGTCTTTGTGTGTGTGTGTCTTTGTGTGTGTGTGTGTGTGTGTGTCTTTGTGTGTGCGTGTGTGTGGGGGGTAATTTTATTAATTCCTAAGTTATTCTCTTTTGACTAAGTTTAATGGAGGAGTATTGGTGCAGCCAGCATTACCCGGGTAACACTTTTGTTTTTTCTTTTTACAGAGGGGCGGTAATTTTGACCACAAAGCGTTTTAAGCTAAAGGTTGAACAAACTCGTCCCACGCAAGGCGGCACCTACTCTATCTACGTAGTTTGTTACATTTAACATTCAAACTGGGCCCAATTAATTACCAAAATTTTGTTCTACTTTTGGAAGTTGCTCGTGTGAGAAGATATTCCTCATTTCCAGTCAATAGCAGGTGTCTTTTTTTCTGTGCATTAACCAATAAATCTGTCATCGATCTTTACGATTCCATACTTGCTTGTGTTTATATCAGCTCAAATTTTCTTTTAACATGAATGCGACGATAAAATCGGTTAAAACATTATGTTTGCTTATATTTAATTATCTTTTTTTTTCAGTTGACTTGACTATCCCTTAACCCGTCAGTGGGTCGTTGAGGCACCATCGTGAACTGAACACTATCTCACGCCATTTGTCACGGTCCTGTGCTGCCTTTTGGGCGTCGATGAATGACAGCCCGGTCTACTCGTTGATGTCATCTTCCCATCTCTTCTTTTGTCTGCCTCTTTTTCTTCATCCCTGCATGGACTGTGCCTTGCATCATAGTCTTTGCGAGACCTCCAGATCTTGCCACGTGTCGATACCCTCGTAGTTTCTTCTTCTTGATTGACGTGAGAAGTTCCTCGTAGGGGCCAAGGACAGTACTTAGTTTGTTGCGGACTGCTTCGTTTGTGATGTGCTCTGTGTAGGAGGTGTTCAGTATCTTTCGGAAACATCTAATCTATTGCGCATTGATTCTTCATTGGAGGTCTGCAGTGAGTTTCCAAGCCTCGCATCCATACAACAAGACCGGCATCGCCAGAGAGCGCATTAGTCGAATCTTTGATCTCAGAGAGTTTCTTGCTTGCCAGATGTGTTTTAGTTTGCTCAGCGCTGCGGATGTCTGGGCCATTCCGGCAAGAATTTCTGGCTTTGATCCCTCGTCGGATATTTGAACTTGAACTTGAACTATCCCTTAAACCGTTGTTGGGTCGTTGGGGCACCATCGTGAACTGCTCACTAACACACGCCATTTGTCCCGGTCCTGTGCTGCCCTTTGAGAGTCGCTGAATGACAGGCCAGTCCACTCTTTGATATCGTCCTCCCACCTTTTCTTTTGTCTGCCTCTTTTCCTTCCTCCCTGGACTGTGCCTTGCAATATAGTTTTTGAGAGACCTCCATTTCTTGTCACGTTTTAATTGATGTGAGTAGGTCCTCATAGGGGCTAATGACAGTACTTATTGTGTTGCGGACCGCTTCGTTTGTGATGTGCGCTGTGTAGGGGATGTTCAATATCTTTCTGAAACATCTCATCTCCAGCGCATTGATTCATCTTTGGAGGTCTGCAGTGAGCGTCCAAGCCTCACAACCATACAAATAGACCGACATCGCCAGAGAGCGCATTAGCCGGATCTTTGTTCTCATGGAGAGCTTCTTACTTTGCCAGATGTGGCTTTAATTTACTCAATGCTGCCATTGTTTGGGCTACTCTGGCAAGAATTTCTGGCTTTGAGCCTTCGTCGGATATTATGGCCCCTAGATATTTGAAGGTGGAGGCTTCTTCGAGCTTTTGCCCGTTTATCCGAATCTCACTTACAAATTTACTATTTGTCATGACCTTGGTTTTTTCTGCATTGATTTCCATGCCGTACGCCTTTGTTGTTTTCTCTAGCTTTGCGAGGAATTATTTTAGTTCGTACTCGCTACCAGCTAGGCCGTCAATGTCATCGGCGAAGCGTAGGTTGGTTATACGTCTCCCTCCGATGCTGCGACATGGTCTTCTAGCACATCTGTCATGATCCTTTCAAGGAAGAGGTTGAAGAGGATGGGGGGAAAGTAGACATCCTTGTCTGACACCAACAGTGGTCTTGAACCAATCTCCCAGCTTGCTGTTGAAGAGTACTGCGCTGGTTGCTCTGTTGTAAAGGTTCTTAATCACCTCAATGAGGTTTGCATTTATGTTGAATTTGTGCATAGTTGCCCACAGTGCCGCATGCCACACTCTGTCGAACGCTTTTTTAAAGTCTATAAGTTGTGCTTCTTCCTGCTCTGAAGCCCGCCTGCTCTTCTGAAATGATTTGCTCTGCTTGTGGTTTCAGTCTGTTCAATATGATCATAAGCATGACTTGGCTGGGGTGACAAATAAGGCTGATTTTACGGTAGTTCTGACACATCTGTAGATTACCCTTTTTGGGAGCGTGATAACCAGCGATTGCGTCCAGGGGTTGGCCATTTTCCTGTCTGCCAGATCTTGTTGCACATGTTAGTTAGGATTTTATTACGGGGTCACCTTCTGCTTGAATCAATTCACCCGGAATGTTGTCCACTCCAGCTGATTTCCCCTTCTTCAATTTCTGTACAGCCAGATCCTCCTCGTCGCGGAGAATAGAATGCATGTCAGTGTTAGTTGACTTTGGGCAGTTGAGCACTGACGCATGGCATTTGGAGTCTTCATTGTACAGTTCAGAACAGTATTCGGTCCATCTTCTGAGAATTTCTTGTTCTTCTGTGATACATTTTGCGGATTTATCTTGTATGGTTGAGATACGACCTTGTTTGGTGGATGTCAAATCTTCAACAATTTTGTAAGCCTTTCTTGAATTGTTCCTTAGTAGATTTTCATCGATGTCAGAGCATTGTTGTTCTATCCATTCCTTTTTTTGCTTTTACCATATCTTTCCTGATCTTTTTATTGATTTCTCTGTATCTGGGTCCTTTTTCTGCAGTATTCTTTATGCACTTAAGTCGGATATTATAGATATTTAAAGGTGGAGACCTATTTGAGTTTTTGCCCCTTTATCCGAATTTCATTTGTGAATGCTCTATTTGCCATGACCTTGGTCTTTTCAGCATTGATTTCCCTGCGATACACCTTTGTTGTTTTCTCTAGTTTTGCGAGGAATTCTTTTAGTTCGTCCTCGCTGCCAGCAAGGCCGTCTCTGTCAACTGCGAAGCGTAAGTTGGTTATAATTGTCCCTCCGATGCTGACTGTTCCGACATGGTTTTCTAGCACATCTGTCGTAATCCTTTCAAGGAAGAGGTTGAAGAGGATGGGGGAAAGTAGGCATCCTTGTCTGACACCAACAGTGGTCTTGAACCAATCTTCCAGCTTTTTCAGTTAGGGGTGACTTAAAAATTATCTATATATATAATTCACCAAAGAGAGTATGTGCAAACAAGCATGACGAATGACCCTCCCTAGGGTCGACCAATAATGGTTGGCAAGCAAATGTGGTGGAGAAAATGGGGGTGGGGTTGTGATCGAGACTATTTATGCTTTTTGTGTTCAGTTTCGTAATTACATCCGCCTAACACGCGGAAGGTCCTGGTTTCAAGCCCCATCTGAGACATTATTTTTTAATTTTAAAAATGTTTATATATGTGCCAGTTCTTGTCCCCCTTTTAAACACGTTTTTATTAACTCACTTTCGTTCCTGTTTGTCTGTCCTCAATTGTTCAAATCTGCTAACGTAAAACTAAACCACTTCTGATGGTCCTAGAGATCTCAAAATTTTACCACAGATAGATCTGGATGACAATGCATTCTATCAAAATTTTAGATCGATCGAATGTACCGTTATTAAATAATTGAACTTTTTAAGTTTATCTATATATAAGCATATGTATTATCCGTCTGCTCTTGTTTACATTACATTCACGTGCCGAGTTCACACCAACCCCGACCACATCAACCATGTTTAACATCAAGGGGAGATCAATCATTTCCAGTCTGTAAATGTTTGTCGGGCAATACATATTATATTTGAACATAATCAATACTTCAAAACTCACCATAGCATACATTTAGACTAAAAAGAATAAAATAAATAGAAGTAAAAAAAAGATTTTTAAAAACCACGTTTTTATAAGCGGACTAAAAATAAGATTATTTTTTTTCACAGAATTGTGAAGGAAAAATCTTTTACTGGATTGATAAAAATTTCAAACTTATATGCTCAAGTACTATGATGTAATATGACTAAAAACGTGGGCGGGCGCTTTTTAGGCGTTTGGCTAAAATGATTAGGGTTTACAAATGACAAGTAAGAAAATGAGTGAATTGAATTAGTTCAGCCTGAGAAGCGCCCGCCCAAGTTTTTATTAATATTACATCATAGTACTTGAGCATATAAGTTTGAAATTTTTATCAGTCCAGAAAAAGATTTTTCCTACACAATTCTGTGAAAAAAAATGTTTTGTTCTTTTTACTCCGCTTATAAAAACGTGGTTTATAAAAATCTTTTTTTTACTTCTATTTATTTTATTCTTTTTAGTCTAAATGTATGCTATGGTCGTATCTCAACCACGCTTTTATGTGCAGTGGATAGGTTCACGGATTTCACCTGTAATCATAGAACAATTTTATTTTCTTCTTTTTAGTGCACTTTCGGGGGATACGGTGGTCGAGTGGCAGCACGCTCGACTGGCGTACCGATGGTCATGGGTTCAAATCCATGGGAAGCCATGGATTTGTTCCCGGGGCTAGGGCGTCCCCGAGTCCACCCAGCTTCGAGTGGGTACCTAACGCATAGTTAGGGAAAATAAAAGGCGGCTGGGTAATGCGTGGAACCCTTATAGCCGTGGCATGCGAACGCTGCATCACTTGCCAAAATCAACTGCTGCCTTGCAGATGGTCTTGGCTGACCAAAGGCTATGGAAGCACATCCAGAAAAAACAGCAGGCTGAAGTCGGAGACCACGGGCCAATTGGCGCAAAACTCGTCGGCACGCAATACTCAAAGTGAGAACGAAGAAGAAGAAGAAGAAGTGCACTTTCTATATGCAAATAAAAGCGTGTACTTTTTAAAAAAGATTTTTTTATATTATTTTATTTTGTACTTTTTTGTTTCAAATTTTATTTTTTAAAATGTGGGTATCTAACTGGAAGGGGGGGGGCGTGGGAGTGGGAAGGGAGAAATAGACACAAGGAAATCACCGCGCGCCAAAAAAAACCGAATATCATGAATATCGTCTTTAACACAAAGTCGAAAAACATCAGATGATCTCGTCATCCTTGGCTGCTGCTTTCGTGTCACACCCTCGAACCCCGCCTGCGAATTCAGCCAATCAGAAGAGCGTGGATTCGTGTCACCACGCACATCAACCGCCATGTTGGTGTTGACCTGATTATCCCGAGGAGAAATATATAGAGATAAACTAAAAATGCATTAATTTAATTACGGTACATTCGATCGATCTGAAAGTTTGATACAATGCATTGTCATCCAAGATCTATCTGTGGTAAAATTTTGAGATCTCTAGGACCATCAGAAGTGGTTAAATTTTACGTTACAAGATTTGAGGGAAGGATGGATACAACATACAAACAGTGTGACTTAAATAAAAGCGTGTAAAAAAAAATCTGAGTGGTCTAAACAGATGGAATCCCATCTAAAAGACTGAAGAAATTCCATAGAAATTGAGCGAACCCCATGCAAACTGAAGGAATTCATTACAGATCTGCGTCATTCCAACTATTAAGGCCTTCAAGACTTCACTAAAAACACATCTTTTGAAACTTTAATTTCAAAATTAATTTAACGGCAATCAAACATTTCTTTAAACCATAAACGTAGCTTATATGTAAAATGTACCGTACTATCATTATATGTTGTTAGGATATGTATGTTTCACATTGAATGAATTGATTATTATATGTGTGTTACTACTTTTTTAAAGCGTTGTGGGCCCAGTTTATTATTATTATTATTATTATTATTATTATTATTATTATTATTATTATTATTATTATTATTATTATTATTATTAATCCCCAATAAACTGAAGGAATCTCATCTTAACTGTTCGAATGTAAACTATACAGAAGGAATCACGTCTAAAGTGATAAAATTCCATCTTAAGTGAAGAAGTCCCAACTAAACTGAAATAATCTCGACTTAACTTAACGAATTCCAACCTTGTTTACCGGAGTTCAACCCCATGCAGCTAATGCAAAACTAGGATCCCGGGTGGATGAAATCGTTAAACCGGGTGGGCAAGTACGAGACATCCTACTCGTTTAGAGATATCCGTCAAAGCTATTGACACGAGATCTCAAACCTTACAGTGGTCTTACTTAACATTAAATGGGCTATAACTAACTGACTTCGAGGACACTTACATTTTAGTTTATTCTAGTGAGAAAAGAAAATGATGGAGAAAGATAGAAAGAAAGAGAGAAAGAGAATGAGAGAGAGAGAGAGAGAGAGAGAGAGAGAGAGAGAGAGAGAGAGAGAGAGAGAGAGACAGAGAGAGAGAGAGAGAGAGAGAGAGAGAGAGAGAGAGGGAGGGAGGGAGGGAGAAAGAGAGAGAGAGAGAGAGAGAGAGAGAGAGAGAGAGAGAGAGAGCGAGAGAGAGAGAGAGAGATCGCACATATTTGATGGTAGGATTATTTAGAAATGTTTATGCTTTTGTGAAAACAAAGAGCAAAAAAGCAATTTTCTATGTTTACAAATATTGGCCTAGTTTTTTTCTACTTGGAATTAATGAGACCAATCCTACAACAAATGTGGCATTATCCAATTATAAGGATTAATCAGTACACCACTGCCAAACTGTCGTCACTGAAACACGAGGCACGGATCACATCACACCAGCACTCCAGAGTTAATTAAATAGGATCAGAGTTCAGACAAGTAAATGTATGCTAGGAGAGAGAGAGAGAGAGAGGGAGAGAGAGAGAGAAGGGGGGGATAGAGAAAGAGAGAGAGAGAAGGGGGAAGATAGAGAAAGAAGGAGGAAAAAGAGAGGGATAGCAAGAGAGATAGGGAGGACAGAGAGTGCAGGGAGAGAGAGGGATGAGAAAAAAAGAGAGGGAAAGAGAGGGTGAAAAGAGAAAGAAAGAGAGAGAGTGAGAGAGAGAGAGAGAGAGAGAGAGAGAGAGAGAGAGAGAGAGAGAGAGAGAGAGAGAGGAGAGAGAGAGAGAGAGAGAGAGAGAGAAAGAGAGAGAGAGAGAGAGAGAAGGACACAGTGTTTGTCTGTGAATGAAACTAAAGAAAAAATTAATTAACTTTAAAATATTAGTTCAAATACAAATATTTGATGAGAATGAACTATTGTTAGCATGTTATCTCTATACTATATGGTTTTTTTTTCGTTACACAACTTTGGTATTAGCAGGACAATAATTGAATATCACGGACCTTCAAACTTATGCTGAAAGAATTAAAAACCAAACCAAACAGAAGAGATAACTTTAAAAAATATTAATACATGTAATGGCTTTAATCAAAAGAGAAGTAGTCAACAAAAATTGATTTTAAAAAAAACAGCAAATAAAAAATGTTTAAATTAAAAAAAATTTAAAAATGTGAAAGCAAAAGTTCAGTCGCATTTCTTATAACTAAAAAAAAACTGATTTGATTTTATTACGGTCCATACTGTTATGCACGCTTGTGAACAATTAAAAAAAAGTATTGAATGCAAACATCTATTTCAATTTGTTAGTGTCCCACTTCAAGAGAACTTCTGGTCACTTGTGAAGTTTCAGAAACTTGTTTAGGCTACTCATATTTTTGTTTGTTTTCGTATTGCATTATTTTCCGAAAGAGCTTGAAATAGTTAATATTGGTATACGTAAGAGATGGGTGACTGTTCGCATTGGTATACGTAAGAGATGGGTGACTGTTCACATTGGTATACGTAGAGATGGGTGACTGTTCGCATTGGTATACGTAAGAGATGGGTGACTGTTCGCATTGGTATACGTGAGAGATGGGTGACTGTTGGCATTGGTATACGTGAGAGATGGGTGACTGTTCGCATTGGTATACGTAAGAGATGGGTGACTGTTCGCATTGGTATACGTAAGAGATGGGTGACTGTTCACAGACATGTGTAACGTATCAATATGTGTCGCATCATTGGTAAATTCTTGTTTCTTTATGATAAGGGAAGTGAGGGCTTAAAAAAGATTTAAAGAAACTATCTTGTATTTTTAAAAAAATGTTTATAGTTAAATATATTATTAGAATAGTAACACATGTATGTGTTATTTCCTTAGTTTTTGTTATGAATATAGATGAGTGTTATAAAAATTAACACTGAACATTGTGGTACATATTGACCCAAACTTGTATTCGCGAGAAATTTCATACAGTATCTGTTTTTAATTTAAGCAGTCCCGCTATAGGCTTGTGTACATTTTGTTGTAGTAAAAATCCACGGTGTGTGACTTTTTTTGATATTGTTACTATCTCATTTTTTTATATTTAAGGAAACTAATGTATTAAGTACAAAATTTTGCTACTCTTTTTTTTCCTTGTAAAGATTATTTCATTCATAGACTTAATGCTATTCAAATACAAGGCTGCAGAAATGCGTGTTTTAATTAAAATTTGGGGTGTTTAGTTCAACGGAATTTCCCTGAGGATTTTCCTACCGCGGTAAACATTTCCGCGGTGGTCGAGTGGCAGCGCACTGGACTGTCGTACCGATGGTCACGGGTTCGAATCCGTGTGAAGGCAAGGGTTTGTTCCCGGGGCCTAGGGCGTCCCTGAGTCACCCCGCTCCGAATGGGTACCTAACACTACATGTAGTTAGGCGGCTGGGTAATGCGCGGAACCCACAAAGCCGTGGCCTGTTAACGCTGCATCACTTGCCAACAGATCATCTGTCATGGTCTGTGGACGCAACTATCTTCTGCATAGAAGGAGCGTCTGTATAGATAAGATAAGAAGATATCTGTGTGAGCAATCTACATGCTAATTATTTGTCGTTGAAATATATTTTTAAAAATAAATAAATACCCATTTTAATCATTTGGAATGAAATTGTAGGTAATCAAACGTTGCCCTTTAGTGCTTGAGTTGTTTGTTTGTTAATAACCCCACCACCCTTTCCGAACCAAATGGTCTTAACCAACCCGAGATTCTGGGCTCACGTGAGCTGCTAACTGGGTCACACAGAGTCAATTTGCTAGCGATAATTGTTTTAATTAATATTTCCGATTGTTACTTTAGCTGGTGTTGTAGTATTTTTTGCCTGACCATTTATCCGCTGTTCACTATATAAGCCCTTGTTTGCTGTGTTCAAACAAACGTCCCAACTTCTTGAAAATCTACGAGGAAACGAACATTCAGTAAAGATGAGGAAGGAACTTATCATTCTGGCTTTTGTTGTTTGTGGTAAGTGCTTTACCTTGTATTAGGCCTACTTTGTATTTTGTGTCCTTTGACTAATGTTGTATTACTTTGTACTTTGTGTCCTTTGGCTAATGTTTTATTACTTTGTACTTTGCGTCCTTTGACTAATGTTGTATTACTTTGTACTTTGTGTCCTTTGACTAATGTTGTATTACTTTGTGCTTTGTGTCCTTTGACTAATGGTAATATTTTACTATAACTTATGTTTGTGGTAAATGCTTTACCTTGTATTACTTTGTGCTTTGTGTCCTTTGACTAATGGTAATATTTTACTATAACTTATCTTATTTTTTTACCATATGCTTTAAATATTTTCTATAAATCATGCCGCGTAGCATTGACATAAAATATCTACATGATGAATATCAAAATCGAGCTGAAGACTACGCAGAGATTCGTTAGTTTATTGACTCAATCAATTGGTACTTACATCCAAGCATTGAAAATTTCCGTCTGTTGTATGTTATTTGAGTTTTAAAAATCTCATTATCAAGGCTTTAATATTGACATTAACACGTGCGTTATTATTGTTGATATCCGTAGAATTTTTAAAGCCAAACACATTGATGAATGACTTTTTATATTTAATAATTCTCCCACCACAGCCGTCATGGCCGACAACTACTGGTGCCCTAAGCCAGGCGAGGCCTTCGAATGTTTCGAATCAGATCCAAACGCCAAATTTTGTCTGAATAACGGGAAGACATCGGTGGTCGTTTGCTCAAAGTGCAGGAAGAAGTACGAGTTCTGCAGGTAAATCATAAATTTATAAGTTTAACTAACGTCAATTGAATTTCAAATAAGTTATAGCTGATTCTTTATTTTAGCACTTCTTAAGTTTATTACCACGTTTTTATTAACTTGCTTTCATGTCTGTCTGTCTCTGTCGTGGGGCGGGTGCTTATGAGTTTTAACATATGCAGTTCACTCATTCTCTCACTTATAGATCTCTCTTTAACTGTTATACCAAACACCCGCCTCACGTTTTAGTCATATAAAATTAAAGTACTTGAAGTTATTAGTTTTAAATTATTTTCTTCTTTTTAGTCCACTTATAAAAAAAGGTTTTTTTTATAAATCTTACTTTTATTTAATTTTAATTTAAGTCGTAAACAATCACAAATAATGGGACAAACAAAAATTTCCTCTTGTACCTTTGATAAAATTATAATTAAACGGTGAAAATAAATTTGATCTTGCTGACGTGTATACAGTTCGTCTCAAATTAATCGATTTATTTAAAATCTGTTAATCTTGAACCTTTGACCAGAAACGGCCTGAAATTGTCCAAGAGACCCGAGGTTGATTGCGGAGCTGGCTGGGCGAGCACCGAATGTACTGGAGACAACAGCGATGTCCCTGCTATCTTCTAGACTTGGAAGGTTGGTGCAGATTTGAATATGTATCATTTATTATTGACTTACTTATAATTTATTATAACAGAATACATTATCTATTTACCTAAACATTTCAGACAGTCTATCATTTAAATGTTTATTATTTTTATATTATTGTCTATATTTATTAACATTATTTTATTTTTTGTCGATGCAAAAACAAAACACAATTAGAATTGTCACTTTGGACATTAAATAGTATGTTACTGATGTTATATTCCTTCTTTTTAATATCACAAATTTTTCAATGTATTTTACTTGTTAAATCAAACTTTAATTGAAAGAATTCCTTCAATCTTTATTAATTCGTTTACTTTGCTTCTATTTCAGAAAAATCTTCAAATCTTGTTTTCATCTCCATTTCATCGATTCATTGTGAACTTTTAATTATTTATGAAATGTTTGAATGTGACCCATTAAAATACTGTTAAAATGTAAAAAGAATTTGTTGTTTTTTTGTTGTTGCTTAACTTGCGTTCTCTTATATACATTATGGTTTAAAGGTTATTTTAAAACTTGGCCGTCAATAAGTTAACGTATCCTGTTTCACTATGGTTTGTTTGTAACAGTTGCAAACATAAAACTTGCCCCGTCTTTTGTTTTGAAATTCACGCATTAGCTTAAAGTGGGTTAAAATTCTGCTTAAAACTTATATCCATAATGAAAATCTTTTTAATGTATATTCAACGGCAACACAAACATGATTTTAAATGATTAAAAAGGGGATACGCAAATAGAATTATAAACACGTTCACTTCGATTTTGTTTAAAACCAAAAATTTACAACAAAAATCATAACCAATTAACATGGCAAATGATGGTGAGTCAGAAACTTTCTCAATGAACGATTGTATAAGATTTAACCGGTTACAGTTTAAGCGTTAATGACACTATTGTTTAATGACAGATTGTCATGACAAAGCTGATAAATATGATGGTGCTTCATAGATTTACCAAGATGGACATATGAAAGAATCAACATTAGAAGGGAATATTTCATATACCTAATGTTCTATGCATTCTTTTGTTTAAAAACTTTGATACGGTTTGAGGGTAAAGAGGATGAAATCTGTGGACGACTGTTGTATGAGGAGTGTGTAAAGTATTTTAAAACGAATAGAAACAGCTTGGATGAAAAGCGCCTTCGCAATGCAAGAATCGCTCAAATGTCTTCTGTAGACAAAAATGTTAATTACAAATTTACAAAGACGCCAATTAAGTTGAAATTAGTTTTTTCACCATTATACCAGCTTAAGATTCTTGTCTGCACATTAACTCGAGGTCTACCTCCGTGTATTTTCAAAACATGTTTTTTAAAACAAATAATTTTTAAAAACCTACAAATAACATTTAAATTGCCTATATTTTTTATTGTATGATGCCGTGGTTACAATTAGTTTGAGTTAAACCACGTGTTTAAAGAGAAAGGAAAAATTCATTTTAATGTTAAGTGATGTAATTCATGTTAGGGATGATGTCACACGTATCTAGGCAGTAGAACATGAAAGGGAAAATTAATTGTGCGTACATGTCAAGATGTGACAAATTCCGAGGGAGAAGACCCAGAAATTGAACATTAAGTATATGTGTACATGTCAAAGTGTTTGTTCCAATTCTTTACTCGGCTGTTGAAGCAGTGCAGGTGTCCATACATGGGGTCATCTTGTGCGTTTGAACGTGAAGCATTGTACATGCATACTTAAAAAAAATAGTTTCTCTTCAAGATTCGAGGTTCTACCGAAATTGCGAGTAACACCGGAGGAAGTAGGTGTAGGATCCACTGTCACATATCATTTAAAGCAGCGGCGTAGAAGTCCCCGGGTAATTCTGGCGGGTTCTCCTGGCCGGACTGCATGGCCAGCAGCTGGGGTGGGTCGGGCCTCTCCTTCCTGGGCAGGAACGGCATCGAGTACTCGTGGGGCAACGGGATCTGAATCTTCGAGTTGGCCTCTCGGCTGCAATACTGACCGGAGGCAACCTGTTGGACACGTTTGGTCAGTGGGTTGCCAAAGTTAGTACGGACGCAAGCAATCGGGATGGCGTCCGGCTCATTGTAGACGTATACCTGGTTCGATGTCGGACTGCCCACTATGACGTCGGCATCCCAAAAGATTTTCGGTCGGCGTTCGTCTTTGTTAACAGCCAGCACTGATTGAAACGGGTCTGCGAATGAAAGAATGTTTGATGATTCCAAGTCAAACCTGCTGCCGGCCGAGTCAGAGTTAATGAAACTACTTAAAACAACAACAACAAAAAATTCTTTATATTCATGCAATTTAAAATCATAAGTATTGTTGCAAGATGCAATTTTATAAGTTTATAAGACATTAGCTATGATATAAGCTTTGATAAATCGTGCATCATTGTGGTCACTGTTGTCATTCAATAAAATATGCCAGCGAATAGTCAATCGAAATTATTTTACTATATTTATATTTTCCCAAGAAAAATTATAATTAAAATGTGTAGATAATCCCCCATGCCTGCCAAATAATATGGACGTAGAGGTGTAATTTGTTTAATAATATACTTTAAAAACATTTCGCATAAAATGTATTTACTTAATGCATGATCATACATAATTTGCAATGCATGTCACGTCCCGTCTGTCCTGTCCGTGACGCTACGAATTTTAGAAAGCAGCGCACCAAATTACTGCACAAAAAAATAACTCTCTTTTCGAACGTTCCACATAAAATTTTGCAATAAATGAAAATAAATGAATAAAATAAAAATATATGAAAATTCTGCATTACATTATTTTTTATTCTGATGTGTATTTTATCAAAATAAATAGATTTCAGCTGAAATGTATTTATTTTGAAAAACTTCCGTTATTTTTTACGGGTAATACACTAGTATAAAAATATTTTTAAAAATACTCGTGACAAACAAGATGAAAATTTGAGTAGAAATGATATTCTCATCAAAAAAAAATAATTAATAATAAACACATTTTTAGCCAACGTTTTCTTTGAGTAAAGAATGAACACTGGTACACAACAGTCTACCTTCAATGGTAACGGTGTTCATTTTGTACTCATTGGGTACAACGGTACACAACAGTCTACCTTCAATGGTGACGGTGTTCATTTTGTACTCATTGGTGCTCCGCCCTTCCGGTACCTCCGAGCTTTTTCTCTGCTTGTAGTGGCGGTAGAAGTATCCAACTGGTGCTGCCACGCAATCTTTGTAGATGGCAAGTTGTGACCTAGGAAGGTCTATTTCCAATGGGTTTATAGCCAATAGGTCGGGGCTGTGCCTTTATCAAAAGAAAATATTTAACATGTGGGTGAACGATTTCATACACAGGCATAGAGATGAGAGGTTATTGCCTACAATCGTCAATATTTGCCGTTGGTAAATTATTTTTTTTTGTCGGTGTATTTTTTCAGACTCCATCAGTAGCTGCGCTTTCAGAGCCTATAGCATGGTCATTTTCTTAAAAACGACCTTGGACGAGGGTTAACAAGTCGATGAGGCTTGGTGTTTTAATGGACGGCAGATAGATTTATAACGAAATAAAGAAATTATATACACTTATAAACTCTTTAACATTTGAAGGTTCATCAGCAAACAGCAAACAGCATACATATATACAATTTGAGACGCCGTGAAATTCAGCTCCCCTGCGCCATCCTAAACTATAATAATGTTGAAAATACCAAAAGTGAAAAGAGCTAATCTACAGCTATGGCGCGATTGCTAGTCCTAAATACTCGAAAGATACTCTCCAAACGAGAATCTTGTTCCTTAAGAATCTGTCCAACAGGACAATTAAGAATTGAAGAATTGGACAATTAAATATTTAAATATATTTTTTGAAGAAGAAAAAAACGTTTGTTGATATTATTTGCCATGAAGTCACTTTGTGAAATGAATCTGACGCACCTCCATCACGTCTCAGTTACAATTTGAAGGGGGGGGGGCACAAGAGGTTAATTTAATATGCGACATTTCCAAAACTCCATTCACTTAATTTTATAAAAAAAAGATTTCAAAACCCGTATATCTAATAAGGCTGCATTCAGCCCATTCTGAAAGTTCCTGGAGGGGATGAATACAGAAAGAGGTCCCTTGGCGTGCGCTCTTTTGAATCAGCTGCACCAAAATCGTAGAAGTCTTCCAAAATTATTGAGGGAGTGTAACAACAAAGAAACATATTAAAAAAAAATTGGAAACTTTTATATTGGTTAGGCCAGTTTTTGAAGATCAGAGCGAGACGAACATGTTAGTCTGCTATGGCCAGCTAGCGCTGTAGAAGAAAGCCGTCATGAAAGTACTCAATTTTAATGTAAACACGGCAAATTTTAAGGGTATTTAAAAAAGTTATTCATTAGTCAGGGCTAAGGAACGCTTTACACATCACAAACTAAAGCAGCAGTCCCCTAAACTCAATAGAGAGAAAATTGTTCTTACCTTGTCTGACCAGGGAAACGAGACACAATTTCTTGCATTTTGCACTTTTCCAAAAATCTTTCCATCGGCTGCTGCTGACGCCGTACTATTGTGTAGAGGTTCTGAATAGCACATCTGTACGCCCGCCAATCGTCTTCCAGCAACTCGTGTAGCGGAACCGGTATTCTATCGACAAATAGCAATATACATAGTTCTTAACAAGACTTTTTAATACAGGTGTTTTCAAGATGTTTAAATTCTGATAAAATTAACAAAGTCAAGCTGCAATTTTTGTATCAATGAGTACATCATACTAGATACGCCCCACGGCGTAGCATACGCCGCAGACTTGCTCATGGATATTGCAAAAGAAAGGGGGGAAAGAACGGACACAAACTACAACACAAAGAAATCAAAACAACGCGAGTGAACGTCGGTGGGGAACCGCCGACGCATTGATGGTCTCGATACATTTGCACTGTAGTTATCTACCTTCCCACCACCCTTCACCATACTAGCTTGCCAACCATAAACTGTGATTGGCCGACCCTAGCGAGGGTCAGCCATGTTCGCAAAAAGGGGGAAAAGAACGGGCACAAACACACATTAAAAAAATTTTTTAAATAAAGCTTTCGTTGGGGCTAGAACCCAGGACCCTCCGCGTGTAAGGCGATGTGATAACCACTACACTACGAATCACATGTTATTCTGTGAAGGAACAACGCACGTGAACGCAAGAACCATTGTTGGTCTCGAGACATGCCAACCATAAACTGATTGGTCGACCCCAGCAAGGGTCATTCGTCATACTTGTTTGGACATACTCGCTTTGGTGAATTATATGTATAGATTATATATTTCATTTTTTTTTACTCTGTTACATCTAAGCGTATGGCAGGGAATAATTGTAATATCAGTGTTACAGAATCTATTGTTTGTGAGTCACTGTTTTATATACTACTACACAGTGAGCTAAAACAATTTTATTTTGAATTGCAAAGAAACACATACATATTATCATTGAAATTTAAGTTGAATGGCCTTTACAATAAATGCAATGAAAACAGGGACCAGACGAATTTCCCAAAACAACTTTTTGTTTCGCACAATAAATAAATTATCATATACTTGTGTGACACTATAACTTTCAGCAACAGCCCACTGTGTTACAGAATGTTGACAGAGCCACCTAACATCGGATAACGAATGAGACAATGAAATGAAGGCAACGGTTACCAAAGCCAAGCAAACATGGGGAATAAGATGTCGATTGGGATGTTGAGCCAAGCGAGAATCTCTCAAAATACTAGAACCTTATTGTCTTATTGTCTTAAACGTTGTGTCCTATAACCCATCGATATTAAAATTGAATAAAAAATGAGGAAAACACAATGAATCTTGGCGTAAGGCCATCGGGAAAAGATTTATTTTCCAAACATAGTACCAATACAACTTCATTGAATTACCCGAAAGAAAGACTTGGCATTTCCCGACCATCACATCCCGACCATCACATTCTGACCATCACATCTCGACCATCACATCCCGAAAATCACATCCCGACCATCACATTCCAACCATCACATCCTGACCATCCCATCCCGACCATCACATTCCGACCATCACGATCCATGACTCAGTAAACGTATACCATGTCCGTTACCTCTCCTCATCCCAAACGTTTTTTCCTTTATTTACGCCTCCCAATCATATTTCAATGCTCACCTATTGGCTTCAATAGGATAAACCATCCCCGGTACAATTTTGACAGCTTTGGTGAGAGGATCTTTACGCTTCACATAAGAGTATGCTTCGGCTTCTTTAGGAAAATGTCCTAGTGATGTTTTGTACCTGAAAAAAAAGTTATAATGATTTTTTTAAAATCGATTCTGATTCTGTGACACATCTTCTAGTTCACGAATATGTTCATACAGTGGAGTTCAGGGAAGGGGGGCTGAAAGAGGGTGGCGTGTTACGACGAGATTAGCCAGACCACGGACTGGACACTGGACGCACGTCATTGTGTGACACATATGAAGACGAGACTGTACTCCAGGTAAATGAACAAGTGCTGAGGACAGTATGGGAAAGTCAAATATATAGTAACAGAGATACAGGGGGTCCTCGGGTTACGACGTTGATCCGTCCTTAAAAATCGTCGTAACCCGAATTTCAGTGTAAGTCCGAACATAAATATATATATATAAATATATATATATATATACATATATATATGTATGTATGTATGTATGTATGTATGTATGTATGTATGTATGTATGTATGTGTGTATGTATATACTGTTAAGTATTGTACTTACAGTGCTATAAAAAATGTAGTTAATGACTAAAAAAAAAGAAAACAATTTCTTACCACATGAAAAAAAAGTTTTTTAAAAAAAGACGGAATGACGCGTAATATTATTTTTATGTTTATGGGGCCACGTTCGTAATACCACGAAACAGCGTAATTCGGGACCGACGTAACCCGATGACTCCCTGTACTTGGGTACCAGTCCTTAGTGTGCTGTAACGTATATGTGTATGTGTTCTTATGAGATCTCCAAACCAAATATATTTGAAAAACTAACATGAACATTACTACCTGAAAGCGGGTCTCTTCCTGAGTTGTTTACTTTCTAGCTCAACTCGATTAGCGATGATGAGGGGCGACTTGCTGACTTGGGCCTTCAATGTTTGGTCCAACTTGTGGAAGTTCTTGTAGGGGACACCGTCTACTGAACGAATGGTGGACGGGGTGGAGAAGGCGGACCGCTCACTGGACGCTGCCGACGGGGCGGGGGCAGAGATGACCCTCGGTTGCCGACCGTAGCCTTTCATTTTGTTTCAATGGTTGGAATTTATTGGCTGTCATTGAAATGTTACATAGTTGTTGGGGTGTCCTCTTCCATTTTTGTTACGGTAAGGGGAGGGAGCTGCGTATTAGATCATTGCGAGTTCAAACGGTTACTGTTCATGATTCGTTTGTTCCCTAGAGCAATAACAACAGATTGTTACACGCCAAATGTTTGATTCTGCAGATATGATAAAATGGACCTGAAACACAAATATCTTTTTTTTTAAATGTCAATTAGAAAAATTTAAGCTACAAAAAATACCTAATAGTTATAAAAATATTGGATTGTTTTTTGTTTTTTTTTACCTCTTCTAGTGATTAAATGTAGTGAATCACTAGGATATCCTTAATTTTAAAATTGAATATATTCATTGGAATTAGTAACTTGACAAAATTTAAAAAAACCACACACACTGATTGTTTTTTTTTCTTTTTCTTCTTTTTCTTTTAAAATAATATTTCCTTTCTTAAATAAATATTTCAAATTTTGAACTAGTGTATTGTAAAACAAAGGTTTATCTTTGTGTTTTGCTGGAGCGTATATGTTAACAAGTGTGTAATTATCTTTCTTGTCTGTAATATTAAGCGTGACCATTCTTCCTTCGTTATCCCTGTCTTTATATGTTATTTCCCATCTATCAGATGTCTGTACTATTCCCACTCCTTTAAATCTACCAAAGCTAAAGTAACTGTTTTTCATTCCTAAGGCCTTAGTATACATATGGGCATCGTGTTATGTGGTTATATTTGTCTCCTGTAAAAAAAATAAAATCAATGTTTTTTTTTACTAGGTTAATTATGTGATGCTCCTTTTTGTTACAAGTCTTAACATTGAGGGAAAAAAGTGTAAGATGTGTAGTCTCTGTATCTGATGTGACTGTGTTTCCGGACCCTTTTTTTGAGTTCAAATGATTTTATTTGGTTTGAGCGAGGTGCACTTGATCTTATTTTCATCTCGTTTTCTATTGTAGGAGGAACGTAGTTGTCCATGATATTATTAGTTGAAAATATTTTTAAATTTTAAATTTTAACAATCAATGTCTAAATGTTTATTGACTTTCGTCCGTTGACTGGTCCTGGGGTAACCAGTCATACTTAAAATATTTTGTCTCATCCTCCTCAGAGTCGTCATCATAATGTCTTTTATTTGCGCTCCCTGTCTTCTGTTGTGGTTCACACGTAAGGGGAGGGCTACCCCTTGAAACAGCGTCGGCATATGACAGTTTCATTGGGGAATTTCCTTTTGATTGAAACACTGTTGATTCGGGTTCTATCCTCTTGTTATTCTTTTTATTACGTTGTCACTGCCAGCCGTCTTCCATTTCAGTCGACACATGTATGGCACTGATGGCCTCTTCCAGAACTATTGTGGGCTCCGGCAAAGCCCCTGTCGCTGAACCTCCAGCAAGGACAGCGCCGGGATCAGTCACTGGGACCGCATTGGGGACCACAACAGGAGCCTCCAAAGGGACTGCCACCGGGTTTGTCTCTGGGACAGCAAATTTGTTAATGTTTTCCCTCACCACATCTCCTGGCTCCTCCACTGGGACACCTACTTGATTTATTTTTTCCTTCGCTACTGGGGTTCTTTTTACACATCTGCTTGTCCAATGATCCTGTGAACCACACAGGAAGCAGGCCTGTTTTCTCCCAGGAACTAGAAGCAGTATTCTCTTATCTTTTATTATTCCACACACTAAATATATGTAATGTGGAACAATTGTTTCTTCTTCCGATCTGTACATAACCGTCCATCTGTCAGCTCTACCTTTGTGAGGGTATGTCTCTACTTTGTCTTTGCTCAAAAAGGAGAGCATTTCCTCCACTCCCTCCTTTGGTAAGGTTGGAGGGACCCAGTGAACAATTACCTTCCTTTTTTCTCTCCCCAAATGTTCAATATGGATACGTTTTTGTTCACCAGCCTGGAATGTTTTACAGTGAACACTTTCGAAGTGCTTAACTTCCGCCTCTTCTCCGAGTTTGCAGAACCATTTAAGTGGTTCCTCAAACTGGTAGAGGGCAACAATCTCTCTCCAATTAATTCCTAGTTCTTTAATAAAACAGCCTACAATCTCAGCTGCTGTGATTTGGTATGCTTCTTTTCCTGAGATTGTCAAGGCTAATGTGTTTGGGTGGTGTGCACTAGCCAGTGATACACCTTTAACTATTACCTTCTGTTTAATCATTTTGAATTACTTACAAACAAATGAAAAATTCACTTATAAATCCTTGAATTGTCACAAACACAAGTTAATCCAAGAAATACGCTATGAAATTATTTTAATGAACACACACTGATTGTTGTAACAAATAAGAATTGATTGGCCTATGCATATTGTATAAAGGCTAATTTCAAATAATTTAATAGTGGATTGTCATGGTGTTTATTTAAAGAATCTGAAAATTAAAAATGATAAAACTACATATTAATACAAATGAACATAATTGATAACTTAAAACTATATTCTTATAATAGTTCAACATTTTCTCGAAACTTATATTTAATAGCACACTATTCATAAAAATCCAAAACTGGCCTTAGCATTAAAAAAAAACCCACCTCTTTAATTGAAAAGGATTTTCTTACTTTCATTATGGCAGCATTTCCAATTAGCGTTTATTATCAGCCCAAATCTGCGCAGATCTTTCTAAACTCTAAAGTCTATTTCTAAATGTGCAATAGCTGTGCAACATGAAATAAGCTAATAGAGGTACAAGGACTCATATGTTTTTCTTAAATTAGTCCCTAACAGACAGATATATGAAATTTCTTGCGCTGAATCAACTGAATAATGCTTCATTGCTTCGTTTTTCGTTTACAATTTATTTAGCTCAGTCGTGTAGTTTGTAATAGGGGGCCTATTAAGTTAAAAGTCCGTCAGACTTATTTTAAGACACAAACTCTATTTTGATTTTCAGTTGTTTTTTCCTTGTCGTAGTATGCCAGCATTATCTTATCTTATCTTATCTTATCTTATCTTATCTGTTACAGACGCTCCTTCTATACATAAGATTATTGCGTCCTACGGTTATCTATGGTTTTTGTTTAGTCCTGCATTCTTATTAGAGTTTTCAATGTTGATAAAGTGTTGGTTTTCCTAGTTTCTTCAGGCAACCCATCCAAGCCAGAATTCCGGACGGGAAAAACGAGAATTTGTAGTGTTGGTTCTTGCTTACGGAATAAGGAAGGTGTTTTTATCCTTATGTCCATCTGAGGGTTGTATTAAGTTATCTTTGTGTTGTATTTCTAAATTAGAATTAATTGCTTTATGTATGATTACTACTTTACTCTTGGTTCTTCTATCCTCTAGTGTTTCTAAGACACGAACTAAAACTTTTGGCGACAGGTCATTCTCTTTCTGTGCAGCCAAACAATGGAATTTTCTACCATTACACATCCGGAGTATTTCATCTACCAAGTCTTTCAAGACTGCACTTAAGACGCATCTTTTCAAAATTTATTTTCAAAATTAAAGAAACATTTCTTTTAAATGATTAACGTAGCTTATGTGTAACGTACTGACATTTATGTGGTTATTATGATAAGAATGTTTATTTAATTAATATGTATGTTATTATCTCAATGTAAGTGCTGTGAGCCCGGCTCCTTGCTGGGATACAGCGCTATAAAAATTATCAATTTATTATTATTATTATTATTATTATTATTATTATTATTATTATTATTATTATTGTAAGCTTTGAATATTCTCCACTAATAAATCTGGCAGCTCTATTTTTAATTTGTTCTAGTTTATCAATGTTTTCTTTGGTGGATGGGTCCCATACAGAACATGTATATTCTAGTACAGGTCTCACCAAAGTGAGGTAGCATTTTAATTTTATATTCTTATTACATCTGTAAAAGTTTCTTTTTATAAAGCCTAAGGTTTTGTTTGATTTTTTAATAACTTCATTGACATGGGGATGCCATGATATTTTCTCATTTATTATTACTCCTAATTAAAGTATTTTGCATCTTAAGTTTAGATTAGTTCTTTTCCATGAATGAAATTTTTAAGTTTATTTATTGTTCTTTGTTACTTGTAACAGTTTACACTCCCCTAGAGTAGCGTGATACTCTAGTAAGTCTCCCATCTTATCAATTTTAATTCCTTTTGTAAAATTTTGCTATCTTGTTCTGATTTACTTGTTCAATAGATTATACAATCATTCAATCATCAGCAAATAACCTAAAATTTTGCGGTAAATCAATTTGCATGTAGTTAGGCGGCTGGGTAATGCGTGGAACCCACAAAGCCGTGGCCTGTGATTGCTGCATCACTTGCCAACAGATCATCTGTCATGGTCTGTGGACGCAACTATCTTCTGCATAGAAGGAGCGTCTGTATTGATAAGACAAGACAAGGGAGAGTAACAATAGTTAATTGTGAAATTGCTATTTACTTTGTATTTTCCCCTTCTGTTGGATTTTTTTCTTCCTCATCATTTTAATTTGTACCACTAATTTGATTTTTGATGGCATTTAAAACATAAAAAATTGTTTTTAAAATAAACATTTTAAAATAAACAATTTATGAAATTTAAATGACAATCATGTATATCTCTATGGTATTCATAAACAAATATTAAACAAAAAAATTTGTTGCCTTTTCCGAAAGTAATTTTAATGTAAATTTCTAGTCACGTGACAAGTCTAAGTTCCTGTTTAGTCTAAAAATAATTCTAGGTGGGTTTGACTTGTCTTCCTTGAGACTGATGATAATATAAACCATGTAAGCTTGTCTAAATAAAACATAATTTAAAATGCATTGATTGAAAGTGATGTTTTAAAATGTTTTGTTATTAATTCTTTATATTAACTCAACAATTCTATCCATTTATGTTCCATTAAAAAATTTTGAATGATAATGATAAAAACCACTCATATTTAACTCATCTCATACTCATACTGAGATCACTGTCATACTCTGTAACTCTCTCTTGCTCTTTCTTAGTCTTAGACTCTTAGTCCTACTCTTAAGACTTATTTTTAATTACTCAGACTCTTACTCTTACCTACTTTAACTTTACTAGTTACTTCACTGATTTACTGAACTGTAACCTGCTTAGTGCATAGATTTCAAGGTTCATTAAACTAATATAATAGTAATACTAAACTGATACACTAGACACTACTACACACTATGCTGATATTATAGTAAAATATAATATTACTAGCCCTTCCTATTTTATTTATTAATTTTATTTACATGGAGTGTTGAGCTTTAACTTTAACCTCTTGTTACTGTTACTAATACTAATATGACACTGATGTTATTCAATTCACAAGCTTAAGTTTCTCACTCATACTCATAGTCAATTTTTCTCTTATTAATCATAATATGTACCAGTACCTTACTTAATGATTATGACTTACTGAACTTACTGACTGTCAGTATGATATGTGAAAGATTATGATTAGCCTAATCATTAGGCTAGAATACCTAGATTTTAGGCTGATATGAATGCCAATTCATAAATTTTATGCAATTTGTAAGACTTAGTAAGTTGTTAAAAATTAGTAAGAGTATAATTTATAATATATCATTATATTTATATCAAGGACTATACTATACACATAAAATAAAATTTTACAAATATTATAAGTTGTTCAGTTCTTAATCTTGCCTTAACAGTCACAGAATTTTACTATTTAAAACCATCTTAATGTCTTAATCTTGAGACTTGAGGCTGAAATTTTTTTCCCATTTTAGCTTGTTTAAATACATTAAGTATAGATTTCATCATTAAAGTAAAAATAGTATAATATAGCTCCTTTAAGGTTGGAAATTGTTAGGTTTAATTTTAAAGTTGGTCAATACTGTTATAAATTTATTGACTTGGCAAATATAACATTGATAATGGTGCATTTGAATGCTACTTACATTTAATTGTAAGTATTCTTTTTTAAATTTAAAAATGATTACCCCTGATAGGAAAACTTCACCTGTCTTAACAAAGTGATTTAGACATCTTCAATTTATTACTGAAATTGGTTATTCACAAAGAGCGCAGTAGCACTATTAACATTACTGACCATAATCCGCTCAATTTTTTTACCAGTATCAAGCTTTTTACCTAAGGCTATTTTGAATAGACTATAGACCAGTGATGGCGAACCTATGGCATGCGTGCCACAGTCGGCACGCAGAGCCTCATCAGCCGTCACGCAACTTAAATAATGCTTCCTTGATCAAACCACTTTGCTGGCACTTTGCTATAAATAGTGGGTTTTGATTTAATTTTGGGCATGCGGCCCCAAAAAGGTTCACCATCACTGCTATAGACCTATGGGATATCAGTGTCCTTTTGACTATTCTTCTGCCAGTTAAGATTTCAAACATCTTCTCACTGTTCTATGAAAAAAGTATTTGTTTATAAAATCCAGTGAAACACCATAAACTCTTCAAAAAAAAAGAAAAAAAGAAAGATTGTAAATAAGTCTCAGACAACGTTCCCCCTAAGACTAATTGGTCTAAAAAAACATGTATGAAAAGTTGCACAGCATCCTTTTTTGTGTGTGTAATTTTAACCCCGAACACTGATAGTATATTATCCTTATAAAAATTTGCTGTGTGATAATTCTAAACTCCTGGGGGGCATCAGTCACATATCTGTGTGTTCGCGCAGCTTAAAAGGAACATTGGTCTCAGATAAGGATTATTCTCGCAGAAATGTAATTTTACCCTAAAACTTTGACTTTCCTTTTGTATAAATGTTTAATGAAATGGCTTATATTTATATTTCTTTGTAAAAATAATTTCCCTCCCATAATACAACTATGATGTTTGTAATGTATGGTTAATACTACTTAAAATTAGCCAACATACTGGTTAATTATTTTTTATATAAATCTTATTTTTTGTTATTTCATTTGTGATGTAAGCATGAATCATTTATAAAAATTACTTGCCTTTTTATGACATGATTCCTTGTGCTTTTTAAAGAAGTTATGCCAGTCTAAATATTGTATTTCCTTCTTTCAATTATAGCTGCCTCTTTTTATTCATGGATTGGAAATATGTAAATAACAGTCTAGTTTTGTGGAATGTAACTGCCAGGAAGACTGGATTAAATTCAATAATAATGAGTGAGTATTTGTACTTTATGGGCTTACTCTATGTTGCAGGGGATGTAATCCTTTTTAAGAAGGGAGATTAGCACTCCTCAGGTGCCTTTAAAGCTGTGTGTGTACAAGCTTGTCATAGCAGCCCACTAGGATGCATTCCCCTTGTACAGTGTTAACAAAACATATCGTGTTCAACTCAGTGTTGTTAGCTAATCATATACGTGTATAGTGTATTTCAATTATTTTTTTTTAGTTTCTGTCATTTATGTATTAGAGTATTCAACTTGTAATTAAGGATTATAATTTTTGCACTCCACAAACTCTATTTGCGAACTGGCCAGTGTTTTTGTCTATCATGTCAGTTTGCATTGGTTAAAGTGAAGGGAAGAGGATTGTTGATAGTGATAAGAAAAAAATTATGGGGGGGGGTGTGTGTGTTGTTCTGTGGCTTGCACTACAGGCAGTGCTTACTGTTATTTTCAATTCATATATAAGACGATAAATTGTCTGATGTTAACCAGATCTGCGGGCCTAATAATCATATATTTGTACAAAGTTCACTTTAGCCATACTGTAGATATACAGATTGTTTGGCATCCCATTCGTTTATTAATAATTTTAATTGGTTACTTTTATTTACTTTCATTCTTACATTTAAGAAATTGAATATTGTTGTTTACAGTTATAGAACGTGTAATACAGTCGGACCTTGCTAAGTTTGAAAACCTCCCTATATCGAAATTAATTGTTAGGTCCCGGCCAAATTCTGCGCCTATTACGCCATTTTCCCTAACTCGAAAACTCCATAAGTCGAATTTTTTTCGGGGCCCTTTGAGTTCGATTTAGCGAGATCCGACTGTATAAAAAATCCCCCAAAACCTTATCATGTTCTGAAATTTTATGCTTAAAATAAGTTTGTTTTTTTTTAAATAAACAAAAAACCATGTCATGTCTTTTCTGTTTACTACACCACGCTTGCATTTATCAATCAGTCTTCTTTAGTCCTCAGATCTTATTGAAAGATTATCTTCCATATTTGTATCATTCAAATTCACAGCCTTGTGGTGAATTACCTCATTCCTGCTTATCCTAGTCCCTTTTTTTTCTTCACATCACTCACATGTTCCTTTATGTGTATTACATCCTCCATGATTGTCTTTCATCCTTCATCTTCAGGCCTTCATCTTCAGGCCTTCATCTTCAGGCCTTCATCTTCAGGCCTTCATCTTCAGGCATTCATCTTCAGGCATTCATCTTCAGGCCTTCATCTATCATTCTTGCCCATGTTGTTGTTTAGAGATGATGCCATTTAGAGATCTGATTTTGTTTGTACAACACACACTATTATGACATTTAATAGTAAATAAAAATTTAAAAAAGCTTCTTCTTTCAGTCTGCATGATACACACTTATGTAGATTCTTTCATTGGTCGGTCATTGTGCATTGTGTGTTATGTTAATCTCCCTTCCCATTGTTACACATTCTATGATCAAAATAATAATATGTTGACTTATATAGTGCAGTACCCCAGCAAACAGCTGTGCTTACGGCGCTGCACATAAAGATTGTAACACATAATATAAGTCACATTCGTAAGTCACATTTTTAGTAAATATGCACATATGTATGTGCAATTCGCATATGTGGATACACCCTAAGATGTGATTCATGTCGTATGTACCATGGGGTTTTTAAACACGTGATGTCAGCTAAGACGTCAATCTATGTTCATATGAGATATGTTTCCTCTCAAGCCAGTGCTTAATGCAAGCCTGCGCCACGCCAGTACTCCGTGTTCTCCTGTTCCATATCACGTCTACATAAGCAATCCGTTTTTTTAGCATATTGATTTTGTTGTGTACGGCATAATATATCGGTTGGGGGGGGGGTTCTATAATAATGTGAGAATCCCTGGATTCGGTGTTTTTAAAACTTCCTGATTCGTAGGTCGCCCGGAAATTATGGTTACTCAGAAGCGAGCTGATTTCGAAAGGAAACCAGAAACTCATTGTTGTATTACTGAATACCCCAGAACTTGCTTTGTGGTGACCTTTAGGGTTATCTTTCCCCTGGGATCGTCTGATCAGATGCGCTTATGTAGTTGTACAGACGAGGTCTGCAGTGTCTAGTACCGGTTACATGTTTAGATTATGCGGCATAAATGGCAGTCTCAGTTACGCCAGTCGGTCGGCGTAGTCGTGAGAGATTGTCGTATTATAACGATTGTGTCACTTATAAAGTGGACAACTGTTCTCAAACAACACGACTTTTTCTGATATGAAAACTGAATTTCCCAAATCACCAATATGTGTAGGGCATAGGATTGATCTCTCACGCCCCCCCTCCCTCCCTCTGTTCACTCCCTCTGTTTGACTTTGACATGTCCTATTCTGTAGGCATTCATTCTGGTCCAGTTATGTAAATGTAGGTCGCGTGGCCGCTTACTGTTGGTGTCGGTAGAGGTGATTCAACACTATTGAACTTTTTGTCCAGTTCTAAGATTTTCTTTTGACCAGTGTTTGACATGTTGGCTTGTACACGCGGCTTGTTGCTGGGGTGCATCGTTCACTACTGATTGGCATCGATCTCCGTGTATCAGTCATATCACAAGAATAAATTGTCTCGTTTGTGCGCCCCCCCACCCCCGCACATGCGTTGAATATGGTGGCGCCACATTTTCTAAGAATTGGGATGGCTGGGGGACGGGACGGGCGGACAACTCTTGTATTGACCATGACACATCCAGATGAAGATTCACATCGTCCAAGAACGGTCGATTCAGGGCCGCGCCTTAACTGTGCGGGGTGGGGTGAGCCATGCTATAACACTCGCCCCTGCTGTCCAGTTTGAAACTGTTCGTCTGGGTAGAAAGAGGGGTGGACAAAAAATGGGGGGGGGGTAGAACGAGTCCAATACTAAAAATGCAATAAGTCTCGTCTCTTGTCATTATCTACTTCTTTGTTTTATATGTGTGGTCAGTATGGAGCTTGTCGGGTGTGATCACATCCCCATGGTGGGGTGGGGGGGAGGCATGGTTCAAGACCTTACATAACACCAGTTTGTAATAATCACATACAAAATACATCATAGTAGTAAAGGTTTTTGGGTGGGGTGCGCGGCGATTGCGTTATGGAGAAGAAATTAAAAGAAACATTTATTGCAAAACATGACCAAAAAAAAACAGGACGCGGTAAATTAAAGAAATGTTACATTTTTCGATAAAAAAAATTCAGCGTCTGAGAGTACTTTTCACAACTACTCTACTAGCAGGGCCGGTCTTAGCAATGCCGGGGCCCTATGCGACTTGCTATGCGAAACGGAATTCGCGGGGCCCAGTTTGGGCAGGATAAGGATAAGGAATTAATAAGGATAATAAGTGAAAATTAAGATAGGCGGGGCCTATGAAAGCGCGTGGCCCACTGCGGCCGCATTGGTTGCAGTGGCCTAAGACCGACCCTGTCTACTAGTAGTAGAGGCCATTATCTATCAGCGCACCCACAGACACATTAAAATTCACCAAAATAGTACGACGATTAAAGAGGCCGTCGAGACGTTCAATTAGAGCTATTTATTTATATAAAGTCGGTAATACAGTTTTTTATATTATTTTGGTCTAAACTTGTTATCTGACTACATTGTAATTTGGAATGGTCGTTATCTGTTGATATGTGACAGGAATCAATGCGGGATTTGGTATTTTAAATTTCCCAAAACAGTAAGTGGAACTCTGCATTGTTAAGTCATCGTTATGAGGAGATGTGGTCAACTTGATATTCTTAACGTTTATCTCTTTACCCCTCCACCCGGCCTTCATATTTGTTTCCCTTTGTTTATTGTAGTAAAAAGCAACGCTTGCGTCGGGTGTCTAAAACGATTTTTAGTTACCCGCGATGTAACTTTGTTGTAATCAACTCCGTTTGCATCAAATATGTAACCGAAGTTGTTGTAGCGGACCGAGATTACTTTGATGGCGTGGATGTCGGCGATGTTTAGCTGACTTCTGGTCGGACAACATCGGGATGCTGTCTGTACACTTTCTACTGACGTCATCCATCTGTTGACATGATGGGGCGGGGGTAGCCTTCCAAGTCCTACCGCCAACGCACCCCTTCCTACAGGCCAATCACACTAGCTGGACATTCAGAACACTGTATCGCCGGACCTTATCATGAGTTCAACAATTTCACGCAATCAGCGCGTCCCGTCCATGTCACTTGTAATAAGGATGCTGAAAATCTCAGACCCCTAACTAAGCTATTTATATAAGTATTCTAATCTCCAACGTCTTTATTACAATTAAGACAAGGCGGCTGTGAAAAATATCTAGGAAAACTAATTACAATAGCTGCTTGACGCCACACGAAATTCAGTGAATTGGTTTCGGTCAAGTTCGGACTGTCACAGTGGTTACTACGAGACGAACGGTCATGGTCGATGACATTATAAGCTGGGTGGGGCAAGGGGGAAGGAAGTGTTGCATGATCCCATTGTTTCACAATAACTCGTCAATTGTTATTGACTAATCGCCCAGGGTCTTCCTGAGATCCACGAGTGGGAATAACGCGGGAAGCGACGCCCCTTCCCCGTCACCGGGTGACGTCACGGTGTCTGTCTAGACCGTCTGATCGATACAACTGACGAGCTCACTTCAAGGACGGATGTTTAGGCGTCACCCAGTTGGCCTCGAAGTGCAGTTGGGAGGGGGCGGGGTGTGTGAACGTCCGTCTTAAACATAAATATGGATGCGTAATATATAGGGGGGGGGGCTGTGAGCGCAGATTGGGGATCCTTTTCTCAGAAAACCAGAGGCGGCTACTCGAGTTTTTGAAATGTAAGGCTGTGAACAAATCAAGGTCGACGGAGGTTTGTATCTGCAACGTTGGCAAAGATAAAATCTCGAACACCTTGTTATGAATGAAACTCGTCAAGGTTCGTAGACTGGAAGATATCTGAAATGCTTGAACGGTCGGGTGTTTCGTCATGACGCGGACGGATTGTTTTCAAGGGGCCCGTGTTTACACTCCTCCAAAATACGGTCATGTCAATGCACGGGGTCAGAGGAATGCCACGGTTGATAGAATGCATTAGTCCGTTATTTTGTCTTCCGACTCCCCGATCATTACAATTTTAAATACATATGACGAATGATAGGCAGGGCTCCATCTTTGGGCAGTAAAGTTAAATTTATGTTTTCCATTTATCTCCATGTTCAGACACTATTAGCAATTTTGAATGATGTTGTTGAGAACGACGTTGTGCATTTCTAGGAATATGGAGTCCGAAAATGGAGTGTGTGGGGTTGACACCATTTGTTAATGGCGCCGTGTGACACCAACTCCATTGACGTCTCGGAGTGTATGTCATATCTGCTCACACATCAATTGACATATCTGCTCACACATCAGTTGACATATCTGCTCACACATCAATTGTCATATCTGCTCACACATCAATTGACATATCTGCTCACACATCAATCACACCTTCTTTCAGTTGCTAGCTAAGCATATTGAAAAACTTGAGTCAACGTGGGACCGATTTGATACTCATGCCCAAAATCTTGAACCTGGTGTAAAACGAGATAACATTATTTTTCTTCCCATTTTTGGAGAGGGCGGGATACACCCTTCTTTAAAAAATTATAATAGCCACTTTGCTATACAAGCAAGCACTGGTGGAATTATAACTTATAACCCTATGTCTTGATAGGTCTGTTTTGTCTTCTTTCATTGATGTTAACAACTACGCGTGTCCTATCATATATATGGCATTCATGGGTATATTGTTTTACTGGCACGGCATTGTTCATGACGCCCACGTGACGTCAGCCAGCGATTCAAACCTACACCGGGAAGATTCTTGCCTCAACGTGTCATCATGGAATGTTGATGTGTGCGTGTGGGAGGGGGTGTTTATTTTTTAAAAAATCATATGTAAACAAAAGGTTATTATTAGCAACACTTTATCTATGGTTTACACAGTACTTCAAATGACATGGCTGTCGGGGGAGGGGGTGGGACAATGATTCACTGCTGGTGAGACACAGGATGCTATTCAAGGGGAGTTAAATCCTCGTATCGACGGTTGTTGTATTCACAACTCGGATGTAGTAAGTAAGTAGTGTGGGACTTGCCCACTGCTATTCGATTACGTCATATTCAGACAAAAATAGTTGTCATCGACTGTTGTACAGATCACTTGACAATACGAACCAATCCGAAACTAAATATTCCAACAGATCTAATCTTTGAGCCTAAAATGCCATTGTCAGTGACCATTGGGACAACCCGTTGTTTTCCCAGTGTATTTATCATACTTGTGTTTTCACATAAAATACTCCGGACTTGTTGATGGGGGATAGGGGAATGAGACGGATGGTGTTTACAAATAAGAGGGTGAAGACGAACCTGGGGATACGACAGTTCTAATATCACCACTCACACGAGTTGTTATCATGACACGCCTGCAGTACTGTGGTATTTAACCCAGATTTTAAAAGCTCACTTTCCTGCAAATAGCGTAGTAGCAGATACCCGTTTGTCCAATCATACTTTTCTTTGATGGATTAAACAGATCTGATGATAATTATAGATTATAATGTTGTTTTTTAAAAATCCCTTTTATTAACTCGTGGCGTCTGCTTGATTGTTTGCCGAAAAAACTTTGGATCGATTTTTAACCCACTTCCCCGTATGCTATTGAGCTGAAATTTTGCAGGCAGACTCGTGCCAACGATAAAAATGATCTATCAAAATCTCAGATCTATCGAATATACTGTAATTAAATTAATGAAATTTTTAGATTATCTCTATGTAGCATGTTAACTATTTGTGCTAAAGTGTCTCTGTGGTATTATATTGAACAACCTTTTAAATATTTTCCTGCCGTGCTGTGCGTATTATATTGACGACACTTTTTAAAAAATATGTGTAAATGTTTATGCTAATCTTTCGCGTGTTGCGCATTATATTAAACATGTTTTTATAACCCTTTCCCCGTGATCAAATCGAGCTGAAATTTAGCAGGCAGACTATAGTAGCTTTTTTTTAATACTATAAATCCTTTATATATGAGACATAAGTAAAAAAAAACATTTTTGGATTGTTGCGTATTATGATGAACATACTTTTAGTTATGTCTCGTAAATAAAGGATTTATAGTCAAAAACTTTTTTTATACTGGTTTTTAAAATTCTTTTTACAGATATACGGTGTTTGCCAATGATGTGATCATCTCTGTTGTAAAGAAATCTTGAACTAATAACTTCGAAGTTTTGCAAAATGTAGTTAGAGGCCTGTATCACTCTGACAAATAAATTTATTGTATTTTAAATCTTTTAAATTATTTAGCTTAATAAAAAAAATGTGTCTTTAATCCCCAGGTTCATCTTTGGCAGAATATGAAGAGATCCAGAGGGCTGCCAAAGAGAGGGCGGACATTGTTGCCAAGTATGATTTGGTAAGTGATGTTGTCTCAGATGACTGCATGTTTCTTTGAATATTGGTGGCCCTTACCATCTACCTGAATGTGGTGTTGGGTCGCCCTTACCATCTACCGGAATGTGGTGTTGGGTCGCCCTTACCATCTACCGGAATGTGGTGTTGGGTCGCCCTTACCATCTACCGGAATGTGGTGTTGGGTCGCCCTTACCATCTACCGGAATGTGGTGTTGGGTCGGTTGTGAAATATAACGTGAGGGGCAGGCTACTGAGGATTTAGATTTTTAATTCTCCTCCTAACTGTTTTGACAATTCATGAGTTTAAATACGTTTCTAAAAGTGAGTTTTTTTTAAAGTTTTTTTTTCTTCTTGTTTTTAGTGAATTTACTGAAGAGGAGATGCTAATATTTATTGGCATACTTCCGTTCTTTACACACTTAGTAGATTCATCATGCATTCAATTTTGTGCAGAAAAAGCAAATTAAATTGGCTTTATTATAATGATTAAAATTCTTCAAGAAGCAATAGGCATATTTCAGAGAATGCAAACAACTCCAGTAGTGATTTCAAATGTTAAGTTAGATCACAAAACATTTTAAGCTTTGTTTTTATAAAACAGTTTTAGTAGTGAGGTTTTTGCTACAAACTAAAGCAGTGGTCCCCAACCTTTTGAACGCCACGGACCACTAAAAGTTTGATAATTTCACTGCGGCCCACTAACCTCGGGGGGAGGGGGGGTTATTGGTGGGTGGGGGATTTTTTTGGGGGTGGGGGTAAGGTTTGCGGCTTCGTAGATTGTTTATACGGGTATTTAAGATTGTTTTGATTTTATAGTTTTAATTTAATTGTACTTAAACATGCCTTCAAAAAAAAATACTGTTACACAAAAGTGAATGAAACATTATTTCATATTTTAATTTACTAGAATGTTAAATCAATAAGAACCCTGAGCTTGTTTCTCTGCAACGAGACGGTTCCATCTGGGTGTAATGGGAGACAATGACACCCGAAGTGTGCTGCTTATGTCCATTTCATTCCGTTGTTTTGTCTTCGTTGCTGTCATTGCAGAAAACCCCGCTTCACACAGATAGGATGTCGAAAATGTGTGCAGATGCCGACACAAAAGGACCATTTTAGGTGTCCTGATATATAACCATCCAATGACTTGAACAGCTCAGCTCCCGTGGTGTTGGTTGACAAAGATAGAGCACATAACAAATCCTCATGTACATCCTCATGATAAATATATCTCACATAAGTAATATTGCCTTGTTGTCGATGTCTGTAGATTCGTCAACCTGGAGTGCGTACCACGGTGATGAATTAATCCTCTTCAACAATTGTATCTCAATATCTTCGGCTGTTTCCTCAATGCGACTAGTTACAGTGGTAGCCGACAATGGCACATGTGCTATCTTTTTAACACCAGCCTATTCTAGAAGTTCACGGCAAATGTCTTTAGCAGAGGGTAAGATTAATTCTTCAAACGATAGTGAATGGCTTTTTATCCTTAGCAATGCGGTTAGCCACCAAATATGAAGCTCTTGGTGCGTTCTCATTTACTGATGTGGTGGCCCTGAGAAATTTCTTCTGTCCTTCATGTTCCAGTTTTTCCTTTTGTAAATACTCCACGGGCTTATCTTTAAATCCAGGGAGCTTGGCGCTCAAGTGGTGAAGAAGTTTTGAAGGTTTCATCGCCTCATTAGAAAGCCGGTCACCGCAAACTATGGTATGTTGGAGTCAACTGTCTCAATAAATCCATATTTCAAGTAGGACCCATGGTATTGTCTGTTACGAGTTTGAGGCACTGGGCCTTTTTCTTTTACCAAGAAAACTTTTTAATGATGCCTGTTTCGAACTCATTTTTCTAATTAGTGGGTTTAATATGAGCGTTCAAGTGACCGATCTGTAACCCAGAACATAAAATATCATAAAGGTCAAATAGTAAATGCGAAAATATACTATTTCACTTTTATAACATATTAAATCTTCATAAAAATTATATTTTAACAGTATCAGTATAATCACAAATAGCTGTTTATTGGAAGTCAATTCATGGTGTTTTTAAAATTGTTTTTCTTAACATGTCAATTTGACGCTATAAGGCTAAGCATTTCTTTAAAATTTAAATCATAAAAATGAATTAAATAATTAAACTTAATTTATAGCTGTTTTTGACACAAGTAACACTCTTGGAATAATAGCGATAATGTCAACAGAAGACACTTTCGAATACCGTCGTTGATGAGATATCAATGAAATTTAGGAATACAAAAACGAAATAGGAAAAACGCGGAAATAGAAGTAGTAAAGTAGATCAGCTTGCCAAACATGGGTGACCCATCAAAATCACGCACAACAAAAAAGCGCCTACATAAAAGGCGCCGTGAGAAGAACGCCGACATAAGAGCGCTGACACAGAGCGCAAAGATTGATTGTATGCGGTTGTCCGCTCTGCTCTATGTGTCATTGATGTTCTTTGGACATGGTGCCGCCAAAATGGGTAACAAGCTTTTCTATCTTGTGTATGGAAAGACGCAGAATCCATAGAGAAATACACCACAGTAAAAAAAATGTAAATAACTTAATTTTCCTTTGGTCGCGGACCACCAGGCACATCTCTGCGGACCACTAGGGGTCCGCGGACCCCAGGTTGGGGACTACTGAGCTAAAGGTATTAAAAATTATAATACAAATTTGATTTCATTTGCTTGTATTCTTTTGAATGTTCTTGATATGTGTTTGGTTTGACAGGGATTCTTTAAACAGTAACTTTGTGTTTGAAAGACATGAATGACTTACATTTCCATATTCTTTGTTTATCCTGCATATTTCTTTTTGTAGTCAGTGTGACTCTATAGCTCAGTTGATCTGTGTTCATCATAGCTGCTTCCTTCCTTCCTAGCCAGCTCCACCTTACCTGGTTGAAGTGGTAGAGGGGGAGACTAGCCAGCTCCACCTTACCTGGTTGAAGTGGTAGAGGGGGAGACTAGCCAGCTCCACCCTACCTGGTTGAAGTGGTAGAGGGGGAGACTAGCCAGCTCCACCCTACCTGGTTGAAGTGGTAGAGGGGGAGACTAGCCAGCTCCACCATACCTGGTTGAAGTGGTAGAGGGGGAGACTAGCCAGCTCCACCATACCTGGTTGAAGTGGTAGAGGGGGAGACTAGCCAGCTCCACCCTACCTGGTTGAAGTGGTAGAGGGGGAGACTAGCCAGCTCCACCCTACCTGGTTGAAGTGGTAGAGGGGGAGACTAGCCAGCTCCACCCTACCTGGTTGAAGTGGTAGAGGGGGAGGCTAGCCAGCTCCACCCTACCTGGTTGAAGTGGTAGAGGGGGAGACTAGCCAGCTCCACCCTACCTGGTTGAAGTGGTAGAGGGGGAGACTAGCCAGCTCCACCATACCTGGTTGAAGTGGTAGAGGGGGAGACTAGCCAGCTCCACCATACCTGGTTGAAGTGGTAGAGGGGGAGACTAGCCAGCTCCACCATACCTGGTTGAAGTGGTAGAGGGGGAGACTAGCCAGCTCCACCATACCAGGTTGAAGTGGTGAAAGTGTGATGTTGATTTACCTTATGGGTTGATACAGTGTGTTGAGACAACATTTGAAGATAGGACAATATCCAGTTTAAAATTTTATCAATAAAATGTAGCATATGAAGAAAGAAAAAAAATTCAAAACGTTATATCAAATGTATGTTTTGTTTAAAAATATTTTTTTTCTACTTTTGATCCAGCGGACTTGTTTTTTTAAATACATGTTTAATTATATTATTTCCTGTGACAATTTTGAAGAAAAAAAATCTTTGTGCTCCCCCTGCACACAAAGTCTATTATCACTTTTAAAAAATTCTACCCATTTTTCTTGGAGTTGGAGCATTTATATTCTCAGATTGAAATCTGATTGCGCCTGATTTTAATGCTGAAAACAAAAAAGATTTTTTCCTCTGAGTATTTTTTCTACAGTGCCACATTAACTAATGCTACCACACTCTCAGGGTTGTGTAACTTATATGAATATTATTTTCATGCACCAAACTACTCTCCCTCCCCTCCTCAAAAATATACACATGAAAATGCTTTTAATTTTAAAATATGTGGAAAAATAGGATTGTAAAAGATAGTTGTTATGAACTCAAGATCATGTGGATATTTATGGATCTTAAATTAGCACAATGCCTTCATTCATACTTGTTAGTGCCAGGAAAGTTCAAGATAAAATTCTGTTTTTGTGCTATGAGAGAACTTTTCAATTTGTTACTTACTAGATATTTTATTGTCTCAGTTCTCCCTGTATTGACAGGATTAGTAATTAAGTCATGTGTATCCCTAGATAGGCTGACTCCTGGGGTGTCCAAAGTCCGGCGCGCGGGCCAAATGTGGCCAGCGTTTAACTTTTAACTGTCCCGCGGCTCATATTAAATAATTAATTGATTGATTCATGGATTTTGTTTCTGTAACGAGGGCATTACTTTTATACGAAAACCCGTGATTTTGTGCTGTTTTGAGTAAAAATTACAATGATGTCAAATGATTGCAAAAATCGATAACATTTCATTACTAACCTACTTGGAATTTGTTTTAATAAAGCCAGTGAAGTTATGAGATGTTATGTGTTGAATATTGATGACATCCAATGGCAAAAATCGATAACATTTCATTACTAACCTACTTGGAATTTGTTTTAATAAAGCCAGTGAAGTTATGAGATGTTATGTGTTAAATATTGATGACATCCAATGGCAAAAATCGATAACATTTCATCACTAACCTACTTGGAATTTGTTTTAATAAAGCCAGTGTAGTTATGAGATGTTATGTGTTGAATATTGATGACATCCAATGGCACAAATCAATGCCGTTACATTATCTGGTTTTATTTTGACAACTCGAAAAGGAAATAAATATGGCATCAGTGTACAAAAAGTTTTTATAAAGTTTTACATCATAATTTTTTAACACAACATTTCCGGCTTTGGATATATTTAAAAACTTTCTGTTTATCTTAAGGTACATATCATGTAATAAACATTTTTTATTCTCGAACTTGGCCATTTTAATAATTTCTAATACTGGAATAAGATATTTATAAATTTTGTAATTTAGATCCATTTTTGTAACCACAGGGTATCACTTTCTTGTTATGTAATTGAAAAGCCCCCATCTCAGCTTAAAAGTATGTCATTTTTGTTTATTATCCTAATCCGCACATATTATTACTTCATGGAATGTGGCCCTCTTTGCAAAAAGTTTGGACACCCCTGCTTTAAAGTAATTAAGTCATATGTATCAATTTATAGAGAGTGACTGTGTATGACTGCACAGAGAGCTACTGGTTGTGCTGCAAGTTAATTCATGTTTATCCCTGAGTAGACTGTATAGAGACTGGCTGTTGTAATGCCAGCATTAGTCATGGGCCCTGGTAACTAATTGGGGTTATGGGTGAAGGTAGAGAGGTTAGCTGTCACTGCAACAGTTCAGTCCAATCCAGTTAGCTGTCACTGCAACAGTTCGGTCCAATCCAGTTAGCTGTCACTGCAACTGTTCAGTCCAATCATTGAGCAGAGGATTTTTTTTAGGACCTAATTGTTTGTCAGTTTTTTAATTATTTTGTATATTGTTGTTTACTAGAAATGTGGCAGTTTGGAGTTTTTGGTCACAAATACTGTAATTCATAAGATGACTTAAGGTCAGCAGCCAATAAAACACCTGCAGGTCATTATTGGCACATTGGTCAGTGGGATCCTTGTGTAAAGTTCGCAGGTCAATCTTCAAAACAAATACATTTTTACAATTTCATTTGAAAGCCTTTGATAACATGAAGCTGTTTCTATGTTGTTAAGCTCTCATGTTGTTCATCCTATGAATAGTTTCTCTTCTTTAACCAAGGCAAAGGACTTGAGCTTTAAAAAAAATTGAGTTCCATTCTCAATGTAAATCAAATTAATTTCTTGATCCATTTTAAAATCAGCACACAAAAAATGTTTACATCACATCACTTGGGGGGACAAGTACAGTGATAGAAGGGTACAAACACCCCCCCACACAAACTGTTGAGGCCAACTTACAGCCACACACACACTCAGTGTCTGTAGTTAAGCTCACAGGTAATGCTAGAAACGGCAACACTGGCCACTTGCTGCACAACATCATTAACAAGTGTTTGATTGTGTCAAGTGGGATGTGGGTTGTTAAGAGTTTGTTTTTTTCCCCTTTTCCCCAGTGTAATGATGTATTTTTACCATGAGAGAACAACTACAATAACTGTTAGACAAGGGTAGACATTCTTCTGATCCGAGCTGTTGCAAGAAGTTTATTGTTCATGAAGTTATAAAGGAAAGAGAATGCAAGTCAGAGAAAACTATGCTGAAAACAAATCCAAGTGTACTGATTTTTTGCTGCTGAAATATCTTAAGTTCGGCATCCCAAGCCATAGAGAAACGATTCGCTCATGATTTTAACATTGCCCTCATTTCAAAGGGCTGCTTTGTTAGTGCTTACCTCTGTGTACCTCAATGGTGTTGTTTATCTTTATACCTAATAGGCACCATTTTACCTGTTGGTGTCACCTACCACTGATTACCTGTACACCTGTTGCTCTATTAATTCTCGGAGGAGTAGACTACTCTATTTTATATGTGACTCCTGAAGGTCATTAGAACCTTATCTCTTTCTAGTGTCAGCCTCAGCTTAATAGAATAGTGATGGATAGGGATCACTTGTAGTAGAGTTGAGCTGGTTTCTTGTAGGCTGACTGGTTGGTTGGTTTGACACTGGTGGCTTTTATTTGGTTTGAGACTGGTGGCTTTTATTTGGTTTGACACTGGTGGCTTTTATTTGGTTTGAGATGGGTTGCTTTTATTTGGTTCGAGATGGGTTGCTTTTATTTGGTTCGAGATGGGTGGCTTTTATTTGGTTTGAGAGAGTGGCTTTTATTTAGTTTGAGGTTGCTTTTTTTTTGGTTTGAGATGTGTAGCTTTTTGTTGGTTCAAGGTATGTTTTTAGTTTGTTATTTTGAGACAGGTATTTTTTATGGGCTTTAAAATAAATATTTTTGGGTTAGGCAGGGCGTTGTTATTTTATATGCCATTTGTATGGCATCTGTCCGTCTAAAGACTATAGATTTATCTTTATTATTTGCAGCTCTTGGTGTGGCTGATGAGACCAATCCTTGAGTGGCAGTCACTTCTGCATGTCACACACACGACATGCCATTTACAGATTCGTATTGCTGCAAATCATTGCTGAATAAACTTTCTTAATTTTCCTTTTTTTTCCTGTTGTTCAGGGCAGAGAAGAGGGTGCTCAAATTGATCCATGGGAGGACCCTGCATTTGAGGTGTACCATGTCACAGATAGATATGGGTTCATTCAGTAAGTCAAATGTTTCATTTTGTGACTGACATTAAGTTATGGGCTATATTAGGTCTGTGACACATAAAGTCATGCCACACTTACCAAGTCTTATAACTCTGCTAGATTCTAAGTTAAATGGATATTATAAAATTCTGTGACTATGACAGATCATAATTTCTTTCATTTTTATAATCTTTATAAAAGAGACATATAAGCTCACAATTTTAAACTTAATAATTGGTACGACACTGTAGAACATGACTGCAAAGATTTGATTTCTCTTTTTGCTTTCCGTTTCAGCGATACAGCTTTGCCTAAGAACATGGATGCTGCAGAAGAGAAGGTAAAACTCTTAAAATTGCACCTTTATAAACAATAATTTTTTCATGTAAGACCACAATGCCATGTTTTTATAGTTGTTCTGGTAGGATAACAATGCCTATTAAAAAGATTTAATTCACATTAATAACTTGTGACCAGACAAGTGAACACAAGACAAGTTAACACATAACATGTGAACATATGGACAAATGACCACACTGGCAACTGAAGTCACGATAAGTGAACACAAAACTTATAGAATATAGAAATTGAACAAGATCATGTAAAACGTCGAAAGTTTCAGATTTATTTATTGCACCTAAGTATCAGTGTGGGTACAGTTCTATATATTAAGTTAAAAAAATAACAATATAAATTTAACCTTCAAAAAGAATTTGCAAAAAATAACCAGAAATAAATAGTATAAATTTTGTTTATGTTACAGTAAAACAATTTATTTAATGAGTCTTAAGATTTCAGTTAAAAACCTAATTGTAGAATGCTTTGAAGGACATTTAATTTGAATTAGACTACAAAAGACATTAAGATATGTTTCCAATTAAAAATATTTTTTTAAAAATGTATTTTAATAGTATTTCAATAATGTGTACAAAATTGAGAAAAAATGGAAAAAAAGCCAACTCAACTAAACTTAAACCAATGAAAAAATTAATTTTTTTAAAACTCAACTCAAATTATTAATTCAACATATGTCTAGTCATTTTTCTATATGAGGACAGCCCAGTATTCAATTAGGAATATTACTTCATTAAATATATCAAATGATTAATTATTCAATTTATCTTTTATTATTTTTATGTTCACTTATCTGTGTGATCACTTGTCCATGTTTTCTTTTGTCTGTGTGTTCACTTGTCTGAGTGTTCTCTTGTCTTGTGTTCAGTTGCCGAGTATTTAGTTGTCTGGGAACTATGTCATCATATAACAATTAGAGCAAGTGCAGAAGCATTCTGCTTCCTGTGACAATTTATGTATCACCATTAAAAGTGATCTTTCTGATTTAGGCAAAGCTGGTGGAAAGAGAAAGAACAACAAAATGGCTGAAAATGTTGGCTCATTGGGAAAAATATTTCCCAAGTGAAAAGGTTGGAAATTCCTCTTACGTTACTTTGCATTAGTCACCACATTAGTGCATTAATTTATTGGTGTCACCTCGTTAACAAATCAGTTATCACCACATTGACCACTTTGTAAGATGTCTCCCTGATGCTATTATAGTTGACCCGGCGTGTTTACAAGGGCATACCTGACTGCTTACGAGGAGAGGTGTGGTCCAAGCTGCTCAATATACCCAGGGTCAAGGCTGAACAAGAAGGCATATACAATGTGAGTGGCGTAGATATTGCACATATTGCCAGTGCTGTCTGTTTGTAAAAACTAAATTAACCCATTTAACTGGGCAAAAAACTAAATCAGGCCTCTTTGTTCTTTTAAAGCTTTAATTAACACCAAATCTTGTCTCTCATCTTCCTGTTTACTTGTTTACATGTAGAAAGCTGATATGTCTTGATATAAAAGAAAAGCCTCTAAGCAAAAAGACCTTCTGAGATTACATCCATCCATTTTTTTCAACAGCATGGTGTGTCTGAGGAAATAGTTTGGTATTTGAATGTTAAAAAAAGTTACACAATACAAATACTGGAAAATGTTTATACAAAACATTAAGCGATCAAATCTGTTTATTTCATAGAAGAACATAATCAGCTTCATCCAAAATTTTCATAACTTTGTGGCGTAACCATTGTCCAGAAAGGTCCTCTCTTAGCCGCAGAAAAACATTGAAATGTCCTCAGTTTCAGCTCTGACAGGAATATGGTGATTGAAATTCAATCAAAACGACATGGTGTCAGCAGTTCATTTAGATTCAACTTTATTTATTTGCTCCATATCAATGATGAATAAAAATGATATATTTTACAACTATACAATGTCCTAACCATCTCTCTCGCTACTGAATACAGAACATCGTCTCTCCAACAACATCTCTGTCCCTTCTCGCTCCTCACGCTCTCATTTCACTCCCTATCACTACACACTTTAAAATCCCCCTCTCTCAGTCCATTTTAGCCACACATGTCACAGACTCCGTGGCTAAGTAAAGAAGAGTACACTCACCACCCAAAACATACCTGACCTTCACATCTCTTGGTAGCCGACCGTGACAAACTTGTTTATGGTTATTGTGCAGTTGTTCCCGCTTCAAATGTTTGAATTTCTGATCACTCAAACTAGAACGGTTTAATGTAAACAATCAGGATTATGTACTAAGCCATTATTATATTGACGGGAGAGCTGACCCAGGGCATATTAAAATGGGGACATATGTTTATGATGACACGATAGCTTTGATATAAGGATGTAACCTTGAATATGAGATCTTAAGTCCTCAGCTGTTCATTCTGTTTATGATGACACAATAGTTTTGATATAAGGATGTAACCTTGAATATTAGATCTCTAAGTCCTCAACTGTTCATTCTGGGACCACAGAAGCTTATTTGTCAACAAAAATTCTAATGGCAATTAATTTGTTCACTTTTCACAGAAAATGCGGGACAGAGCTCGAACAAAGTCAACATCTATACGTCAAATAGATTTAGATGTGAACAGAACATACAGAAATCATATTATGTTCCGGGAGCGTTATGGTGTGAAGTAAGTAATGGAGTTAAATATTCCCATGCCAACTATATCACAATTTGGATGGTCCTGTTGATGATTCCTACAAGCATGTTTCTTTACAAAGTTATACCTTAGTAATCTATTTAATGTTATAATTATGGACATGAACCTTTGGCGCGATGAAACTCTCACTTTTGGTTTTACCATAATAAAGTTTTATCACAAATTTACTCCACCTTCTTACTATAAGCTGAGGTATAAGTTGCATTTATGTCTGTCACACTCCTAGGGACTCTCCCAGCATAGAGGTTAAATTCTCTGTTTCCAATCATATGACATGCCCTCCAAAAATTATGTTTGAAATATTTTTTTAAAAAGTCAAAATTTTCCAAGCTTCTCACAGAAATGACTCTTAAAATGTAATACTTTGTTGTTTTGTTTTTAATTCAGACAACAAGCTCTGTTCCATGTCCTAGCAGCTTACTCTGTGTACAACACTGAGGTGGGCTACTGTCAGGGAATGAGTGAGATAGCTGCACTCCTGCTCATGTATCTAAATGAGGAGGTAAGTCTGCTACATGACTTTGTTGTGTGAGATAGCTGCACTCCTGCTCATGTATCTAAATGAGGAGGTAAGTCTGGTACATGACTTTGTTGTGTGAGATAGCTGTACTCCTGCTCATGTATCTAAATTAAGAGGTAAGTCTGGTACATGACTTTGTTGTGTGAGATAGCTGCACTCCTGCTCATGTATCTAAATTAAGAGGTAAGTCTGGTACATGACTTTGTTGTGTGAGATAGCTGTACTCCTGCTCATGTATCTAAATTAAGAGGTAAGTCTGGTACATGACTTTGTTGTGTGAGATAGCTGCACTCCTGCTCATGTATCTAAATTAAGAGGTAAGTCTGGTACATGACTTTGTTGTGTGAGATAGCTGTACTCCTGCTCATGTATCTAAATTAAGAGGTAAGTCTGCTACATGACTTTGTTGTGCTGCATTCATCATCTTCTACAGGTTGAGCAATTAAAGTTAGTCTTAAAAACTGTTTACTTAAAACATGCAATTCATCATAAAATCCAAGTAAAAAAAGAAATTTAGTGGCTTTTACAAAAAAATTTTGTTCCATCATGTTTTAATAATATTTGACAAAGTTGAGGGTCAAATGACTATTTTAGAGGGTGGTAGCTTAAGACCAGTGGAAAACAATTATTTCCAATGGACTTAAAACAGAGACACTGCTGCTCTAATCTATCTTCAGGCAGGTTTGCCGACATAGAGATACACCCACATACGAGTTCAATTAGTAACAATTAAATTACTTGGTGCATATAGGATATTTATACTATGATTTATAATACAGTTATGAAGTTACAGCAAAAATAAATCTAAGTTCCAGGGTCACCAACACATGATAAACTGTATTAATGTGGCGAGGCACTAACAAGGTTAAAACTACTGATCTAAATTGAAATGGAGTCATAAAAAGAATGAACTGATTTTTATTGTATTAATTTACAGGATGCCTTCTGGGGTCTTTCACAACTTTTCTATGGACCAAGACACACAATGCATGGTAAGAGATTTTTTGCTACTTCCTATTTCTTTCTTTTATAACTACTTGCCATTAATTCATTAAAATAAATAGAGCTGATACAATGTCTAATTCAGTATCATATGTACATTCAGAAAATTATAGTTTGTTTATTATTTATTCAAGGAAATTGTAAAAGAAATTTCTAGGTACTGATCCTGTGTTGGTGTTCACTGGCCAGCTGAAGGAGTTGTGATTTAAATCTAAAGACTTAAATATTTAGGGATTATGCCTAGAATTAGGTACAAGTAATAAAATCATTTCCTTGGTCGTTGCTCCTCATTCAAAAGTCTTTGATATTTCTTTTTCAAACCTTAAATTATGACTGTCAATAATTAGCCCTGGGAAAATGTTGGTCCATAAATGCATCTAGCGGCGATCATATTTCTATGACCAATCGGTGTTGAGGGGGGGAGGGGGGTGTTAAGCAATCTGACATCACTTAAAATGAAAACACTGATTAATACTAAGCTACAGATATTTTAAAGATTATTCTTGTAAAAAATTATCATTGTTATTTTTAAATTGGCCTTGTTTTTAGAGACAGAATCGTGAAAGTAATGTGATGTCCCAAACATGGCTCTGATTATGTTATGTATGACACTGATGAGGGAAACTATTGGGAGGGGATATGTTGACTCAGACAGTCGTAGTTAATGTGTACACTGGATTCAAAGAACCAGGGTTACCAAGTGGGTTGTTAAATATAAAAAAAATGGTTGGCGATAGTGGGATAGATCTTAATAAATATTTTAGGGCAGGTATTCTTAACAGTTTTGTAGCACAGTAGCACCTATATATTACACTTTCAAATAGTTCACACACCACTCCTGATAGATTATGGTGGAAAAAAATCTTTAAATTAAAAATAACTATTGAGTGTAGTTGTATTACTTCTTTAATAAACTTTGTAGAAACAAAACAAATAGATCAATAAATAAATATGATTAATTTGCAAAACAAATTCAACACAGAGACGTTTATAGACACATTTAAAAGAGTAAACACAATTTTTTTCTTGCAACTACAATTATCAGTGGCACCACTGTTCAAGGGATGTAACTCTGACACAAGTCCAGTAATTTTATATCTATGAGATACATGTATGACTTTTTCTACAGTTTGCACAAGACAATAGTGGACAAACTCTGTTTTTAAAAAAAAACTAAAATTGCATGACTTTATTAATGGATGGCCCCTTGCACATGACCATGGTCTATAAAATAAAATAGCTGTTATAGCAACTCAATGAAGCAATAATGAGAAATGGCCAAGCAAAGTCACCCACAAATTTTACATTGATTTTTGTGTTTGGTGCTGCTTTGATCAACTGAATGTTATCTTTCTAAATCATACCTGTGTACTTCTGTTTATTTTAAAGAAAAATCAAATAAGATTTTATATAACAGCCCTGCCATAATTTGGTCCATTCAGACTCACCATTAAATTGATTATGTTCATACTCCAGGATTTTTCATTCATGGATTCCCAAAGCTGTTGCGTTTTCAGGAGCATCATGATACTGTGTTGAAGAAATTTTTACCTAAAGTTAGAAAGCATATGGTAAGAATTATTTATTTCTTATATCTCACACATAACTGAGACACAAGTTAGCAGGTATATTTCATATCTTTGCCACAGTTTCTTCCATTTAACCGACAGCAGTTTTTATGTTTTATTACCTTTTCTTTCACATTTCTAAGATTTTGACTCAATTTTTTTCTATTCTCGAAGTAAAGATGAGAATTGTTGACTACAATTAGAGAAGTTATTTGAATTATTTTGTGGTCTGTTATTTATCCATGAAATTATCTTGTTTTCTCTGTGTCCCACTGATGAAAGTGTCTTGTCTTTTATACCAGGAGAAGAATGAGATGTACCCAACCCTCTACACCATCAAATGGTTCCTGCAGTGTTTCTTAGACAGGGTAGGCATAACTCTCAGTCTAACTGGCTCTTTAGATTAGTGTAGCATTGACCATTGTCAGGACTTACTGTGATGAAAAATAACTGGAATTCATTGAAAAAGGCGTGCGATAAACTACAAAATAGGCAAAAAAACAACAAACATGTTGGCGAGAAACCCTTTTTAGTAAAAGGGGCACGATGGTCGAGTGGCAGTAAACTCATCTCTCGTACAGAGTCACGGGTTCAAATCTTAGTGAAAGCAGTGTCTTCTTTCTGTGGCTTTAGGGCTTCCCTGAGTCCACCCAGCTCCAAATGGGTACCTGACATTAGTTGGGGTAAAGTACAGGTGGCTGGGTCTTGTGCTAACCACACAATCCCCTGGTAGGTTGTAGCTATAGAAACATGAGACACTGCTTCACTTGCCCCATTGGCCAACATGGTCTGAAAAGGGGACTTTACCTTTTTTTTAACCACGTTTTATTAACTCGCTTTCGTTCCTGTGTGTTTGTCCAACAATTTTTCAAATCTGCCAACGTAAAATTAAACCACTTCTGATGGTCCTAGAGAGCTCAAAAATTTTACCACAGATAGATCTTGGATGAGAATACATTGTATCAAAATTTCAGATTGATCGAATGTACCGTAATTAAATTAATGCATTTCTTAGTTCATCTTTATATTAGCATCTGTACCCGCCTGCCGTAGTTTAATTTCACATGGCGAGTTCACCCCGTGACCTCATCGCTTTGTTATTAAACGTTGGGCGGGCGCTGATGAGGTGTTTGGTAAAATAAATAGAGGTAAAAAAATATTTTTAAAAACCACGTTTTTATTAGTTGACTAAAAAGAATAAAATAAAGGTAAAAAATTGATTTTTAAAAACTGGGTTTTTATTAGTTGACTGAAAAGAAGAAAATATTTTAAAACTTATAAGTTCAAGTACTTCGATTTAATATGACTAAAAACGTGGGGCGGGTGTTTGGTATAAAAATTAAAGATTTCTAATTTAGAAGGCAAAAGAGAGATCTATAAGTGAGAAAATGAGTGAACCGCATATGTTAAACCTCAGCGCCCGCCCCACGTTTTTAGTCATATTAAATCGAAGTACAGTCAAACCCACTTACCTCGAGCTCGGTTAGCTCGACCACCCCACTAACTCGACGTTTTTTATTGAAATTCGCCAAATTCTCTCTTTGTCTTAGAATTTTTTCAGCGGCTAATTGGATTTTTCTAAGTCGCCGAAACCTAATACCTCGAGCACAAAAGAGGGCCAAATTTGCAACTTAACGTTGGTTAGCTCAATCCTCGTGGGTTTGCCTAGCAATGCATTTTTAGTTCAAAATAGTGTTGACATCTCGCTTTCTTCGAGACTTCCGGCTATTGTGTGATTCTACAAGATTTCAATAAAAATTACCGGATGTTATTATCTTCTTTCACTTTCGATCCATGTGTGAATTAGATGTATTCACCCGAGGTGCCCGTAAATCGGCGTTAGCGATCTTTAATCCGTCATTATTTCGCAGTGCATGTTATATTAAATTAAACTATATTAAACTTAATTCATTTTCTGATGCATTGATCATTTTATTTTTTAAGATAAACGAATATCTTTAGAAATGAAAAATAAAGGTTTGTATCGAGAATCGACGGTGGTTTTTATATAATTAAATAAAAAATTATTATTCTTTTAAAAGTTTTTTGTTGCTTTGTTACCAGTAAGATACGTGACACTAACACGCGCGTGACAATGAAATCAAATCATTTTCTTAATATTCCAGTACATGTATATAATATTATTAATATACACGTCATCACTTTTGTAGGTCGAATTCTGATAAGGAATGATTTTTTAAAAAATTCGCTTAGACTTAGTAGCGGGCCGAGGTCTAACACACAGCCCACAGCGTGCTGTGATCAACGGTCAAGGCCGCAATAGTTTTATTTATATTATTACAAGACTGAGGAAATTCGAGAGCGTTCTGATAGTAACAGATATCCTGCACGTCAAAAGCATTAAACTTAAAATTACCATATTGATATGTTTATTGTTATTTATTCGCTGATTCGACGGATGCAAACGCTAGCGGCTGTGACACGCGCCATGGGACTAGGCGAGGCGTAAACTTTGACCTTTTAGCGCCTTCGCAGACAATTATAAACTGGTAACTTATTTTTAATTAAATGGAATCAAAACATGACAGAGACGTAATCAAAGTCCTTTACTTCGGCATAAATATCTATATATAAATTCCCGATTAGTCATAAGTTTTCCCGACTTTCAAGGCCGAGAAATTTTTTTTAAGAATTCCCGACTTTTTCATGTTTTCCTGAGTGGGAACCATGGTTATATTTAAATTTTAAACGGTCCTTAAAAATGAATGGTCATTACAACCTTAGGAAAGAGTGAAGAAATATTAGGGTTCCGATACGATTCCGATTAATCGTCCCATCGCTAATTAACGCTAACGAATTAATCATGTACATAAAGAAATTTCAAACACATGTTAATATTTTGCCACCATATTGGTTTTCGTTTTAACTCGATCATCGGTTATCTCGACGCCATTTTTCATACCCCAACGCGTCGACTTAACCAGTTTCGACTGTACTTGAACTTATAAGTTTTAAATTATTTTCTTCTTTTTAGTCCACTTATAAAAACGTGGTTTTTAAAAATCAATTTATTACCTCTTCACCAAACAAACAGTAAAACTGATATAAAATAAAAATTCCACCACTCAGCTGTAACATCTCAGTGGACAACAATCTTGAGTTTTCTTTTATCGTTGTCCATTTTGTTTCATTTTCATCATTTCATTTCATCACATTTTGCATTCACATTTTGCATTCACTAGTGGCAAAAGTGTTTTGTGTTTTTATTTTTTTTAAAATTAATTTAAAAATTGGCCATTTCATCATAATGCAATGAAATTTATCTAAATAAATTGACAAAATAATCTTTAAAATTGTTCTCATGTAGGAGACCAAGCATTAATGTTGTGAAATGTCCTAAAAAATTCCTCTTTGTTGGTTCTATGTCCAGACTCCATTTCACCTGACCTTAAGGTTGTGGGATGTCCACATGTTGGATGGTGACCAGTTGCTTGTGTCCATGGCCTACTGCATCATCAAGATCCACAGACGTAAGTCTCCTGCACATAGTTTTCTCCTATGGTTGGTGCTCAGGGAGCTTTGCTATCAGAAGTCTTAGATACATTCTTTAGCCTTTGATCTCATTGCTATGTAATTGTATTTGAAGAGGATGTTAATTTTGATTGATTATTTTTTAAAGTAATGGCAATCCCAGTGCACCTGTAACAATGTATCTTCTTTTTAAAAAATGTAGCTGTTCTATAAACATGAAAATTGCCTTGTGGAAGTCATATTTATATTAAAGACTATTTATGAATACTAAACAATGTATCCAATTAATCCACGAGAGCTTCTTCTGGAAGTTTGTTTTCTTGTCCCTATAGAATACATCCCTATAGAATACGTCCCCACAACCAAAAAAATGTAAGATTTATTATAGAACAATTGAGAGAATTAAAGAGAACATCGACCCCAAATAAAAATCTTAAAACTTCTGAACTATATAGAGAATGAGTTACAAATGTTATTCTTTGTTTTCCTTTAGGCCGGATCCTTAAGATGCAAATGGATGAGCTGTTGACTTTCTTTCAATCCAGTCTGGAGAAGGATTTTCACTATGACAATGACACTGTGATAGAACAAGTTCAGATCTGCATGGAGGAGCTGAAGAAGGCCAGGATGGCTGTACCCATGCAACATAAAACAGACATCGAAAACCCAAAACTGCCATTTGGCCTGGAGATCCAGCCCAGTGTGGAGCAGTTGATAGGTCGTAGGTCAGAGGAAACAGTCGATGAACACTTTCGCAAAAATGTACCAAGGCAGCCTGGGGGCAAGGCCGCATACTTGAGGCGGAAGAACACAGGCGGCAGTGTGTCAGGGGGAAACAACTTGCTGAGCACTCCTGAAATGACCAGGAGTCGAGGCGACTCAAGGTCGCTGCATTCTCGGATGTCCCAGTATTCCATAGATGATAAATCGTCCTACTACGACACGGCCACCAACTCCAGGCTGTCCCTGGCAGACTTCAGCGGCAAGACTTCCGCACCCAGCTCTAGGACATCTTTCGGTGAAAGTTCAGAGATGGGCAGCATGACGGGACTGGGTCACGGATTCACCACGCCGGTAGACCTGGACGATGTGGGCGTGGAGGTGGCCACACCCACCACACCTACAAACCCCCCGATTCCCTCAGATCAATATGCAAGTAATAGTGTGCCGGCCATTATGTCGCAGTCCTATGAAATGCCAAGGTCATCTTCTTCCTACGACCACCCGTCATCTATGAGGCAGTCCACCTCCCTAGAAATGTCGCCCCGAAGGATGGTCACAACGTTTGACAGCAACCCAAGGGTGATCACCTCTCACGAGTACACGGCCCAGCAGCATCCTGGCAGAGTTGTCCCCAAATCCTCTGCTTCGTATGACAACGGCTTAAGAAATGCAAACCCCAACAAACTACCATCAAATGAAAGGGTCAAGGTCTTACGAGGCAGACCACATGGTAGGCAACAGCACAACCCGCCCCACACCCTCATATGAACAGCAGGTGGACTTGGCGAGGCCCAATTCACGAGGAGGCCCGGCATCACCCCGTCACGTCACAGTCATACAACACACCAGCCTGCCCGTCACCATAGCACCTGAGCAGAAAACTGCAAACACCGATGACAACGACTCTACTAAATCTCCAGCGGGCTCAACGGCCTCGGACTATGACAATATGAATGGCATGTATGACATGGACACAGAGGAGCCGCCACGTGGAGACGGAGGGTTTACATTTCCCATGAGTAAATCCGATGGGTTTGTTTCGTCGTCGCATGTGGCTGAGATGGTGGTCCTGAATGGCCATGACGGCCGAATGTCCACCCAGATGAAGATGACCAGGACAGAGAATGATATCCAGAGGGCTCAGGTTCGTGACCACCGCGTGCAGCGGAATGTGGATTACCAGAACGGTTACGAGGTGCAGCAACAGAACAGCTACCAGGCATCGCAGACGTCCACGTCTCAGACTCGGGCTGTGTACACAAAGGTGGTTGACAAGACATCTTACCTGTAGCTGGATTCTTTCTCTCACCTGGCCATGCTAAATGTTTTTACTTCTCTTCAGATGGCACAGCGAGCGGTGGGGAAAAATAGGGGCTGGATGTTGCAGATGTTTTATCCCAGCCTTTTGAAGCCGCCGATGGTGCTTTTGTTTGGTAACAACTTGTAGGGGGAGAAGTGTGTGATGATGACTGAACTCTCACTGTTATCTGAATAAAGAGGAACTAGGTGTCAAGTTAACAGTCTTATGGGGTACCCCCCTCCCGCGTCTACAAGAGGGGTTTATCCATCACCTGAGTGTTCATCTTGTAAATGGAGTTCAGGGCCCTCACTGTCCAGTTACATGAACCTGTCAGCTCAGATTTCAATGAAGACCTCACGTCCTGTTGTGTTAGGTGAAACTGGCACTCATGCTCCCTGGTTGGATTCACTAGAGATCAGAGGTGAATCATCAAGCTGCGGAATGGGCCCCGAGATATCCTAGGAATGAAGTTTTCGTACTGTTCAGACAACTCATTTTCCAGAGATGACCCGGTGTCAAACACATTTAGTTACAGTGATGGAGTTACTGGCCCTGTGATGGGAAATGTCCTACTGTCAGGAGGTCCTACATCATTACCCCAAGTGGCCAATTAGCAAGTAAGCAAGGAAAACTCAATCTCACAGAGTTGTTGCAATAATAGGATTTTTTTTTAAAAACTTGAATTGTTTCCCCTTGCAAATAAAAAAACAATTATTCAAAGAAATGTTTTCACTATAGTCGGGTAGAAATGCATTTAAATGTTTGCCATAAAGTAGAGTGAAGATTGGCTTGGTCCAACTTCTGCATCAGAAAGTTAATATGTTTAGTGTATGTTTGATAACTTAGGCTGGGAAAATTCGAGACACATCACTTTTTCTTTTGAAGGAACTTGATTTTATGTGCGGAACATTTGATGATGGCTGAAAGCAGCATGATGTCTTGAATACTTGTTTGTTATTATCTCCTTCAAAAAGTTGCTTTGAATGTCAATGAAGAGCTATGGTTGCTGGAATAGAGTTATGAGGAACTGTATTATTAAAGATGTGTATATTTTTGGTGTATATCATCTGTACATGATACTTCATGCAAATTGTTTTTTTAAATCTCAAAGAACAAATTTTTGTGTGTTAAAGTTGAATTTATTCATTATTTTATTCCTCAATTTCCCTACTTTTATGAATGTCAATAGCTTTGATTTTATAGGTGAAAAATCAACTAGAAACTTTTCATGTAGTCATTTCCTACGATGCTCTTAAATGGATGACCTGGCCATAATCCCTGTGCAACTGATATTACGTTTTGGTCTTTAATAGAATTCACTGATAAATTTGCTGATCCATTTTTTTGATGGCTCATCAAGACGTGTTGCAAAGAGTGATATAAAAAAAATGGCTCTCCTCAGTGTCATTTATTCCTTCATTGCGTTGTTACATAATGTATTTAATTTAATTGATGTAAGCTTACACTAAGCAACTGTTAAAATGATTTTTAATTTATTTTATGTTTTGTTTCATCTGTGCACACACTGCAAGAATAACTTTGATATAATATGATGATCCAATCAGCAGCCTAACAATTATGTCAGCTGACTCAATGAAAACATGAATGAGGTGTAGTTAGATTCACTGATAGCTTGTTGAGTTGTCCTGTGTTAAAGAAAGTCTTCAACTCATTGTACACACCTTGAATCTGTTGTACTGACAAGGGGCATTTTGATTTGATTTTTTTTTGTTTTTTTAAACTGTTCAAAGTAACAATGTCTAAATCACGTTTTTGAATAGCTCACAAATTCTGCTTACATGTCCTTCTAGGGATTGTAAAAAACAATGTCAGTACAGTTTTAGCATACCAGTGACATGTCCATTCAACTAATACTACACAGTGTCCTAGCACTGTGATGTCCATTCAACTAACACTACACAGTGTCCTAGCACTGTGAAACTATTTCAATGACAAGACTTGTCTTGGAATATTTGAAATGCAAAACATCCAGTTATTTAATAATGAAGCAGCTTAAGATGAACACATGAACACATTATGTTACATTTTTATTCAAGATCACACTCTCACAAGCAGATGGAATTATTTGTTATTGTTGTTATATGCCCTCAATGTCTGGGGGAAAAGTCTCACCAGTCAGTATGTGCACCTCCTTATATCGTGTGACTGCCCAGGCAATGGTATAAACCACCAACTCTCATCGTCAGCAGCCCCTGTCCCTTCCTACCACACCTTGAACCCTCTTAGCCAAGGCAGTGTGAACACCTTTAGCCCTCGTAGCTACTAACAGTTTGGTGCATCGTCATCATAACTCAAGTGCACTGTTCTTTATGATAAGTTATTGCTAACACTTTCTGAACCCACTAAAGTTCTTGTCACACCATACGCCAGTAGATGTAATGAGACTAGTTGACCCAAAAAATGGAGTTTCTTTTAAGATTGTGAACCAACTAGGCCAAAGGCATCTCAGCAACATGGCTTTACAAGTTTGTAGTTTGTTACAGTTACAGCTCTTATTTTTACCCTTTATTATTTTCCACATTTTTATTGACAAGGTGGCTTAAATTTCAACTTAAATTTCATTTACTCAAAAGAAAATAACATACCCAAGCCAATGACATTTATGTTGTAAGCACAAAGTATTCATTAAATTAAAATAGAGTAGATCATTCAATTAGTATAGCTGTACAGTCTTCACAGCAAACATAATTTCAATCACTTGCAAGCGTGTACTTTATTCTTGAAACAAACAAATACATCTCTGCACATTATGTAATGTTGTGTCCATCTATATAATGACCACCCCAGATGTAATGACTGTCACATCTCTAATGACTGACTTATTTGTGTAATGACTGACTTATTTGAGTAATGACTGTCACATCTCTGTAATGACTGACCCATCCCTGTAATGACTGACCCATCCCTGTAATGAGTGAACCATCCGTGTAATACTGACCCATCCCTGTAATGACTGACCCATCCCTGTAATGAGTGAACCATCCGTGTAATGACTGACCTATCCGTGTAATACTGACCCATCCCTGTAATGACTGACTCATCCCTGTAATGACTGACCCATCCGTGTAATACTGACCCATCCCTGTAATGACTGACCCATCCCTGTAATGACTGACCCATCCCTGTATGAATGACCCATCCCTGTAATGACTGACCCATCCGTGTAATACTGACCCATCCCTGTAATTCTGACCCATCTCCGTAAGGACTGACACAACTGTGTATTGACTGTTACATTTTCTTCAAGGCTAGTGAGTGTCATGTAATGTCAATTATTTACTGAATACTTTTACTGTAAGTATTTATCACATGACCATAACAAATACACATCCCTTAAATAAACCCAAGTCTGAATAACTCATAAAATCAGCAAACAGATATCAGCATTTATCAATAGGTGTATCAAATAAAATGGATTATTGAACTTTGAAATGAAATTAAAAACAAACAAACGATTATCAACTTGTTTTTCTGTTATTTAACAATGAATACTGTTTTCTGTGTGTATGTACAAATAGTAAACGGTCTTATTTTCTGTGATTGTTTATATATAAATAAGTGTCTCAATGGAATTACATTTATATATATGAGTGTCTCAATGGAGTTACATAAACAATATAATAGCCCAAGTCACAGGTTGTTTGGAGTATGTCTCCGTAACGCTATGATTTCATTTTTTTGAGCTTATATTTAAATATGTATACAATACGGCATCAGGAGATGAGCAAAATAATTATAAATTAAAATATTCCCGCTGTAAAAAAAATATTATATGAAGTCATTGTTTTAGCTTATATTTTAATTTTGGAAAAGAGAGCGATGTAAAAAGAGGATTAAAGATTTTTAATTAAAAAATAGTTTGTGTACATTTCAGGAAGTTTAATATTTCGTATTTATCAAACAAGGATAAGTTACTTGGGCTTTTGACAAACAAACAAAAAGTGGGCGCCGTAGGCACCTTACAACCCCTAGTTTATATATATGTGTCTGAATGGAATTACATTTTTCCTGAATATATCTCAATAAGCATGTTTATTATAGGTGTTCTTTTTATTAATGGGCAACATATTTGCTAGCGGAAGAAGACTTTTGGTAGACACATGTGTGAGTCAACACATCTTTTCTTGACACATTAACATATGTAGATCACCAAGTCTTTTTTCCCCTATGAAATCATTAATACCACTAATTATCTTAAGCTAGTGTCTAACTTAATTGACAAGTTCTAACATTTAATGATCTTGGTATTCATGGTAGGGTAGACTTCAGTCACACTTCAGTGATGATATCCCTGACTAGGTAAATTGTTTAGTGTTGTGTCTATGGTAGGGTAGACTTCAGACACACTTCAGTGATGATATCCCTGGCTAGGTAAATTGTTTAGTGTTGTATCTATGGTAAGTTAGACTGTTCAATATTATTCATCAAAGCCCTATATTTCATGGGTATATTTTGAAGTTATATCATTACATTTACATACATTAACACCCTTCTTTTCTCTTGCCTGTAAACTGTGTTGTGCTACATTCACTGTGTAAACTGTGTTGTGCTATATACACTGTGTAAACCTGTTAACTGTTGTGTGCTATATTCACTGTGTAAACCTGTAAACTGTGGTGAGCTATATTCACTGTGTAAACCTGTAAACTGTGTTGTGCTATATTCACTGTGTAAACCTGTAAACTGTGTTGTGCAATATTCACTCTGTAAACTGTGTTGTGCTATATTCACTATGTTGTGCTGTTTGTTTTTTAGGATCAATGGAAGTTGAGCTGACAAGAGAATGATGAATACTGTAACCAATGAGTGTGAGGTTTGTTTGTCTTGAGATACTGTAAGATTTGGCAGCAGTTGCTTTGTGTTCATCATAGAGAGAGGTTGTTATAAAAAAAATTAACTACTTTCCTGAACAGTTTTCGAGCCTTGTACTCGTATACAGGTCTTTGTGGACACAAGTAATCTAACTTATTATATGCATAATGAGATTTTAAAATAGACTTACTTTTTCAATGTTTTAAATTCACTTACTACTTGTCTGTCTAGCACACGATTGTTACCAACCAGTCGGATATAAAATTTTGACAGTAATATTCAAGGAGTCATGAAAGGTGTGATATACAATCATAGTAATAATCTACTGCAGTCCTTTACTATTTTTAAGGCGCTCTGTTTCGTTGCATAAACCGCTGCTGTTCTGTTGATTTCACTGCAGGCGGGCTGAGGTTTTTGCAATGTTCACCTAATCGTAGCAGTCGGTTTTGGCTTTGTGTGACTCACTGTTCCGCCTGACTGAAGCGCACTCCGCCCCACGGATGGCCGCACAACAATGCGGTGGAACATACGAACACGTTCAGGGGACTGCATCACGCGGTGTCTCTGGGTTCACGGAGACATTTATTCCCGAGCCGTGTGACTCGATCGTCCCAGTTGTCTATTCGCTAATCTGACTTATTGAAATATCAGTTTCGATGAGATCCCATATCAATGGGTTACTTCTAATACCATACAAATTGATTCTTTTGTCAGCTGCTTCAGGGCAAATCCGTTTTAATCTGCGTTAACGTTAAAACGCTAATGCAATAATTTTTATGGAAGTCTTATTGTTTTCAAGGGGCGCCACTGTGGTTATCTCAAATTTTTTTGTGTTACTTCATTTCCCTACCTTGGTATTTGATATATGGCTGTAACTGTAACTTGTGAGATTGTTCGTGTTTAGTCATTATTTTACACGCTTTTATTTAAGTCACACTATTTGTATCCGTCAAATCTTCTAACGTAGAATTAAACCACTTCTGTTGATCCTAGAGATCTCAAAAATTTACCACAGATAGATCTTGGATGACAATGCATTGTATTAAAATTTCAGATCGATCGAATGTACGGTAATTAAATTAATGCATATTTTAGTTGTACCTCTATATATGTTTGTGTTTTTATCACTCACATCAAAATGAACCACACCTCAATTCGCCCTAGAGGGATACAAGTAATTTCAATGTGTTGACGTCAGAAGTGGATTGTGGAAAAATAACGAAATTTGTCGGGCCTTCTGGTCGAATAGTTAGTGAGACCGACTGCCGACCTGTAGGTACGCGGTTCAATTTTCAGTTGGACATAAATTCGTAATTAATAGTTTATCTTTTTACCAATTTTAACTAATTAAATTGAATTGATAAGATCGAAAAATCGATTTAAAAAATTTTGATACTAAAAAGTAAAAAATAAAATAGTTTTAAAGAAACACTTTTTTTAAAAAAGGACACGCATTTATTTTCATATAGAAAGTGCACTAAAAGAAGAAAATAAAAATGTTCTATGATTACAGGTGAAATTCGCGAACCTATCCACTGCACATAAAAGCGTGGGGCGCTCTATCATGTAAAGGCTGCGAAAGATAAATACAAATTTGTATGAATATTAATAAACATTAAAAGTTTCACAACTTTGATCATATACATGCTACTATTATATTAATTAGAAATATTTATCTATATGCCAAAGAATAGTTGCAAAGAGAAATGAGTTCGTGTCTGTCTGTCAACAATTTTTCAAATCTGCCAACGTAAAATTAAACCCCTTCTGATGGTCATAGAGATATCAAATTTTACCACAGATAGATCTTGGATGACAATACATTGTATCAAAATTTCAGATCGATCGAATGTACCGTAATTAAATTAATGCATTTCTTAGTTTATCTTTATATAAGCATTACTACCCGCCTGCAGTAGTTTAATTTCACGTGGCGAGTTCACGCGTGACCTCATCGCTTTGTTATTAAACGTTGGGCGGGCGCTGATGAGGTGTTTGGTAAAATAAATAGAGGTAAAAAAATATTTTTAAAAACCACGTTTTTATTTTTTTTACTTATGCCTTTCTACCCCGTCTGGGGCATAGGCCGTCTACAAGAACTTTCCACTCCTCACGGTCCTGTGCTTTCCTCTCCAATTGCTTCCAGGTGTATCCCATATTTTGCATGTCAGCCTCTAGCTCGCGTCTCCATGTATTTTTTGGCCTTCCTCTCTCTCTCTTTCCCTGTGGGTTCCATGTTAGGCATTGTCTGGTGGTGCTACCTGGGGGTTTTCGGAGCGTATGTCCTATCCATCTCCACCTCTTTTTTATGATGTCTTCATCAATAGGCACCTGGTGTTTCCTTTCTAGTAACTCTTGGTTATTTATAGTATTTGGCCATTTGATTTTCAGGATCTTTCGAAGGCAAGTGTTTATGAATGTCTGCACTTTCTGCGTAAGGCTCGCTGTTGTTTTCCAAGTTTCTGCACCATATAGGAGGACTGTTTTGACATTTGTATTAAAGATTTTGACTTTGGTCTGCAGTTTCAGCTCCTTCGACTCCCATATTTTCTTTAATAATACAAATGCTGATCTAGCTTTTCCAATTCTAGCCCTTACATCTGCATCGGATCCGCCATTTGTGTCTATGGTGCTGCCTAGGTATGTGAAGGACTCCACTTCTTCCAGTGCCTTTCCTGCCAGATGGACATGCTCATGGTTGGATGGGTTTATCTTCATGATTTTTGTTTTACTTTTATTTATGTTGAGGCCAAGCTGTGCCGAAAAGGTGGCTACGTCTTTTGTCTTTTCCTGCATTTGTTGCTGGTTGTGGGACAGAAGTGCAATGTCGTCCGCGAAGTCTAAATCATTCAATTGTTCCCAGAGTGTCCACTGTATCCCATTCCTCTTTTTGTCTGTGGATTTTTCCATTATCCAGTCAATGGCAAGGATGAATAGTAAAGGGGACAAGAGACATCCTTGTCTGACTCCTGTTTCGACTGTAAAGGAGTCTGTGAGTCTACCTTCGTGGACCACCCTGCATGTCATTTCTTCATAAGAGCTCTGAATGATCCTCACTAGTTTCCCTGGTACTCCATAGTGTCGGAGAAGTTTCCACAAGGTTTGTCTGTCCAGGCTATCAAAGGCCTTTTCATAGTCTATAAAATTTATATATAGAGAGGAGTTCTATTCGATGGACTGTTCTACGATGATTCTCAGTGTTGCTATTTGATCTGTGCAGGATCTGTTTTGGCGGAAGCCGGCCTGTTGATCTCGTAGCTGCATGTCGACCTGGTCTTTCATTCTGTTCAAAATAATTCTGTTAAAAACCTTTCCTGGTACCGATAGCAGTGTAATTCCTCTGTAATTTGCACAGTTGCTGAGATCCCCTTTCTTTGGGATCTTGATGAGGTATCCTTCTTTCCAATCTTTTGGAACTCTCTCTTCTTCCCATATCTTCTCAAACAGAGGGTGCAGCATGTTGACTATTGTGTTTATGTCAGCTCTCATCATCTCTGCTGTGATGTTGTCCGGTCCCGGTGATTTCCCTAGTTTGAGCTGCTTGATGGCCAGGGCTATTTCTTCCTTATTTGGTGCACCTTCTTCTATTTGTAGGTCTTCATTTGCTGGTTGTATGTCTGGCGTGTTTGTGGGTGGGGGCCTGTTTAATAGTTCCTTAAAGTATTCCATCCATCTTTTTTGTTGCTCTTTCCTTTCTGTTATAGATCTCCCTTCTCTATCTTTGACAGGTCTCTCCGGCCTTTTGTATCTCCCTGACAGTTTTCTTGTTATGTCGTAGAGCTCTTTCAAGTTGCCCTTCCTGGCTGCTTCTTCTGCTTTGGATGCTAGGCCATCTATGTGGGCATTTTTATCTTTTTTAATGCTGTTTTTTACCTTTTGGTTTACTTCTTTATATCTCTCTTGCGCTTTCGTTTTCTCAGCCCTGGTGCGGCTGCTGTTAACTATATTTTTCATTTCTTTTCTCTCTTTTATTTTTTGCAGTGTGCTTATTGAGAGCCAGTCTTTTTGTTTCTGTTTCACTGATCCTAAGACTTCTAGGCAGGTGGATGTTACAGACGTCTTTATACTTTGCCACATATGTTCTACTTGGTCATCTTCTGTTTGGTCTTCTGTTTGATCTTCTAGCACTTGGAACTTATTCCTCAAGGTGGCACTAAATTCTTCCCTTTTCTGATCATTTGCCAGAAGTGCTACATTGAATTTGGTTCGCTTCGCAGTTGGCTGTTCCCAGTCTTTCTTTAGCCTTAATTTAAGTCTTGCACAGACAAGATGATGATCGGATGCGACATCTGCTCCTCTTTTTGCTCGTACATCTTGTAGAGACTTTCTAAATTTTTTGCTAATGCATATGTGGTCTATTTGGTTTTGCGTTTTGTTGTCTGGGGATACCCATGTTATCTTGTGAATGTTTTTATGTTGAAATTCGCTTCCACCAATAACAAGCTCGTTTGTTGCGCAGAAGTCCGCTAGTCTTTCTCCGTTCTCATTTCTCTCTCCTACACCCTGGCGTCCCATGATTTCCTCATACCCACTGTTGTCTTTTCCAATTTTGGCGTTAAGGTCTCCCATTAGGATGTTCAGGTCTCTATTTGGAAGTTTTTCTATTAGTGCTTGTAGTCTATTGTAGAATGTTTCTTTCTCTTCTTCTTTGCTGTCGTTGGTGGGTGCATAACACTGTATTATGTTCATCTTTATTTTCTTTTTCTTGGTTCGGAAGGTTGCTGTTATTATCCTTGGTCCATGTGCTTCCCATCCAATCAATGCTTCCTGTGCCTTCCTTGACAGCATCAAAGCGACTCCTTGCGTGTGCTGAGCATCTTCCTCCTCATGCCCCGAGTACATTAGCATTTCTCCAGAGGCCAAAGTTATTTGCCCAGCTTGTATCCATCTTGTTTCGCAGATACCAAGCAGTGTAAGTTTGTAGGATCTCATTTCTGCTGCCACCTGTGCTGCTTTCCCTGCTTCATACATGGTTCTGACGTTCCACGTGCCTATATTTGTTTCCTTAGAAAGGAGGGTCTTCGGCTTTGAGGCTTCCAGTATAGCCTGGGTTTGGCCACAAGGCTTCATAGCTCTTCTTGGAGAAGAAGAGTCCTCTCTTCTCAGGGCTGAAATTTGTTTGTTTTTTCTTGTTGACGTTTCTGTAGCAATTTGTTTTTACGGGTGAGGTCGCTGGCCTCACGCCAACCCTCCTCCTTTTGCACCCGGGCTTGGGACCGGCCTTGGCGGAGTACACGTTTTTATTAGTGGACTAAAAAGAAGAAAATAATTTAAAAGTTATAAGTTCAAGTACTTCGATTTAATATGACTAAAAACGTGAGCGGGTGTTTGGTATAAAAATTAAAGATTTCTAATTTAGAAGGCAAAAGAGAGATCTATAAGTGAGAGAATGAGTGAACCGCATATGTTAAACCTCATAAGCGCCCGCCCCACGTTTTTAGTCATATTAAATGGAAGTACTTGAACTAATAAGTTTTAAATTATTTTCTTCCTTTTAGTCCACTTATAAAAACGTGGTTTTTAAAAATCATTTTTTTACCTTTATTTATTCTTATATAAGCTTTCTACAATTTCCCATGTACTTATTAGAAGGCTGAAATTTGAAAGCTCATTCTTTACACGTTACTTTTGTAAGCAGGTACGAACCTTACATATTATATCGATTATGGCCGAGTGTCTGGTCCCATATCACATAAATAGGGGTGTAAAAAGTGCGGTCTGCCGCGTAGATTTTTGTGGCCCGCCAAGACATTTAGATAACTCGCCTTGAACTGAGATTTGGTTCATGTCCACGCCCGAAAGTTCGTCTCGTATTTTCCATAGAGCAGCTTCATCAATGCGCGTGCGCACTTTTCTGGTGCGAACATTGGTGATAAATCCCGTGTTGAATGAAGATGTAGAGTGAGAGTGGACGCATAAATATTTCTTTAGTAATACAGGCAATAAATCAGTGTGCATACTGTGTCATGAAACGATTGCCGTATTTTACAATATATAGTCTATATATAGAGAGAGTTTGATATGGACGCTTTTCTCATTAAAAGAATTACATGTATATCATTAAATAGCTAGAAGATAGAAATCTAGATAATATGATATTATCACGAAGAGTAAATGTTTTATAATATATATACATATCAATATACATAATTTGCAATCTCTGTCACGTCTGTTTGTCATGTCTGTCCGTGACGCTACTAATTTTAGAAAGCAGCGCCGCAAATTACTGCACCAAAAAAGAACTCTTTTGGAACGGCGCATAAAATTGTTCAATAGGGAAATAAATGAATAAATAAAATAAATGAAAGTTCTGTATTAAGTTATAATTTTTTTTTATCTGATGTGTATTTATTTTGAAAACGTCCGTCATTTTTGACGGGTGATACACTAGTGTATATATATATATATATATATATATATATATATATATATATATATATATATATATATATATATATATATATATATACTATATATATGAAAAAAGACTATCATTAGTTTAGTATTTAAAGTTCTAATTTTCTTTTTTTTTAAATTCTAATCTATTGTTTTGTTTCATTACAAGAGATTTCAGACTTAAATCCTATACATTTACTAAGTCTATTAGACAAGTGCAAATAGCTTTTTTTCGTGCTTTGTCATATTTTATTAACTACTTATTTGGACCCCGTTCTATTAAATGCAGTTATAATTATTTTTTTTACATTTGAAAAAAGAAATTTAAAAAAAAATGAGTGTGCATAGAAAATAGAAAGCGTAGTTGAATGTGTCCATTACTGTTCCTGGCTTACAGAGCCACTCCAAATTGTATTCTTGTATTAAAATCTCTTATTGGGGATATCATATTTTACCCAGTGGATATGTGTGATTAGTTCAGTTGTTGTGGGTTTTTTTTCTTGTCTTCTAAGCAATATTCTCAAAACATTGGCACCCCAGGACTGGGAAGGGGTGGGGGGGGGCTGTCGGGGTGGGGTTCTATGTTAACACGACTGAAGCTCCTGAAAATGGTGTCCGGTTTAAAGTGAACACGGAGCTTGTCTGACGATATGAACTTAACAACTTGGCATTACTATACATTTTTATGATTATTTATTACAATAATCGAAAAGGAAAGCTTATTTCAGGGGATTTTAATTTAAGTATTCCACGGCTATTACCTCAGTTTGAATTGTATGTGTTTCAGCTTACTAAATACCTTCGCAACAATACATACTAATTCACTACAGTTAATGGAGTTGGTGCATGGCTACTGTGTAAAAAGCTTAATATTAAAATTTAAAAATATATTTTAGTTATCTATGAAAGTTTCTGTATTGCACAGACGTATAAAAAAGTTGGTCTGACATTTTGTCTGTGCAAATGGTTTTGTGTGACATTTTTTCTGTACAACTGCATGTGTGTGACATTTTGTAAATACAACTGTGTGTGTTATTTGTCAGTACAGCAGTTTTTTTGTTGTTGTTGAGAATGTCAATTTCCTATCTACGGATTATTTCACGCAAAAATGTATGGCACAAGTTTAATAAATGACAGTTATTTTTTTCGACACTTTATCCTCGATTATTGAAAATTCATTGAGTTTGGGTTTAAAATGCCATTGAAACTATTAATCTCTTACGTCCGTAATGAATCATCAATAAGAAAAAAGATCCTGATAATTCATGCATACGACACTAATTCCTCTCAATCAAATACATGCTCTATTACCATTCTCATATGATATTCTTATATAACGTTACGGTACGTAACAGTCGTGGGTGACGTCCTATAGATAAAAGCTTATATTTATATTTTAGACCTTTTTTTTTCTTCATGTCATTGACCGCCCCTTAATAACAATACCGCTCTAAAATTATTGCCCTTACTTACGGCCAGCACTGGAAACTGACGGTAAGTAATTCATATAACCAGAGTTAATATGTCTTACTATTAACTATTTATTAACACTAATTCATTGACCACAATTTCAATTTCGAAGTCTCAGGTTTTTCATATTTTATTTGAAAAATGAAATGTTCTAGTACTAAGACATTGATTGCTGAATATTTTTTTAAATTCCTAAGTTAAAAATAATAAATAATAATAATAATTTTCATTTTAAAAAAAAATAAATCTAACCTATTGTTGTTTCACTTGATGGTTGTCAAGTTAAAATAAGTGATTAATTCGTTTCACTTGATGGTTGTCACGTTATAAAATAAGTGATTATTTCGTTTCACTTGATGGTTGTCACGTTATAAAATAATTGATTAATTCGTTTCACTTGATGGTTGTCACGTTATAAAATAATTGATTAATTCGTTTCACTTGATGGTTGTCACGTTATAAAATAATTGATTAATTCGTTTCACTTGATGGTTGTCACGTTATAAAATAATTGATTAATTCAAAACTTGAATGAGTTTTTAGAGAGAAGGGTGTGTGGGGAGGGGGGAGGGGCTACATGTGACTTTTATGTTGCTACTTTCGTCTTCGTCACAATGCTTATACATGTTGCCGTGAGACACACATTAGAGTGCTTCACTCTGTGCACATGAACGCTGGCCAATGGACAAGTGGAGGGTTTTGGATCAAATCGCGGGGTCATATAAATCTCTCAATTATTTTTAAAAAAAACTACAGTTGTGCAGCGAGTTAAAATCCCCATGAAGCACAGACTTCTATAATGACCCCGCGATTTTAACTCGCTGCACAACTGTAGTTTTTTTTTAATAATTGAGAGATTTATAATAATAAAATCACCGACTAAGTGCATCCTAAAATACTAAATGGCTTGTCTAAACAAATATCATATGCCTGCGCCACCCAGTTACGGTCAGGACAACATCAAATAATCAACAACAGCAACAACAACAACAAGCAAAAGCAAAAAAAAACGTGCACGTGAAACTGTTATCTTTTGATGGCAGCACTAACAACAACCAACTAATGTCAGACCATTGTTCTGTTGTTGTTTTGTTTTTTTTTGTTTTGTATTTGTTTTTTGTTGTGTTTTTTGTGTTGTGAGGTTGTTTTTTTTTGTTTTTTTTTGTTGTATACTTGTAAAAACAGATTCTCCAACACGAGCACTATCTCCCGCCTTTCAAAACAGGAAGTCACGTGATTTACAGGACGTGGGGGGGACTACTCCATGATTAGCTGCAAGCAGAACTAATTTACTCGCCATTCGCTGGAAACCCTACCCGAGCCGACACCGAGGATCTAAAGTATCAAAGAGTTGATCCGTGGGTGTGGTGAGCCCAGGCTTTGTCCCCCCTCACACCTTTTGTTGGACCGTTCAGTTTTCTGCCACCCGCTCCACACCTCTCGGGTTTCCAATTCACATCTCCTCCAGACCCCGGACGCTTGGAGGTTTTTTCTTTCTTTCTTATTATTATTTCCATGTGACTTTAGTTGGCTAAATGATAGAGAATTCGAACGGGCTCGTTAGGATTTTTAATGATCGCTACTACCGTACAACCCCTATTGGGCGTCCTCACTTCATGAATTATAAGTTTGAAATTATTCCGACGAATTACTAAACTTTGTTCTTAAAGATAAAAAAATAAATAAATATATAAACATAAGCGGACCGTTTTATTATACAGGTAACAAAATATTTATATTTATCAATAAGTTTTCAAACATATAAGGAGGAAAAATAACAACAAATTCTGGACTTCTTCGAAAATTGGGGTATAATTATAAGGGTCTTACAGACTCCGTAGGTTTCCGTTGATGGTATAAATGAGGTGGCGTTGTGATGTGGGAAGGGTAGACAATAAGGGTGCATTACTTTTACTTGATGGCTACAATCTGTTTGAATTTTTTGGGTTCAGTTTGTTTTTTTAAACCGTCGGAAGAACTGTAATTCATATATACCGCGACTAAATCTACGATTTCATCTCTGCCTGTCTAAAGTTCCATTGTACATGAGAGTGATGTCATTGCATACATTATGTCAATCATGTTGAGGTGTGGTAAGAAACAATTATGTTCCGATTTATTACAACATGAATTGACTCACTATTGTTTGTGTTGGCCTAAATGCATGAACAAACAAACAAACGCACACAAATCCTCGTTCTTCACCGTCTGGAGTACGAGCGTTGAATTGGTTGATTGAAAAAAATCAGGAAAGCCAAAACTCTATCAACTTTGAAAACTCTGCTAGAAGTACACGAAAACGTGTTAACCATGGATAAGCTTAGGACGCTATAATATTCTCAATATATGTCACGCAAACATGGTATGCATGCGCCTGACAAGACGTCAATAAAACAACGTTGTTTTGTGACGTCTGGTCAGGCTCAGACACACCCTGTTTGTATGACAGATATAAACTTTTCTATAAGCCTGAGTCCAGTCTCAGCCATATTTTGTTCGTAATCTTCTCCATAGAAGGATTCTGTAATAGATCAGATAAGATGATGCTATAAATATTTTGTACTGTTTGTATTTGTGTGTGTGTGTGTGTGTCTGTTTCTGGGAGTCTGAGAGAGATTGTTGTTAGACTAATATTTAGGTCGACTATGCTCGGATGATTTTTACGTCCTCTGGAAATATTTAGATATCACGTGACAGTGCTCAACTATTGTCTGACCTTTGAACCGGTGGTTCAACAACTCTGAGAAATCAGATCAACATTGAGTTGAACACAACTCATGGCTAACATTTCACAATAATATAAGGGGAGGAAACCCTTGTCCCCGATTGTCACACATCTTTTTTTTTCACGGTTGGCGTGTCTCAGTAAAACGTGGGGGCCCCGGGGGTACACGAGAGGTGGTGAAGATCTTTGTGCCCCATCCGAGGTTCTCACGAGGGATCAATGTGTTGAAATCAAAGAGTGGAAAGTGTGATGTTTTGTTTAAAGAAAATGTCTTGTCTTGCTGGGACAGATCTTCTTCACCTTGTTGGGAGAAATCCTGAAAACTTCGAACAACAACAACAACAAAAGACTTGGTTGAAATCATTCGGGGCAGTCAAGAGCGGAGAGCAGTTCACCCCTCTTAGCTCTGCGAGTTAATTAGAGAAAAGGGCCCCCGGTGAAAACACAACTTATGTCCCGCCGAATTTCACCACGGTGGTGTGGGGTCAACCTTTTGTGACGGTGCGGCTGCCGGACAAGATGGTTGCCAGGGACCGTCATTGGCGCCCAATTAAAAACCAAAATATCGGAGGGAGAAAACAAGGCCGTCGGGTCTGTGGGGTAGGATAAGGGGGGGAGGGGGAGGGGGGCTTTGCTGGTAGGCACGTAGAAATTGGATTACCGGCTGTTTTCTCTGGGGTTCTTCTCCGAACAGATGTCGGCCATGTTTGTTTGCCTGGTCCCATCCAGTGAGCCTTCACCCCGATGGGCCGTTGTCTTAAATATGGCTGGTCCATGTTCGGGTAAATAGCGCGTCTGATGCTGTTTACATGTGTAATGATTGTATTCAGCTATCTGGAACCACACTGTGCTCACTCCATGGTCGTAACGAGATACAAATTTTGCTTGTGAATGGCACCCCCCTTCCTCCCTGGCCACTTTTGTGTGTGGGGTGGGAGAGTGGGGGTTGCACGGGCAGAGCTGTCAAGAGAGAGACAGTGCGGCTAAATGAACTTGCCCTCTAAAGCTTGATAATTTAACGAACAAACTTTTTTTCTTGTCATCACTTCAAACAAATCGGTTGGGTTGATGAAAAGACTATTCTGTAATCACTCTCATGCCCCCTCACACCCCCCCCCCATCCAACCCTCTGGGACATTCTGTCTCTGTTGTGGACTTGAATCACGCGCCAGTCGCGCGCAAGGGTCACCTCCACAACACACACCGTCATAGATGACGACGTGAAAGTTAGGCAAGGGGCAATTATAGGGCAATGGGAATGATGTTGCCCCCTCGGGGGTAGACAGTCATCTGATCTCTTACAATTGAAAGACTAGGCGGTGCTCATTTATTTGAAAGCTCTGTCAAATAGGTTGTATGTTGTATTATAAATCAGGAAAAATGATGAAGTACAAAATGTCATCTGATAGAGTTTCATGATGTAGAAACTATTGATGGGGAATTTAAAATTTGAGACCAAAATGCGAGTTGTGAATCCATGCATGATTTACAGGAGATTATTTTAATTAGTAATCAACTATGGATACAATTATAATTTTAAAAAATATAAATCGTCAAAATATCAGTCCATTGCAGAACCTGATTTTCGAAGAACAAAAAAAGGTTGAAATTAATTAATAATTTCAAATTGGTCAATCTTAATTAAAAACATTATTAAAAAATTGAACTTAAATGCCTTTTTTAAAAAAATACTAATGTTGAAGTATAATCATCAAATTATATTAATAAACAATTATATTAATTATATTTAAATAGTGGAGACATTTATCGTTTATATAGAAAACCCTATATAGGAGCAGCAATATAATCCATCTCTCGGAACATCACGTAACACATAGATTAGACATGCCAAAGTTTAAAGTATATGGCTTTTATATGTGCAGTATATTATTGTATATGTTCTGTCATATTCCCACATGTTGTTTTACTGTGACAGTTTACATGGTCGTTATTTTTATCTCCAAATTGTAAAATAAAATTACGTTTGGTTTCTGAAAGAAAATAGGAATTGAAAACAAAGAAATGGATAAAAACCGAAATGCAAAATAAAAATTAATACTTAGTCCACTCTAACATAAGACGTATAATAATGAATACTTAGTCCACTCTAACATAAGACGTATAATAATGAATACTTAGTCCACTCTAACATAAGACGTATAATAATGAATACTTAGTCCACTCTAACATAAGACGTATAATAATGAATACTTAGTCCACTCTAACATAAGACGTATAATAATGAATACTTAGTCCACTCTAACATAAGACGTATAATAATGAATACTTAGTCCACTCTAACATAAGACGTATAATTGTGGACTGTAAAAATGGAAAGGGCCTACGATAAACGTCAACATTGCGCATCCATCTCGAACATAGTTGTAATTTTTATATTGGAGTTAGCTATTCAGGAGGCCTCATGTGTCACCTTGTCCTACCTTTTTCAATTAAACTTATATTTCTCGCATATATATATTTAAATTCCGAGACATCTTAGCAGCCCGCATGGGTTTAAATTGAAATAAAATTGTAAATAAGAATTATTTATTGTTCTTATTGTTTCCCCTTGCATTGTGTGTACACCAGGCACCAGGTTAAAAGTAATTGATCGGGTCCGCAAAAACATGAGGCAATTTATGGACGATGACTGGAGAAATGACAGTGAACAAAATCATTTAGCAGTTCATTCTAGGGTGTCTGTCTTTATGCGTAAGATTTTTTACTATAATATTTCCGTATTTATCCGTAATATTTGTACTCTAATATGTCAATATTTATCGGTAAGATTTTTTACCCTGAAATATCCGCATTTATCCGTAAGGTTTTTAATTCTAATGTGTCCTTCAAGACTGCACTAAAGACGCATCTTTTCAAAATGTATTTACAAAATTAATGAAACAACAATTCTTTTAATGATTAACGTAGCTTATGTGTAATGTACTGTCCTTTATGTTGTTATTATTGTATGAATGGTTATTTAATTATTATATGTATGTTATGATCTCCATGTAAAGCGCTGTGAGCCCGGATCCTTGCCGGGATACAGCGCTGTATAAATTATCAATTATTATTATTATTATTATTTATCGTAATATTTTTTTTACTATAATATGTTCGTATTAATCCATAAGATTTGTTTACCACAGTTGTACTTATTAAACGGAAAGATTTTTACTCGAGTATGTCAGTATTTAACAGTAAGATTTTCCCCCCTACTTTACTGTTTTATATGCCCGCTTCTATCCTTCCAGAAAACTCCTGATTGGTGGAGTTTAAGACCGCGCTGCTTGATTAGTTAATTTGGTCGGCTGCTTATGAAAGGAGCTTTGAGACAAGGCATAAATATACAAACTATTTCATTGTTTTAGACAACGTTAGTTTGACAGGGTTTGCGGCTTTCAAATCGATTCACGGAATAGTGATTTTAAAAATCGAATAAGAAATATATTCGGCCAAATCATTTTCCTATTTACCCGATATAGTTGCATGAACAAAACAGTTGAATTTTTTTTAAATATAAATTTTCTGATTTTCGTTGGTTCGCTGGTCTAAATTAATTCACGGGCGATAAAGATTTCCGTGAGAAAAGCTTTTATATGATAGAATGTCATTTACGCTCTGAGACGTGTGATTGACAGAGTCTCTTGTAGTGTTGGGCTGTGGAGAGTGTTGGATTGGGGAAAAAGGTTGGGGTGGCTTCACACCTCTCGCTGTTCACTTATGTGAATAGCAGGTAACAGTTTGTGTCTGCAGGACGAGGGACTATGAAACACGAGCCTGGACTTCACGAGCCTGGACTTCACGAGCCTGGACTTCACGAGCCTGGACTTCACGAGCCTGGACTTCACGAGCCTGGAATTCACGAGCCTGGACTTCACGAGCCAGGACTTCACGAGCCTGGACTTCACGAGCCAGGACTTCACGAGCCTGGACTTCACGAGCCTGGACTTCACGAGCCAGGACTTCACGAGCCAGGACTTCACGAGCCTGGACTTCACGAGCCTGGACTTCACGAGCCAGGACTTCACGAGCCAGGACTTCACGAGCCAGGACTTCACGAGCCTGGACTTCACGAGCCTGGACTTCACGAGCCTGGACTTCACGAGCCAGGACTTCACGAGCCTGGACTTCATTACTCTCAGGGGGAAGTCTTGATTCATCAAATCAAAACTGAGAACTTGAAATGACACTTCCTGTTATTGTTGTATGAGGTAAGGCCAAGGTGGCTTCTTCACCAGGTAACGTTATACACAGACAGTTCCACTGACAGACTGACATGAGGACTCGACTGATGAACCGAATTACGGACTAAATGAATTTCCCACCGGTTTTCTTCGGAAAAAAGATCGCATCGTAACCCAACTGTGTCTTTGAACCTGGACATTTTCCTTCATCTTCGTACTTCTGTCTCCGTACAATTTCAATATTTACGGCCTACTGACTACTGTGTATGTACACCTTCATTTACTTACTTCTGTGCATGTGTATACACCTACCTCATTTACATACTACTGTTTCTGTTCATTTTTATTTACTGACTACTGTGTCAGTACACTTTCATTTACTGACTACTGTGTCAGTACACTTTCATTTACTGACTACTGTGTCAGTACACTTTCATTTACTGACTACTGTGTCAGTACACTTTTATTTACTGACTACTGTGTCAGTACACTTTCATTTACTGACTACTGTGTCAGTACACTTTCATTTACTGACTACTGTGTCAGTACACTTTCATTTACTGACTACTGTGTCAGTACACTTTTATTTACTGACTACTGTGTCAGTATACTTTTATTTACTGACTACTGTGTCAGTATACTTTTATTTACTGACTACTGTGTCAGTATACTTTTATTTACTGACTACTGTGTCAGTACACTTTTATTTACTGACTACTGTGTCAGAACACTTTCATTTACTGACTACTGTGTCAGTATACTTTTATTTACTGACTACTGTGTCAGAACACTTTCATTTACTGACTACTGTGTCAGTATACTTTTATTTACTGACTACTGTGTCAGAACACTTTCATTTACTGACTACTGTGTCAGTACACTTTCAATTACTGACTACTATGTCAGTACACTTTCATTTACTGAATACTGTTTCAGTACACTTTCATTTACTGAATACTGTGTCAGAACACTTTAATTTACTGACTACTGTATCAGTACACTTTCATTTACTGACTAGTGTGTCAGTACACTTTCATTTACTGACTACTGTGTATGTACACACTACTCATTTAAGAAACCTTTGTTTGTGTCTGTAGACCTCGCGTCATGTACAGACACCCAGCAGGTTTCAAGGTGTTAAGTTCACGCGCATTTCCTGCTTGCGAACGGTTTTTTTACTTCTTTCGTCCTGTTAACTGTTGCCTTACGTCTTAAAATCTCCAATAACCCAGCGGCGGAGGTGTAACAATGACATCCACGGGGTGCCTCCCAGGCGTCACCTTAAGGTTCCCATTTCCTGAGGTTGATAAGGCCTAGAAGTCTCGGTTTATTTCGCTCATCACCAGAGGCGGAGGAGAAAGGAGTGTGGGTGGGGAGAAAGAGGGGGATGGAGGAGGCAAAAATTCTCCTGTCCATCTTAGGGTCCGGAGACAAATGCTGCAGCTTGTTTCAAACAAATACTCGTCTGTCCCAAACAGACGTACAAACACGGCGTTTGACGTTTAGGTGTGGGGAGCACAAAGCGAGGGGTCCTCGAGGATAATAAACCCGGACCAGCCCTGGCCCTGATGAGGCCCTCGGCCCGACAAAAGGTTTCGGGCGTCACGGGGAGGGGATGTCACTGAACGTGTCTGACAGGGTCACTCATGGTCAGTCCTACTCGACTGGCCAGACGGTAGTGTGAAAAACGCGCTCGATGGCCATTATATGTTAATACGATTTAGGAACCGTTCTGTTGAAAGACCCCCACCCCTCCCCCACCGCATTCACGCGCAGTTGTCACTCCACTTTACCCCCCTCCCGCGTCTATTACGGTCGATTGAACCAGACTTTGTTACAGGAAATGAGTTCGTTTCTATCTTAATATTTCCTTCTTAATGTATTCTCAGTTTACCGTCTGTATACACAGATCGCCATGAGGGGAGGGGTAAGGCAGAAAATGAGATTGTCTAAGGATGTGGATCATTCGGCTCTTCCTCGGGTGATTAATCTGATCTTATCTGTTACATATGCAATAATCAGACGCTTATACATTGATGATACTCTTGTGTGTTTGAATATTCCCCAGTAGTGATATCGATCAGTGGCGGGTTAAGCTTGCACGGGGCCCCTGACCGCTATTCCATCCGGGGCCCGGTCCAGACACTTTAGTATACTATCTAATACGTTTGGGGCCTTATTTTAACCTTAAATCATTGTGGGCCCCTGGCCGCATTTCTACCCGGGGCCCGGTCCAGCCACTTTAGTATACAATATAATACGTTTGAGGGCCTTATTTTAACCTTAAATCATTGTGGGCCCCTGGCCGCCATTCCACCTGGGGCCGGTCCAGCTACCTTAGTATACAATATAATACGTTTGGGGGCCCTTATTTTAGCCTTAAATCATTGTGGGCCGCTAGATTTAGCCCAATCAGCCCCCCCCCCGCTAAATCCGCCCCTGATGTCGGTAAGAATCTGTTTAAATTCAATTCAGCAGTTAAACGTGTACAAATAAATAACATTTAATCTCCTGCATCCAGGTTGTCGGAGAGCATCCGTATCAGAATAGAGTTTTGCCTTTTTTATTTTAACAAATACTAAAGCATATTAAGTAGCTACTAAATACTTTTTTATTATGCTATTTAAGGCGCGATGGTCTAAGTGGTTACTTAGTTAGTGACTAAAAAAAATATTTTCTGCTTTTTCATGCGAGATTCTACATTCCTCATTGCAGCTGGGCCTCATTCTTTTAAAAAAGAATTTTGTTCATTTTATTTTCTACTTTTACGCGTTAACAAAAAATTTGTAAAATCTTAATTTCATTCATGAAGTCCTGTTAAATGTCCTGTTAGCCAAGTTCATCTAGAGGCGAAATTTGTGACGAAAATTTGACATTTTCTGTAAATATAAACTTACCCATTCTTAACTCCTTTCCATATGTGCGCTGATCCACTTAGCAGAAAAAAATTTTTTCACTACACTTGGATTGTCTATATAAGACATTCTATGATTTCGCTTGTTCTATCTGGAATGATTTTCTATACACACTACACATATCATTTACACAAGACGACTATGCATCATGGGAAGTGTGTCATTTTTTACTTTTGTTTTTACGCCCGACCGACCGCCTGCAAACCCAAGAGACGACGGTGAAAGCTAATATAAGGGATTGAATTAAACAACGCCGTAAAAACAAAGTTTTTGACTATAAATCCCTTATATATGAGAAATAACTAAAAAGTATTTATCATGCTTAAAACGCAACAAACATTTACAGACTGAGATTGCCTTAAATACCCTTTGTTGTAAAACGGAAAAAGTTTTGGTCACGGTTGGTTGAACTTAACTCAGCGTGACGCGTAAAATATCAACAAAAGCTTGCCGCTACATATAGAGATAAACTAAAAATGCATTAATTTAATTACGGTACATTCGATCGATCTGATAATTTAATAGCTTTATCCTCGCCACAAGCCAAACCTACTGTGAAATTTTCAGCTCTCTAGCTAATCAGAAAACGTGTTTACGAGCGTTTTGAAAAAGTTGACGACAGAACCGGATGCGTTGAATCCTCAAAAACAGTCCCTGGTGCAATGGAAAAATTCCTTCCGGTCCGCCATATTAAAACGTTGGAGAAGCACTGTGCTAGATGATTTGCTATATCCCTTGATCCTCCGTGTCATTCCCTCCACCCACACAAGTTTGAGAAGCACTGTGCTAGATGACTTGCTATACCCCATGATCCTCCGTATCATTCCCTCCACCAAAACAAGTTTGAGAAGCACTGTGCTAGATGACTTGCTATATCCCTTGATCCTCAGTGTCATTCCCTCCACCCACACAAACAATTTAATGTTTAAATCACTGGTAGACTAAAATAATACGTTTTTTTAAAAAATTATCCATATAAATGAACTTTTTTTAAAAAGATTTATTTTTTTTGTTTTTTTTTGCGGCCTTTTAATTTCGTTAAAAACAAATATGAATGCGGTATAATTGTTACGTTACAAGTATCTAGAATCAATTAAATTACATCGCACCATTTAACACGTTGAGCCAAGTTTTGTGAGCTCTAGAATTTCAAATGAATTTATAAAATTTTATAGGTGAATTTTTAAAATATTATTTGTAAACAATATTTCTTATATTAGATACTAGCAAAATACCCTCGCGTGGCTGCGGAAATTACGATTTCAGTTACCATTGAGATCCCGCGTAACACAAATTCAAAACACCAATTGATTTCAATCTGGATCATGATGGATATACTACATATAATAACTTTACCGTCTTGTCTGTCTGTCTGTCGTGGTCCCGCAGAAAAACAAAAAAGAAAAGTAAAAAATCACTTCAAGTAATCCTTTCGAGGTGATAATTTAAATTTTGTTTTCGTATATTACCATTGCGGGAGGGTACTCAACAACTTCTCAAAGTTTCATGCTCCTACGAACGCGGGATATTGGATATTTAATGATGAGTCTGTTTTATATAGCTCATATAAGAAATAAAAACTACATTTGGGCCCCGGCCCCACAGATTGTGATAATTTTATAATTTTTACACCTCTTACCATCGCCGTAGGATACTCAACAACTTTCTAAAGTTGTATGCTTCTACCTACACGGGAAGATGAGGAATTAGTGTTGATTCAGATTTATATAGCCCATATAACGGAAAAACGGGTTTGGGCCCCCAGGCACCCAATAGTGGAGATATTAAATTATTTTTCGCCAATTATCGTCATAAGAGTGTACTCAGCAAGTTCCCAAAGTTTCATGCTTCTACCTTCACGGGATGTTGGAGAATTAGTTATGAGTCAGTTTTAAATATAAGAAAAAACACTACATTTGGGTCTCCGGCCCCCATTAAGGCATAATTTATATAATTATTTTTAACTTTTACCATCGCGGAATGTTGTTTAACAACTACTCAAAGTTTCATGCTTCTACCTTCTCGGGAAATAGGAGAATGATTGATTCTTAATTTTTATATAGCCCATATTAGGGGAAAAAATTTTTGGGCCCCCGGCCCCATGAGTGTGAATTTCAAAATTCTTTTTCACCTGCTACCCTTGCGGGTTAGTACTCAACAACTTCCCAAAGTTTTATGCTTCTACCTACACGGGAAGTTGGAGAATTAGTGATAAGTCAGTTGTTTTTTTTTAATAAGAAACAAACTACATTCGGGCCTCCGGCTCCCAGTAAGTGTAAAATTATATATATGCTATATATATATATATATATATATATATATATATATATATATATATATATATATATAGGACGCAATAATCTTCTGTATAGAAGGAGCGTCTGTAAACAGATAAGATATATATATATATATATATATAATATATATATTTTACCTGTTACCATCGCGAAATAATACTTAACAACTACCCAAAGTTTCATGCTTCTACCTACACGGGATATAGGATAATTATTGATTTTACATTTTTATATAGCTCATATGAGTAAAAAACTACATTGGGCCCCGGCCCTCAATATGTGATAATTTAAATATTTTTTGTCTGTTAACATCGCGGAAGTGTACTCAACAACTTCCCAAAGTTTCATTCTTCTATCTACTCGCGAAATAGGAGAATTAGTGATATTTATTTTAATACAGCCCATATAAGGAAAAAACGGTTTTTGGCCCCCGGACCCTATGAGTGTGAATTTTAAAATTCTTTTACGCCAAGTATCGTCGCGAGATGCTACTTAACAACTTCCCAAGGTTTCATGCATCTACCTACACGGGAAGTTGGAGAATTAGTGATGAGTCAGTTTTTTTATATAACAAAAAGGATTACATGTCAAAAAGGCGAAAACAAAAAGGGCGAAAACAAAAAGAGCGACGTCAAAAGGGCGAAAACAAAAGTAGCGACAGTCAAAACAAGGCGAAAGCCAAAATTGGTGAAAACAAAAAAGGCGAAAATAAAAAGGTGAAAACAAAAAAGGCGAATTAAAAAGGCTATTAAAAAAGGCGAAAGTAAAACTAAGTGAACTAATTGCACCTGAGATTAAATTCAAATTTTATTTTAAAAATTCAATAAAATGTTCACATAATAATAGTAATGTAGTGACAATATTTAAATATGATGATGTAGTGTAATATCTATGACTATACTAAACTTGAAGTTTAAAGTTATGAGCGATGCCGCTCAGGAAATTCTAACCCTAACCTCTAGCCCTAACCCTAACCTCTACCCATGGGCGTAGGGAAGGGGGGGCAAGGGGGGCATTTGCCCCCCCCCCTACATTTGAGAATAAAAATCATATAAATGTCATAAAGTTGTTACAATAAAACTGAACTAAATTTCCTGAAAGTTTATTACATTGAAGACAGTTTACATTTATCAAACATAAAAAAGAATTATATCTGCAAGTATAACTGATTACATTACTGATTGTTCTAAATATTCCAGTTGTTTAACAATTTCTGTAACATTTTCAGCAAAAATCCGCAAGCTTTTATATTTATGTGTCCATCTAGTTTCACATAGCAAAGGAACATTTAGAATAAGTTTTCTTTGCTGATTACTTTCTCGGAAAAACACTATAATTGACTTAATTGTTTCTATTGTGTTTCGTACAACATTCACATTATTTAAATCGTTCACAACAAGATTTAGTTTATGTGAACTGCAATGTAAAAATGCTGCTTTGGGTATTTTTTTCGAATTATTGCTTGGACTCCTCCTTCTTTACCTGCCATTGTAGAACATTCGTAGTATCCTTGACCAACAAGCATTGTCATATTTAATCAAAATTCTAATGAATTGGTAATGATGGTGTTGGCTAAACCTTCAGCTGTTCTATTGACAATTGTTATATATCCCAGGAATTCTTCTGTGACCATCATTTTCCCATTTTGTTCTTAATTTTACAAATCTAACACCAAGTGATATCTGCTAAATGCCTCCCGAAATGTCATTTGTCTCGTCGGCAAGTATAGAAAATGCAACTGAATTATTTGCTTCACGAACAATGTCTTCATGCAAGAGCAGTGGCGTAGCGAGGGGGGGGGCAGGGGGGGACATATGTCCCCGGGCGCCACGTTAGGGGGCGCAAAAATGAGTATAAAAATTCATTATTTAATTTTATTTTGATTAAACTAATGTATCCCAAATACGCTTGCAAGATTGAATTCAGGAGCTCCGAAAATATCTTCATTACAAATCAGTTTGCAAGCATGATTTTTGCGCCCCCATTGAGCGTTAAGGGGCGCCATTCTACTCATAAATAAATGACACATCCACAATGAAGGATTGCTGATGGCGATTTTAAAAAAAAACCTGTGAGTTGCTGGGAGTGAGAGTAGGGGAGCAGTAAGAGACAAAGGTGATTTTTTAAAAATAGAACAGACAGAGACGACACTAAAAGCAACCAAAATGACCAAGACAAGAAAACGGAGTGACTTAAAGCAGTGGTTCTCAACCTGTGGTCCGTGAACTGGTGATCCGCGAAGATGTGCCTGGTGGTCCGCGAGCAAAGCATGAAATTTACTCACTGTATGATTCATCGAGAAAGTCTAGCAAGTAAAAGAATTAAAGCAGACTTAAAATATATTTTTGATCTGGCCTAAATAGCTTTTAAATTTTATCAAGGCTCGTCCATTAATATCTCGTTTCTTTGATTTCTTATGTTCGAATATGAATCTTGAACATTATCAGTTACTGATGAATACTGAAATTTGCTGGTTATCAGACTGTTTGAATTACGTGATGACGTAAGAGAGTTTCTTGTAAAAAAACTCAAAGCTTGTTGATCATTTGAACCATAGCTTATGGGTTGCTGTTCTGGCTTACTTGGCTGAAACTTTTGAAGAACTCAATAAACTTAATTCAACTCGGCAAGGAAAGCAGACACATTATGTTACTCTCAGTGACAAAGTTTCTGCTTTTACGATAAAGCTCGATCTTTGGAAAAGAAGATTATTTCAAGGTAACTTTGAGATGTTTGATTAATTATACGAAATCACCGAGAAACCAGAAAATGTTGAAATAAATAAAGAACTGTTGATAAATTTGATTTCTGGTCATATTCAATCAATGCAGGGCCAATTTTAATTCTACTTTGGTGATTTTTAACGTTCAGTGGGTTTTCACGGGTTTTCAGTCCTAACCCATTGACTCATCAATTAAAATGACCAACATCGTAATTAAACCAATTCATTGAACTGACTAGCGATACCACTTTGAATATGTTGCATCAGAAAGTGGGCTTAATGAAATTTTGGAGTACTCCGAACTGTCTCAGATGGCTTTTAAAATACTTTTACCCTTTGCAACTTTGTGAAAGTGGATTTTCTGCATTGCTTACAATAAAAACAAAACATCATTCGTACTAAACAAACTAATATAGCAGTCTTTTAATACAAACTACTGTTTATGACTTGAAGTTTTTTTTATAGTTAGCAATTGGAATTAAATAAGAAGACTATGAGACTAATATAAATGAAATTTGTTCTTTACAAAAGAAAGCCATACAATATTGTTTTTGGAGCAAGCAAAACGTAGCATATTCGTATAGTTATACTAACTTGCATGTATACTACTTATAGCTAACAATAATCTTCTGTATAGAAGGAGCGTGTGCAACAGATAAGATATACACAGTATAATTATATTTAACTTGCCAGCTCGGCAGTAGCATACTTTTTAGTAGTGGTCCTTAGCTAAGACACACATTTTTCCAGTGGGCCTTGAATCTCCAACGGTTAAGAACCACTGGCTTACAGAATGGTTAATTCACGTCCTTTTGCTGCATGATGTGACTCTTTTTTAAAAAGAAAAATCTTATTTCCCCAATTCCACTGTGGAGGGAGTAAAGTGGGGGAGGGAGGGAAGGTCTCTCCTCTCACGGGCTTGTGTCGGTATGTCAAAGCAAGTTGGACTCCTTTTATATGAAACATCAGACACTGCCTCTCTTTTCTGTCTCTCTGTGATCAAACTTGATCAGTATGATCCACTGTTAGAAAAACACTTACAACGTGCCCGAGAAAATCCAGGTTCAGTATCTTATTTATACCGGAAATCCAAAATGAATTTATCCACCTACTTTCATCGACTGTAAGGAATCAGCTGTTGGGTGAAATCAGAAAAAAAAGTACTACGGTATCTTAGTTGACTCAACACTCGATCTAAGACACCGGGAACAGCTTTCTCAAGTCATCGGATTTGTTGATGTGGATTTTCAAACTAAAAAAGAAACCATCAACGAATCATTTTTAGGTTTTATTCAGATACATTCCAAAGACGCAACAAGCCTTGAAAGAGTTATCGTAAAGAAACTGTAATCTAATAACATACCTCTAGCCAACTATCGGTCACAATGTTATGACAATGCTGCTGTAATGACTGGGAATATATCCGGCCTTCAACACCGAATATGTGCCAGAAATCACATAGCCATTGTTCATCAACTGTGACAACCACAGCTTAAAGTTAGCAAGTGTACACTCAGCTAAACAGGATCCAGTTGTTATATCGTTTTTTGGAACAGTTGAAAGTATAAATTTTTGTTTTCTCTCGTTCAAAAACTAGTTGGGAAGAAATAAAAAGAGTTGTGCCAATCACAATGAAGAGGGAGTCTGAAACACGTTGGAGTGCACGATCAGAAGCTTTTAAAGCAATTTATGAAGGACTAGATGAACTGGTAGAGCTGTTGGAAAAATTATCAAAACATACAAATCTGACGCCTGACACCAGAAGTAATGCAGAAACTTTGCTGGCAGGTATATTAAACTTTAAATTCCTAGTTTTGTTACATTTCTGGAACATCATACTTGGGAAAATTGATCGAGTCCAGAAACGGATGTAGAATCCTACTATGAATTTCAAGAAAGCAGCAAATGATCTTGAATCGCTTGAGCAAGATATTGTCAATATTCGTGATAATTTGAGCGAGGTTGCGGTAGATAATGGAAAGGAAGATGCACAACTTGGGGAATCGAGGTTGACAGGAGGATTAGAGGACATCGGAGGATGCCTGGAGAATTAACAAAAGATGCAGGACTTTCTGCAGAAGAAGAAATTGCACGTGATATGAACAGCGTAATGATAACCTCCAACAGGAGATATCAATACGGTTTTTACTTCTAAAAACCTAAACAACAAATTTGGATTTTTGCTAGACGTCAAAACTCTTCTCACTGAGACAAATGTCGATACATTTCCTCAAAATTGCTTAGATTTTGGAAATTTCTTCGATACTGACATCAATGGTCACGAATTGTGCACAGAAATCGGAGACTGAAAAATGCTACTCAGTACCCGGACTGAAGTTCTACCGGAAACTACTTTGGATCTTCTTGGTTTTATTGTTTTATATAGAGATGACGTATTTCCGAATCTGCGCATTTCACTTCAAATGCTTCTAACAATTGCTGTTTCAATTGAAAGCTGTGAGCGGTCCTTCAGCAAACTGAAGCTTATTTTGTCTTATTTACCTGCTTCAATGGGACGAGATCGTCTGAATGATCTTGCACTCCTTAGCATCGAAAGAGATAAACTTGAGAATATTAATTTTGACAACGCGATTAACGAGTTTGCGACATTCAAATCAAGGAGAATCAATTTTGTGTAGACTAAGTCTAATTGTATAATTAGTAGAGTATTTTTGTTTTCAAATAAATTGTTTACAATCGTATAGAGAATTATTAGTCTGTATTCTATTTCATTAAAATACCAGAAGCTTCGAAAATGAACTATATAAATCACAAAATTACAAATTTTTATTGGGGCTCAATGAGCCCCCAGAATTTTTCGGTCAGACAAGGGGCGCTGATTTTGTGTCATGTCCCCGGGCGCACAGGACCCTAGCTACGCCACTGTGCAAGAGAGACCCACAAATTTCGATTTTAGTGTTTTGCGTAGTTGCCGAGATACACTCAGCGGTTACCCGTCAAACGACCCCAGATAAAAATGGCCCCGACATAACGGCCCCGGTTAAAACGGCCCCAGACAAATTTTTAACATTTTTTAACAAAAAAATTAATTTTGTTTGCATTTTAAGCTTTCGTCAATTTTTTCACCCTTAAAAAAGTGGTAAAATTGTAAAATTATTTCTTGTGACGTTATTATATTGTTTCTTGTCAACAAACAACCGTTATTGGTACCATTTCGCGTAAAGGCTATTAAATTCCATTTTGTGGTGTTATTATTATTGTTTATTGTTAGCTAAGCCTGACACTGAATAGGTGAGTAAAAATACAAATATATTTGATTGTAAATTTTACTATTTGTCCATCTATTAGTCCAGGGCCGTTTTGTCGGGGCCGTTATGTCGGAGCCCAATTGTCGGGGCCGTTTTGTCCGGGGCGTTTTGTCGATGAACCATACTCAGCACTACAAGAACCAATTAACAAAAGATTACCAAGAACTTCATCTCCAGATTCAACACGAAACTTTAACAGTTCATACAAATTACCAGAATTTGATTCTGTTTCACGAAGTGCTAAAACATGCATGCAGAAAAATAGGATTGTAGAAATGATGGGACCCAGTTGTGTGCGATTTTCTTGAATTTGTCTTCTAAATGATACGTCCAACTGCTCATCTATAGAAACTGCTTTGGCTTCCAATAAAGCAAATAAAATTGCTTGCATCTTCATGAGAGCCTTTGTGCCATAATGTGCTTTGCAGGTTGCTACGTGCATCTTCGTTGAAATCTTTATATTGTGTACATGGTTTGATGACAAATACCCACTGAACTCATAGAATTACTTTTTGCAGAAACAACACGCAATATTTGCAAAAGGAACCTATTAACATTTGCGAGTATACAAGCCACGGTGAATAGTCTGATAACCATGCATATCTAAAAACTAAAAACTCCGTTTCCCTATATGTCAGCTCTAAAATCATAATTTTTATCAAGGGTCAAACAATCACGAATCAGCTGCAATTTCAACTTATTTGAAAGGTCGTATGTCCAGACATACCTTCCAATATCCAATTTAGGAAATGAATAAGTGTCAGCGACAATCAAATTAGGAACAGTTGTTTCAGTTGTGTCTGGCTGTTGAACGTGTACTGTTTTTCTCAATGCCAATGATAAGTCAGATGCTGCAGACGCCCCAAAATCTTCTAATAACGGCATTTCGGAATCCCGCGATAGGTCTACTTTTCGACTTTTTTTTAGCCTGTAAAAAAATTTCTGATATCCATCCTTGGTAATCCTGCAGTTTGTACACGTATATTATTTCACAGCAAAATTCAATTTTCTCGTGAGAACTTAAGTTTTTAATTTATTAAATGCATTAATAAATGTTGTATTTTAGCAATTACAGCACTAATTTGTAAGTCTTATTAATTTCTAAGGCTTTTTTCGGCCCTTATTTTATACTGAACTTGAATTTAATTGAAAATTGTACCTGTATGGCATTGTTAGTTAAAATAAAAAAAGTGGTTTTTTTTTGCCCCCCCCCCTGGAAAATTCCTAGCGACGCCCATGCCTCTAACCCTAACCCTAACCCTGACATGATTTCGCATTTTTATCTTTCGCCTTAATTGTTTCGCCTTTTTTGTCTTTCGCCTTTTTCATTTTCGCTCATATTGCTTCGCCTTTTTTGTTTTCGCTCTTATTGTTTCGCCCTTTTTACGTGACACCCAGAAAAAGAATACATTTGGGCATATTTCTGTGAAAGCATTAGTTACAACACTGGCGGCATACATTACTACATCAATAATTTAAATTTCAGAAATCAATTCAGTAAGTTAGGATAAACCTTATGAAAAGACACAGACGTATCGGACGGAAGCCTTCTTCGGCGAGTAAACAAAAACACACTTTGAATTTGGAGACTTAAGCTTTTTAAAATTAAATTTATATATAAAAATATATTTTAGAAACTACTTTGCTTCCATGTATGATCCAAAAACGAATCAAATGGGTGAATTGAAATCTTTTTATTTATTTATTGTGTCTTTTTTTTTCAAGTACACACAAACCTCACTTAATTAATCGATTTCTTAATTTTTAAAATATTTTTTTTTCTTTTAAATTGGCGGTTTTCAAATAAATAGTATGCAAAGATCACGTGAGTGAGTGGGTCAATAAATCTAAGCTTTCATGTTGTCAACGAATCTCATCATAGTCAGCGGGATTGGCTGATAGTTAATAAAATATAAATAAACCACTCGAAGACAGTCGCGTCAATAAGAGCACGGAAAAAATTGAACGTCATAGACACAGTTGACATGGCGATATGAACCATCAGATGAATCGTATCTCTCTCTCTCTCTCTCTCTCTCCCTCTCTCTCTCTCTCTCTCTCTCTCTCTCTCTCTCTCTCTCTCTCTCTTTCTCTCTCTCTTTCTCTTTCTCTCTTTCGCTCTCTCTCTCTCTCTTTCTCTCTCTCTTTCTCTCTCTCACTTTCTCTCTCTCTCTCTTTCTCTCTCTCTCTCTTTCGCTCTCTCTCTCTTTCTATCTCTCTCTCCCTCTCTCTCTCTCTGGGTACACTAATCTCTTGATTTGTTGCCCAAGGCTAACACACTTAGAGATGCCTGCGCCGTAAATTGAACTGACCGCCCGTTGAAGATCTATAACCCCGAAGATGTCAAAAATCTGACCATAAAGCTAATGACGCCAGACCTTTCTTTGTGATGCCAGGAAGAGTCCAGACAAAAGGCTCCCTACTCCAAGCTCGGAACTTCCGGGGGATTGGAGGATGACTTGGGCTGTTTTATTGGGTACCTTCCCCCCAACCCCCCACCCTCCGTTACTAGCGGTCGACATTTTTTTGGTTGTTGATGCTACCGCTGTGCAAGAGGTAATGAGGCGACGCATGATCTTAATCGTCTGCAAATGAGGACTAAATGAAGGTCCGCTCGAGTGGTGCGCTACTTTACTTCTGGGCCGTGTCGAATGCGTTCGGTCTGACTTTTAGTGGGCGCCGGGTCTTCGGGATAAAGGGCGACATTTTCATTCCTCAATGGCCCCCACACCAAAACATCTTTAATCCCATAATTCATAAAATTGAGTCTTTTAACTTCTGCCGGTGAATCGTGCAAAATAGTCCCTCTGTGTAGTTGAGTCCGGACATCCCGTGGAGGTAATATACTGACGAGGTCTCCTTTTTTCCTTTTTTTCTTTATTTTTTTTTCCAAAGCTATGTGGAGCACCAACTTAACCACGGCAGCGTCACTCGTTCTTTTCTCAATCGCTGCGCGCCATGGGTGCACACCACGGTGCGATATTGTATGCATTTAAGTGATCACGGGTTGGTTGACATGCAAAAGAACTTCACGCCAAAAGGGGATAATATTAAACAGTGAACTAACAACAAAAGGCGTCACCCGTGGGGGCGTTAGGGGGAGGCGCGATGACATCACCGGTAGATGAATGCAAGTACGTGTAGTCTGTATTGAGACCTACACATCCCCCTGTCGACGATTCGACACTCCCATGGGGCTCCACGGCGGATGGAGTAAATACCCGCGAGTGTGGGGGAAACAATGGGGAGCGAGTGCGAGATGAAAACTGTAGAGGTGTGGCGCCCCCTGGTGTCCCGGTCCCGTTCTGACATCACGAGTACCTACAAACGTTTAAATGGCGGCCTAACATCAAGCGACTCGTTGACTTGCTGGGGCCAATTATTGGCAGATGGTTCGTGGCGCTCTGCCGCTTGAGAACGTCTTCAGAGAGAGAGAGAGAGAGAGAGGTTTCAGATTGAATAGTCTCCCTTTTCGGGGGTTGTCAGACAGGGTTGCCATATTGGCCTTTTTAAGGCCAAATTCTCAAAATTTGGCCTTTTTTAAGAGGGTTTGGCCTTAAGATTTTTGTTTGGCCTTTTGGCCTTTTTTTGGCCTTTTTCTTTAAAAAAAATAAAAATATATAAAATATATATAAAAATAATCCTTATCACAACAAAACAACAGCAAACAAAAAACAAGGCAATAAGTCAATAACCTTATTAATTATTTTCTTTTTTTGAATAGCTTACGTGTATGTTAGACATTAAAAAGTTTTTTAAAAGTTTAATGAAGAGGCCTATTAAGACAAAGCCAGATATAGAATGCAGCTCACACTTTTAGACGCTATTTTTAGAGACAAGGCTGAGCTTTTGTTTACAAATAAATGCAGTAAGGACTTTGTCATGTCACCAAGAATAGTTGATGACTTGACATCTGATAAAGTTTATAATAATACTGCAAATAGCAGTCTAGAGGAAAAGGATGACCTGAAGCTTTTCTTTCAAATTTTTATGTTAGTATCATAGTCTATTTATTTTGTGAGTACAATCATACATACGATACGAACATTGGCATTTACACATTTATTATCCTTTTTCTCCTGGTTCTACCTTCATTTTAAATAGTTAACTAATTTTCAGCCGTTATGAGCCGTCCATAAATGACGTCACGCGATTTTTACAGATTTTTCAATATATTTTCACCCCCCCCCACCCCTCGTCACACGTAATCAAGAGCTAGACCCTTTCCAATATGACGTCACAGTTCTTAAAAGCACTCTCCCCCTCGTCATACATCGCCACAAATCTGTGACCCCCTCCCGCCCCCTAGGTGCGTGACGTCATTTTTGTTGACATTTTTCATGTAACATAAGTTTGGCCTTTTTTTGGCCTTTTTTGGCTGTCAGTTTGGCCTTTTACCCAAATTACAATCTGGCAACCCTGTTGTCAGATTTCGACTTGGCCCCAGCCGAGTGTGTCAGGGGGAGATGTAGCTAAAGCTGCATTGCTAGGATCTACTCGTAGAGTTTTTATACCAGGAGTCATAGAGTAAGCTCCCGCGATTATCATTACCTTGTTTATCTATTTCTTTTCACGTTAGCCCCTCCCCTCGTCAGCTCCCAAGAGAGAGAGAGAGACAGAGAGACATAGAGAGAGTTACAGAGAGATTGAAAAAAAAGAGATAGAGGTTAAGGGAGGGAGAAAAATCCATTTTTAAATCCTTTATATTAACTCGTGGTGTCTGAGCCCTTGCTTGCTTGTTGTTTGTTGTTTGTCGAAAAAAACTTTGTATTGATTTTTAACTCACTTCCTCGTAAGCTAGCGAGCTGAAATTTTGCAGACAGACTCGTGTCGATGATAAAAACGATGTCTCAAAATTTCAGATCGATCGCATGTACTGTAATTAAATTATTGAATTTTTAGATTATTTTATTTACCTCTATGTATGATGTTAAATTTTTGAGATAGAGTGTCGCGGTGCGTATTATATTGAACGACCTTTTTTATTAATACTTTCCTGTTGCGCAATTTGGTGCGTATTATATTGACAATACTTTTTATAAACATATTCCCGATCGGTGCGCATTATATTAAACACGTTTTACGAGACATAACTAAAATTTTGTATTTTTGGATTGTCTTGCGCTGCGTATTATAATGATCATTCTTTTAGTTATGTCTCGTTCTTTAAGGATTTATAGTAAAAAGCTTGGTTTTTTTTACGGGTTCTTTTTATTCCCTTTTAAGAACGTCCTGCTGAAATACCGTGGCCATCAGACTGGTCAACTAAAGAACAATAATCTAAAAAGTATTTACTCTTATGGCGGCCAGTCTTTTACAGATTCTTTTGGATCGCACTGAAATTGTTTGTCCCATCCTCTCAAGTTACCGCCTTCCCCATCGTTCCCCCAACTTTTTTCATTGCAATTCCCCACCTGGTATTTTTCCTACCATTCCCTCCATTCCTTTGCACTTTACTCCCAAAGCTCAATTTCTTCTTTTTCCCTTCACTCCCCAAGCCCACGCCGTTATTTTCCCTGGTATTTCCCGGCCCTTTCTTGTCACTCCCTTTCCCCAGCCCTCTATCACGTAGAACTCGGTAGAACATTCCCTCTATCACGTAGAACTCGGTAGAACATTCCCTCTATCACGTAGAACTCGGTAGAACATTCCCTCTATCACGTAGAACTCGGTAGAACATTCCCTCTATCATTTTCCAGTCGTCTGATCTTAGATCTCTACTCCCCTTGACATGAAACTTGCGCCACCTGGCGAACGTTCGAGTCCTGTAAAGCCTTTCTGTCGATATATCATCATCTATTATATGCGTGATTTCTTAGTATCACAAGTCGACCCTATTTTGCATCGGTTTAATGCAGTCACATTATAATTATCATTAAATTATCTTTCAAGCAAATTAATATTTTTTGGTAAAAAGCTATTTCCAAACGATTTGGCCTCCTCAGTGTATTTCATGACGTGTGTTTGCCAACAACGGTTAATGAAGACCAGTTATTTCTAGATTAAAAAACAACTTTTCGCTGCACTGGTTCTGTAGGCGTCAATGGGCACTTAACTCGGGGCGTCATTACACCGATGATTTCTCGGCATTGGCGTCGCTGACGCTTGGTGGCGTCACGCGTAACACGTCCACAAGCGGCCGTCGCAGTCAAGGATGGAGCCATTAAAACTTGATCATTAACAAAACAATTCACCACGGGGAGGGGGCCCCCCTACCCCGCCCCGCCACCTGGTGGACGGTCACGTGACATATTTTCCAGAGGATGGAGGGGGCGCTGGGCGGACGGTCGTCCGTTAATCAACAATCCCGATGTTCACATTGATTCAGTCTAGTTCCCTTCAGTTTCCTATAGTTCCCCTTCTTAGCCATCTGGTAGGTCGACCGTGGAACAATGCAATTTCCGCCTCGCGAAACCCAATTTGTGAACTACCGAGGTACAGAGGAGGGTTAGTAAAGGATGGCCGAGTATCACGGATCTTTTTTTTTGTGTGTGCGCGAGAAAACTTAATTGTGGAGTCTCAAATACCCTCTAGTTGTGTTGTTGAAATTTAAAAGTTTGTACAAAGGGGCGAGAAGGGGGGTGGAGGGTGGAGGGAGTTTGACGTCAGACAGAATGGGAGATTCCCACAAATTTGGTCAGTAAACTGGGGATTAGAGGGTGTTTACAGAGAGCGTTATGGAAAGCCCCGACAAATCTATGATTAGCCATCTTTAAAACGGGAGGACACAGACCTGTGACTGGAACTTTGTCTCCATAAGGATGGTGTCTTGTTTCAGCGCCGAGGGCTGTCGGCCCTTATGCCGCATGGGTTGGTGAAAAGTTGCTTCAAGTAAATGGGGAATGTTTTTTTCTTTTGACAAGTTTCCATGGTCTTTCTGACTTACGGGGTGTTGAGAAGAAAAAAAAAGTGAAGAGAGAATTATTATCTTTACATGTTTAAAAAAGTTTAATAATTAAAATTCAGGCTTCATTTTCGGCGTTAAGGTTTTCTAAAAATCTTTTTGTATGGCCACTCCAAAATTCACTTGACACTGTGTGGGCAGTGGGCAGTTAATGATCGTGTGAATGTTCAGAGATGAAACAAGACGAGATAGTTTGAGGGCAGTGGCGTAGTAAGGATTCTTGAAGCCAATGGAAACACCACTATGTGCGTGACCCTCCCAACCAATGGAAACACCACTATGTGCGTCACCCTCCCAACCAATGGAAACACCACTATGTGCGTCACCCTCCCAACCAATGGAAACACCACTATGTGCGTCACCCTCCCAACCAATGGAAACACCACTATGTGCGTCACCCTCCCAACCAATGGAAACACCACTATGTGCGTCACCCTCCCAACCAATGGAAACACCACTATGTGCGTCACCCTCCCAACCAATGGAAACACCACTATGTGCGTCACCCTCCCAACCAATGGAAACACCACTATGTGCGTCACCCTCCCAACCAATGGAAACACCACTATGTGCGTCACCCTCCCAACTAATGGAAACACCACTATGTGCGTCACCCTCCCAACCAATGGAAACACCACTATGTGCGTCACCCTCCCAACCAATGGAAACACCACTATGTGCGTCACCCTCCCAACCAATGGAAACACCACTATGTGCGTCACCCTCCCAACCAATGGAAACACCACTATGTGCGTCACCCTCCCAACCAATGGAAACACCACTATGTGCGTCACCCTCCCAACCAATGGAAACACCACTATGTGCGTCACCCTCCCAACTAATGGAAACACCACTATGTGCGTCACCCTCCCAACTAATGGAAACACCACTATGTGCGTCACCCTCCCAACCAATGGAAACACCACTATGTGCGTCACCCTCCCAACCAATGGAAACACCACTATGTGCGTCACCCTCCCAACTAATGGAAACACCACTATGTGCGTCACCCTCCCAACCAATGGAAACACCACTATGTGCGTCACCCTCCCAACTAATGGAAACACCACTATGTGCGTCACCCTCCCAACCAATGGAAACACCACTATGTGCGTCACCCTCCCAACCAATGGAAACACCACTATGTGCGTCACCCTCCCAACCAATGGAAACACCACTATGTGCGTCACCCTCCCAACTAATGGAAACACCACTATGTGCGTCATCCTCCCAACTAATGGAAACACCACTATGTGCGTCACCCTCCCAACTAGTCCTCAGCTGTGTGACCCAGTTATTTAATAATATTTACAAAGTAAATAAACATTATAATTATAAAATAACACAATTTTAATAACTAGGAAAAGTATAGCCACATCCCTAAAACGATATTTTCCAGATTAGAAACAAACAAAGCACAGATAATAAATTGTGCCACCCGAAGATTGCACATATATAGATCTCATTACATTACAGATGGTGCTTGACTGAATATTAATATGTATACGACATTATATAATAAGAAAATAAGTTCAAACGGAAGCAAATTAAAGTAGTAAAGTAGCTCTGTTATCATCCGGCAGCATCCTGCACTTGAAAATTATAGTCCACAGCACTTTCCCTCCAACATAATTGGGGCGATATGTTTACACAACCTAATTATAGTACACAGCAATTTCCCTCCAACATAATTGGGGCGATATGTTTACACAACCTAATTATAGTACACAGCAATTTCCCTCCAACATAATTGGGGCGATATGTTTACACAACATAATTATAGTACACATCACTTTCCCTCCAACATAATTATAGTACACAGCACTTTCCCTCCAACATAATTGGGGGCGATATGTTAACACAACATAATTATAGTACACAGCACTTTCCCTCCAACATAACTGGGGCGATATGTTTACACAACCTAATTATAGTACACAGCAATTTCCCTCCAACATAATTGAAGCCATATGTTTACACAACATAATTATAGTACACAGCACTTTCCCTCCAACATAATTAGGGCGATATGTTTACACAACCTAATGATAGTACACAGCACTTTCCCTCCAACATAATTGGGGCAATATATTTACACAACCTAATGATAGTACACAGCACTTTCCCTCCAACATAATTGGGGCGATATGTTTACACAACATAATTGGGGCGATATGTTTACACAACATAATCTCTTTTGAACGAGGATATGCTGGAGATCCGAATTTTTACTTAAGAGTGTGTGTGTCAAGCCGAAATTCAAATTTTGACCTCAGATCCTTCATGTTATTTAAAAAAGTTGTTTATTTTAGGAAAACGATCAATGGCAGATTTCAAAACATTACGCACAACCCACTGCTGAAAGACGTGAGCCTTGTGTTAATTCTCCTGGCGTTCTTCGCCTATGACGTCGGATTCGTTTCTCAACTTCAACGCCTCATTCTCCACATCTTGTCTTGGCATTCTCGAAAAAGTTTCTGAGCAGGTCTTCCGTCGATTTAATATCAAATGTCGCGTCTTTAAAACTAATGGTGGGGTCTGGCGGCGTTTATGAACACGTTCAATTTGATCGAGAAAGTTCTGTCAAAAGTAGAGTTACGGCTATCTTATCTTATCTTATCTTATCTATACAGACGCTCCTTCTATGCAGAAGATAATTGCATCCACAGACCATGTAGATGATCTGTTGGCAAGTGATGCAGAGTTCACAGGCCAAGGCTTTGTGGGTTCCACGCATTACCCAGCCGCCTAACTAGTGTTAGGTACCCATTCGGAGCTGGGTGACTCAGGGATGCCCTAGGCCCCGGGAACAAATCCTTGCCTTCACATAGATTTGAACCCCTGACCATCGGTACGCTAGTCGAGCGCGCTGCCACTCGACCACCGCGTCAGGCTATGACGTTAAAGAGTAACCTCTTTCGCAGTAAAATGTCTGTATCTCTGTTCTCGTTATGTAAATCTGGCTCTTATCGTCAAAGTTATTTCCGATTAGCTCCTTTTATAATTAATAACTTGTATGATCCGTCAAGTTTCTCATTCACTTTCAACTGTGATAGAAGCTGCGTTCTTTCTTTTTCTTCCTTCAAAGAGTTGAAACAAAAACTAAAACTATAAATAATTTCGATCGTATCAAAACTTGTACTGACAAGAGGTTTTCATAAAATGTAAATTACAATAGTCACAACTGGCGAAAATAGTCTTGGATTTCTGGCAAAAACCCATTGTTGGAGTCCGGATACACGACGACTCATCAAGACGCACTATTATAGCTCTGAGATCTACATTCAGAATTAGGTACTACTATTATAGCTCTGAGATCTACAATCATTTCAGCCATGTAACGTATCTGTTACTTATTTTAAAATAGTTTAAAATCTACTATTAGCATATCCTTCCAGTCAACTTTTCCTGAGAGTAGAAGCTAGAAGACATATACATGCATCTTGTTTGTGTGGTGATTTATATGAAAGAGATTTTGGATTTTCCCTTGCATGTTACCGACGCCATATGAGGATCGTACTCTGCTATTATTCTGATCCCAGCTGGAAAGTTCCCATCATTTATTGCTTGTAATCACCAAGAATTTCCCATGACCACGCAATGTGTCGTGCTAAGAGTTTTGTTCAAATAAATTCAAGTTTCAAGACATTTGATCTTTCTATTTCCTGTTGTATTTCACACAAAACTTCGGCATCAATGTCTGTTTCCAATATGGTTCTTTATTCCATGCTTTTCAGTACGAGGGATCACACGTTTCGCCGGGACTAGTGACCCGAGTTTTGACCGGACGAGTGACCCCAACTGTCGCCGGGACAAGTGACCCCAAGTGTCGCCGGGACGGGAGACCCCAAGTGTCGCCGGGACGAGAGACCCCAAGTATCGCCGGGACGGGAGACCCCAAGTGTCGCCGGGACGAGAGACCCCAAGTGTCGCCGGGACAAGTGACCCCAAGTGTCGCCGGGACGAGAGACCCCAAGTGTCGCCGGGACAAGTGACCCCAAGTGTCGCCGGGACGAGAGACCCCAAGTGTCGCCGGGACGAGAGACCCCAAGTGTCGCCGGGACAAGTGACCCCAAGTGTCGCCGGGACGAGAGACCCCAAGTGTCGCCGGGACGAGAGACCCCAAGTGTCGCCGGGACGAGAGACCCCAAGTGTCGCCGGGACAAGTGACCCCAAGTGTCGCCGGGACAAGTGACCCCAAGTGTCGCCGGGACGGGAGACCCCAAGTGTCGCCGGGACGAGAGACCCCAAGTGTCGCCGGGATGAGAGACCCCAAGTGTCGCCGGGACGAGAGACCCCAAGTGTCGCCGGGACGAGAGACCCCAAGTGTCGCCGGGACGGGAGACCCCAAGTGTCGCCGGGACGAGAGACCCCAAGTGTCGCCGGGACAAGTGACCCCAAGTGTCGCCGGGACGAGAGACCCCAAGTATCTCCGGGACAAGTGACCCCAAGTGTCGCCGGGACGAGAGACCCCAAGTGTCGCCGGGACGGGAGACCCCAAGTGTCGCTGGGACGGGAGACCCCAAGTGTCGCCGGGATGAGAGACCCCAAGTGTCGCCGGGACGAGAGACCCCAAGTATCTCCGGGACAAGTGACCCCAAGTGTCGCCGGGACGGAAGACCCCAAGTGTCGCCGGGACGAGAGACCCCAAGTATCGCCGGGACGGGAGACCCCAAGTGTCGCCGGGACGAGAGACCCCAATTGTCGCCGGGACAAGTGACCCCAAGTGTCGCCGGGACGAGAGACCCCAAGTGTCGCCGGGACGAGAGACCCCAAGTGTCACCGGGACAAGTGACCCCAAGTGTCGCCGGGACGAGAGACCCCAAGTGTCACCGGGACGAGAGACCCCAAGTGTCGCCGGGACGAGAGACCCCAAGTGTCGCCGGGACAAGTGACCCAAGTGTCGCCGGGACAAGTGACCCCAAGTGTCGCCGGGACGGGAGACCCCAAGTGTCGCCGGGACGAGAGACCCCAAGTGTCGCCGGGATGAGAGACCCCAAGTGTCGCCGGGACGAGAGACCCCAAGTATCTCCGGGACAAGTGACCCCAAGTGTCGCCGGGACGGGAGACCCCAAGTGTCGCCGGGACGAGAGACCCCAAGTGTCGCCGGGACAAGTGACCCCAAGTGTCGCCGGGACGAGAGACCCCAAGTATCTCCGGGACAAGTGACCCCAAGTGTCGCCGGGACGAGAGACCCCAAGTGTCGCCGGGACGGGAGACCCCAAGTGTCGCCGGGACGGGAGACCCCAAGTGTCGCCGGGATGAGAGACCCCAAGTGTCGCCGGGACGAGAGACCCCAAGTATCTCCGGGACAAATGACCCCAAGTGTCGCCGGGACGGGAGACCCCAAGTGTCGCCGGGACGAGAGACCCCAAGTATCGCCGGGACGGGAGACCCCAAGTGTCGCCGGGACGAGAGACCCCAAGTGTCGCCGGGACAAGTGACCCCAAGTGTCGCCGGGACGAGAGACCCCAAGTATCTCCGGGACAAGTGACCCCAAGTGTCGCCGGGACGAGAGACCCCAAGTGTCGCCGGGACGAGAGACCCCAAGTGTCACCGGGACAAGTGACCCCAAGTGTCGCCGGGACGAGAGACCCCAAGTGTCACCGGGACGAGAGACCCCAAGTGTCGCCGGGACGAGAGACCCCAAGTGTCGCCGGGACAAGTGACCCAAGTGTCGCCGGGACAAGTGACCCCAAGTGTCGCCGGGACGGGAGACCCCAAGTGTCGCCGGGACGAGAGACCCCAAGTGTCGCCGGGACGAGAGACCCCAAGTGTCGCCGGGACGAGAGACCCCAAGTGTCGCCGGGACGAGAGACCCCAAGTGTCGCCGGGACGAGAGACCCCAAGTGTCGCCGGGACGAGAGACCCCAAGTGTCGCCGGGACGAGAGACCCCAAGTGTCGCCGGGACGGGAGACCCCAAGTGTCGCCGGGACGAGAGACCCCAAGTGTCGCCGGGACGAGAGACCCCAAGTGTCGCCGGGACGAGGAGACCCCAAGTGTCGCCGGGACGAGAGACCCCAAGTGTCGCCGGGACGAGAGACCCCAAGTGTCGCCGGGACGAGAGACCCCAAGTGTCGCCGGGACGAGAGACCCCAAGTGTCGCCGGGACGAGAGACCCCAAGTGTCGCCGGGACGAGAGACCCCAAGTGTCGCCGGGACGAGAGACCCCAAGTGTCGCCGGGACGAGAGACCCCAAGTGTCGCCGGGACGAGAGACCCCAAGTGTCGCCGGGACGAGAGACCCAAGTGTCGCCGGGACGGGACCCCAAGTGTCGCCGGGACGGGAGACCCAAAGTGTCGCCGGGACGGGAGACCCCAAGTGTCACCGGGACGGGTGACCCCAAGTGTCGCCGGGACGGGAGACCCCAAGTGTCGCCGGGACGGGAGACCCTCAAGTGTCGCCGGGACGTGAGACCCCAAGTGTCGCCGGGACTAGTGACCCGAGTTTTGACCGGACGAGTGACCCCAAGTATCGCCGGGACGAGAGACCCCTATCTTCGACCATCACATTTTTAAAAAAGAAAATTTTAAAATTAATTTTTGATTGAAGAGATGAAAAACATGTAACTCCTTGTGTTTTAAAACATCATAACATAACAGTTGATCTCATTATTTATGCCAATTTATGTTTTTAATTTTAAAAATACATCAACATAAAAACAGTTAACACTTTTTTCTATTTGACTTTATTCTATTCTCACTTTATGAAACATATCTTTGTATTCTATGACATTAACCATGACATTATTTTTCCACTTCTATGACAATAATATTTCACTTCTATGAGTTTAACTGTCCACTTCAGTGACATAACCTTCCACTTCTATGACATCCTATGACATTCTATGACATGACTCTTTATTTCACTAAAATACAGCTCACCAAGTTGTTGCCAATAAATCAGTGGAAAAAAAATAAACCGAAATCTCAATTATTTCAAATTCACCATGGAAATCCTAACATTTCAAGAAAATCAAGATGAGACAACACATCATGACATCACCAGACAAGCACATCACGATGAAATCACACATCATGATGTCATCCAACACACCACAGTTGAACTCGCTCGCACCAACTCATCATGTTCGAGTTCACACCCAGATAATTTCCTCTCTCTTTGTTCTTCCATGTCTAATTTTTTTAAATATTTTTTTAAAAAATAAAAACGTCTAAAGAAATACAGCATCAAATGATGAACCGGACTCTGCTGAACTTTCTCTTGTAACCAGTTCGATGAAGTGTCGTCTGTTAGCGTGTGGATAAATACCGTCTGATAATATGTTCCGGTGCGATTGCATGCCGGAACGCCGCTTGCCCGCGAGTGATTGTTGTCATGGTGTCGGTGGGAACAATGATGAGGCCGAGAGCACTTCGAGGCGGATTCCGCGAGGCAGGTTTTGAGGGCGTGGTCGGGGGCTGAGCTGTGGGTAATGAGGGAACAACTCAGGCCAGTGGAGGGGGTGAAAGAAACGACACCCCTCGAGTTTGTTTTTAGCCCCTCGTTTCAAAAGACTTTTGCCACCAAAGTTGTTTTGAAACAGTTTTTCCTCCCTTTCCTGACAAGTGCCACACCCTTCACCTCAACTCGGACAATTTCTGACCATGGGGTGTGTGTGTGGGGGGGGGGTGACGAAATAAACTGCCTGAGACATGATGAGTCGCTAGGCCGGACATTTGAAAACTTCGTGAATGTCATCATATTACTCGAAGATCACTTTGTTCTTACGCTGCTTCACGCTGTAGCGTTATACTCTTTATTATAGTTTAAAATATTGTAACATTTCTATGTGTTATCTTGCGTAATAGTTTATATATTTTTTATTTAGTTTTATTTCTATTTTTATGTGCATCCACCGAAATTGAGTACATTGCAACATGAGTACATTTATTTTAGATTTAAACTATCCTATATAATGAAAGGCTATGTTCCGTGCGGTCATCGATAGCGATTGGTCCCTCAAACACATATGGCTCATACAGCCAATCATATTTAACACGTTTACGCGGACGTTCAAAACGAGTTATTTTTGGTGCAGTATTTCTTCCAAGACTTCATTTTGAGTTATGCGCGTTGGGATTCATAGTCAAAAGCTCTGTTTTTACGAGTTATTTATTTTAATTATAATGAATAATATTTTTGACGTGATGCTCATGTATGCCGGTCGAGACGGCTGTTGGATGGAGTTACAACATGCCACCGAACGGTGGTGGAACGTCCTTGGACGGGCTTTGTTGCTCGTGTTAAATATAAGAGAATGTTCATGTGGATCCTGACAGGAAGGAGAAATTCCAAGTGTGTTTCGCCCTCCCTAAAAAAAAATTATATATAAACACGTCTAATTTATGGACGGTGACATGACTAAAAATGAGTTCAACAAATTTAGTCTAAAGACAACAGAAGGAAAAACTTGTTATATGACGGGAGATTATTAAATCTGTTGATTGTGTTTAATCACTTTCTTGATAGACACGTCCTTTAAGTAAATGTATGTGGTAGTGGTGGCTATCGTGTTTTCCATGGCATCGTACTGCCCATGGGGCGCCAAGTTGAATGCGGTCATCATGTCGTCTGGGCGCCGCACGATTTCTCTGGTCACTGAATTACATGCAGCCGTCTTCTGTTCTCTGGACATTCAATGTCTGTTGGCGCAGGCTGGTTGGCCACCGTTCAAATCAAACATGTTATGACCAAGCAAACTAGTTTCTTTAAAAAAATAATAATAAAAGAAAGATTCTTGATTCCCATTCGTAGAAAAACTTTACATCAATCCAATAATAGGCGCAAATCTCCGACTCTAACAGTTGTTATAAATAGGAATTGTTGCTAACAGCTACATTATTTTGACCATTTACAGGGATTACCTTGCAGTACAAGAGGGTGTTGCGCCTTAGCCAGCGTTTCTGTGAGTGCATCGAGTGAAATGCCAGGATACTGAAATGCACAAGTCATTATCTCTACTCGAGTAGCTGTGACCGATTCGATGTATCGGAAATGAGATTCTATAGCTGCAAGGACAAACCAATGCGTAAGTGGGCCTGCTAATCTCGACCCGAAGAAACTGTGTGTACGCCCGGGTCATTGTTTCTCTTTTTACCCACCCCCACCCGCCACCACAGCTATAACACTTCAGCAGCCACGTGACGTAAGTGCTACGTACTCTCATTGGTTCACAGCAATCGCTTGGGCTAAAATCCTTCCTCGGGGCTGGTGGGGGGAAAAAAGCCGGAAGCGGACAGCACTTTGTGGTTTCATGTTGTGGGCTATGACTTGTGGGCTATGACTGTACGTTAAGTAGACGACCCTTCTTGAGCCAGATTTCGCCACTCCAGTGATTCCAAGATTTTAGCCCCTGGCAATGGCGATCTCCCAAATCGCATCTCATGATGTTTTTTGTGTTGTATTTCTTTTTCGTCATCCATGTGTGAAAATCTTCAAGTGAAAATTAATCTGCTGTTAAATCGTTTTGTTTCTGTTAAATCTTGAGACCATTGTACTAGGTGTTCGTTCTTTTGTCAGTCGTTATTGTCTCCCCTAACAAACTCTCATTCTGTTAAATGGCGGTGTTTGTGCGTATTTGTGTATTTGTCATATGATTTTTAAAATATTTTTTTAAAAGTTTTTTTTATGTTCATCCACCGAAACGTACTCCAGTTTTAAGTACATTGCACCATGAGTACATTTATTTTAGATTTAAATTATGTTAAATATAAGAGAATGTTCATGTGGGTCCGGACAAGATGGAGAAGTTCCAGATGTGTTTCGCCCTCCTTTAAAAAAATATAAGAGAAGATTAACTCGTATCGCGATAGGTAGGAGAAGTTCCAAGTGCATGCTTCACCAGGACAAGGTGTTGCATGATGTTTTTAAGTTGACCTTCAGCTAAGGGGCCGTCCATAAAGTACGTCACGCTATTTTTGACCATTTTTAACTCCCCCCTCCCCCTGTCACAAACTGTCACAAATCTCGGACCCCCCCCTCCTAAAGTACGTCACACTTTCGAACAAAAATGTTGTTTTTTATTAACAAAATAATTAAAATTTAATATAAAACACCGTGACGTCACACATGGCCGGACCCCCCTCCCCCTGTCACAAACTGTCACACTTTCTTACACCCCCTCCCCCCATCTGGAGCGTGACGTACTTTATGGACGGCCCCTAAAAGAAATGAGGGATTTCGAGAGCAGGTTTTAGAATTTGTAAAGCTGCTTATGAAAAACCTGATAATATAATTGTGATACGTACACAGTAGGATATGTTAAATCTGAATTTGGTTTCACCCAAGACGATGAACTTATCGGCAATAAGACTGAGTGATATCTAACTGTGTCTATTTGGTAACCTCATAAGACTGAGTGATATCTAACTGTGTCTATTTGTAACCTCATAAGACTGAGTGATATCTAACTGTGTCTATTTGGTAACCTCATAAGACTGAGTGATATCTAACTGTGTCTATTTGGTAACCTCATAAGACTGAGTGATATCTAACTGTGTCTATTTGGTAACCTCATAAGACTGAGTGATATCTAACTGTGTCTATTTGGTAACCTCATAAGACTGAGTGATATCTAACTGTGTCTATTTGGTAACCTCATAAGACTGAGTGATATCTAACTGTGTCTATTTGGTAACCTCATAAGACTGAGTGATATCTAACTGTGTCTATTTGGTAACCTCATAAGACTGAGTGATATCTAACTGTGTCTATTTGGTAACCTCATAAGACTGAGTGATATCTAACTGTGTCTATTTGGTAACCTCATAAGACTGAGTGATATCTAACTGTGTCTATTTGGTAACCTCTTCTTGTTTTTGATCACCGTGGAAATCTGCTTGCAGATACGTTCATTGTTTTGTTGTGTCTTTTCTCAGATTTACCCATAGCCCATTGGACATCTTCCCATCTATTGACCTATTGGCCATATAACAAGAATGACTTACGAATCAACCAGATTTACGAACAATGAACTCATTCAAATACGCTATTCAAATTATAAAACCCCTTTGAAATAAAAGTGTCAAAACCACGATCCTTATTTGATTGACTTTAGATAAAAATGAATGTCGCTAGTTTTTATGAACAATCTTTTGTAATGTTAAATTTGTTCCTGCAATAGTTTGAAGGAAAACTAGAGTTTAAAAAAAACACAAAGAAATGTTTAGGCTGGAATGGAATGACAAACTAAAAAAAAAGTTCGGCAAGACGCCTTCTTAAACAGAAAACAACAACAGAAAATAGAAAAAAAATCAAAGAATACGAAATTAATTTATTTTTAAATTTTTGTCAGACATCCTCGTGATTTGAAGGATGCAATAAATCTGAAAGGTAAATAAAGCATTTTCTAATCTGATACATGAAGAGACAATTGAAAGATTTTGAAATGTGATAAAAAAAAATAAGTGATGTTAAAATTAGCTATAATAAAAAGAGCTTAGTGTGACCATGTTTGATTGTCCCTTTATAAATATATCCCTATAAAACCAAACGAAAGTTCTGTACCCAATATGACCGAGTCCTCCTGGAAATGTTGGTTATGATCATCGTGTCCCCGGATGTATCTTAAATTATTTTTTTAAAAATAAAGCTTAGTGGGGGGAAGAATATTTGAAAAGAAGTTACGGGGAAAATTTTATATTCTAGAGTTACGAGCTACATTCAAGTGTTTTTAATGTTAACATTTATGAAAAAACATTTTGTTAAAAGTATTTCTACAGAATGTCCGCTCTCAAACAATTATTAGAAGTGTATGTGTGTTGTTGCTGGTGTTGGTGTGTTAGCGAGCACACACGTTTTGTTGTGTGTTAGCGAGCACACACATTTTGTTGTGTGTTAGCGAGCACACACATTTTGTTGTGTGTTAGCGAGCACACACATTTTGTTGTGTGTTAGCGAGCACACACATTTTGTTGTGTGTTAGCGAGCACACACATTTTGTTGTGTGTTAGCGAGCACACACATTTTGTTGTGTGTTAGCGAGCACACACATTTTGTTGTGTGTTAGCGAGCACACACATTTTGTTGTCTGTTAGCGAGCACACACATTTTGTTGTCTGTTAGCGAGCACACACATTTTGTCTGTTAGCGAGCACACACATTTTGTTGTGTGTTAGCGAGCACACACATTTTGCTGTCTGTTAGCGAGCACACACATTTTGTTGTGTGTTAGCGAGCACACACATTTATTTGTCTGTTAGCGAGCACACACATTTTGTTGTCTGTTAGCGAGCACACACATTTTGTTGTCTGTTAGCGAGCACACACATTTTGTTGTGTGTTAGCGAGCACACACATTTTGTTGTCTGTTAGCGAGCACACACATTTTGTTGTCTGTTAGCGAGTACACACATTTTGTTGTCTGTTAGCGAGCACACACATTTTGTTGTCTGTTAGCGAGCACACACATTTTGTTGTGTGTTAGCGAGCACACACATTTTGTTGTGGAGGGAAAAAAATTCAATGAAGTGTAGATTGAACATTTTTAATTAAAATATATTATTATGTATGTTGTTATCACTTTGTCTACACATTTTTACGTCAGATATTGATGATAAACTGTTTGAGAATCCTTGTTAAAATAAGTTTCACGTGTTTTAGAAATACTTCTGCTCTGTGTTTTATAAATATTTCTGATATGTGGTTTATAAATACTCTTGATCTGTGTTTTATAAATATTTCTGATCTGTGTTTTGTGAATACTTCTGATCTGTGTTTTATAGATATTTCTGATCTGTGTTTTATAAATACTTCTGATCTGTTTTTTATAAATATTTCTGATCTGTGTTTTATAAATACTCTTGATCTGTGCTTTATAAATACTTCTAATAATCTGGCTCAAATATTTACATACATGATTAATATTTCCACATGACCCAAGGAGGCTTTGCAAAGAAACAATTTTAGCATCATTTCCTCCAAACCCTAATCAAAAAGATTTTTTTTTCTTTAAAAATAATTTTCATTTAGAGTGAAAAAAAAATGATTTGATAAATTTTATTTCTTTAGCGATTTGGAGCAATTATAACAGGGCGTCTTTAAAGAATAAAGTATCTGCTGCATTATCCAACCAAAAATAGTATACTCATTACATTTTAAGTATTAACTATAGAGTACAGGTGGCTTTGAAAAGGAAAATTAAAAAGAAATGCATTTTTAAAATTATATGATTTAAAATATGTGCATTATTATTTTTTAATAGAGTATTGTTTGGAATAATTTAATGGAGCTACCATCTTGGCAGATGCTTTGGTGATATTCTTTTTTATTATTGCAAAAAACTGCCGTAGATTTAGCATTGATGGATATACATTTTTTTAGGTTAAGGCCTGTTTTAAATCTATGTAGCATTCATCTTCATGATTTAACATCCGGGTATTTAATAGTGTAAATGTAACTTCAATCAATGAATTGCTATTTGTTTGTTCTTTTACTGGTACTTCAATTGCATGCATGATGTTTCCTCTAAACTCTCAAGACATTTGAAAAAGTCGCACGTATATGCTTGTATATTAGTAAATAATTATCACATATATGCTAATATATTAGTAAATTAAGATCACATATATGCTAGTAAATTATCAACATACATAATTCCCGTAATGGATGTAATGCTTTTTGGATGTAATGCTGATTTGTTCAATAGTGCACACCAAAAATTACTGCACCAAATATAACTCTTTTTGAACGATCCGCATTAAATTGTTCAATATGATAATAAATGAATCAAATAAAAATAAATAGAATAAATGAAAGTTCTGTATTACGTTATTTTTTAATCTGATGTGTATTTATTTTGAAAACTTCCGTCATTATTGACAGGTGATACGCTAGTTAGTAAATAATTTATTATATAAACACCCTCAATTATGCTGCCGTAACGCCAAGGGACATCACTTTGCTTTTTTTACAAATTGAAAATATAGTCTTAAAAATCATAATCATTTTGGTTTCCAGATTAACATTAACCAAACAACGCACGAACCTTTGACGTACGCATTTGTGTTGTAAACAGTGCTGAATGACTCACTCAGAGTTATTTTTTGGTGCAGTAATTTGGTGCGCTGCTTTCTAAAATTAGTAGCGTCACGGACAGGACAGACGGGACGTGCAGTTAAAAAAATCGTGTGGTGATTAGCACTGTAAAAAATATTATATAAATACTTTGTGTACATTTCAGGAATATTTCTTATTTATCATACAAGGATAAGTTACTTGGGCTTTGGACAAAAAAAAAGTGGGCGCCGTAGGCGCCACGGCAGCGCAGCACAACCTAGTGATCACATATATGCTTGTAAATTAGTCAATAATGATCACATATATGCTAGTATATTAGTAAATAATGATTACATATATGCTAGTATATTAGTAAATAATGATCACATATATGCTAGTATATTATCAAATAATGATCACATATATGCTAGTATTTTAATAAAACAATGTTCACTTCTGTTATAGTGTTTCATCAATAGTATCGAGTGATCTCCAATTATGTTCTCACAGATTCTTTATTTCAAATTAGACAGTTTTTTGCCAACATTGAAAAATTGGATTGGCTATTGAATATAGTCAAACTATTATCTAATTTATTTTAACTGAATTATTTTTTTTTACAGTATTGATAATTATACAAAAAAACTCCAACTTTTTAAGTTTTACTACTTTTAAAAATCGATTCCCTGAAGACTAAACTAAACCAAAAAGCACAGCTGTTAGTTGGCTTGAAGACATTTTCATTCATTTCAAAATAGAAGGTCATCATAAGGTCACCGCAAAGCCACCATAAGGTCAGCAAAGGTCATTATAATGTCACTATAAGTCACTACAAGGTCACCAAACGTAATCATAAGGTCATTGCTAACCAAAGAGATTTAAAGGGACTAAATAACTCGGCTTTTTCATATGTATCACTTCCATTTAATCACATGAATTTATCACATAGTTTGTCAATAAGTTAGAAAGTAATTTTTTTTAAAATCACAATGATTTTAAAGGTAAAAAATACGAGTCTTTTGATTAAAATGTGTAATATATAATTTTTACATCAATTTCTTTGTGTCTAATAATTTTAAGAGTTGTAGATAATCCATTAAAAAACTTACCCAACAACCCCGTTAGCAGCACGCTCATAAATCATTGGTGTTCAGTTAATTCAACATAAATCAGCTTCTAAGTAAAAGAATGTTCAGAGCCATTTACTATCTTCAGCAGATGCACAAATAATCATCAAAATAATTGGACCTATGTCAGTATGTCGTTTCATGAAGCTTCTCTCTAATCTGTAAGTTCTTCAATTTGATTTACGTATACATTTTTCAAGCCTGAACTATTAGAAAAGCCAGGTCGGGATATGTGACCTTTGAACTCCAGTGTAAAAAAACAAACTCTCTAAACAACAGAGTTTTGATCATCGGAGCGCGGTTAGCATGTTTGACTAGGACTTGGAACAATGCTAACATATGACCCGTGAAGCCAGGAGAGTATGTGTGACCCGCCAACCATAAATTCAACAACAATAATAAAGAGTTTATTCTTACAATCGCTCAATAAATTACTGATTTTCTACAATCATGTTCCTCGACATCCAGCAATCATACGATGAATCCGTTTACCCATTTCAAGCTGACATCGTCGTTCGGCGATTGTTCCTGGACTTCTCAAATCATTCGAGTTGATTTCTCTCATCCTCCACAGACATTCTTTACAATCCCTTACCCCCTGCTCCATCGCCGACCAGCACAACAATGATTTCTCCCGTCACACCATGAGCGTACGTTACAATCCTACAATGATTCCCCCCGTAGCCCCATCCCTCGTCCCACACCATAATGCCTGGTCTCCACCGCCCCGCACCCGCCCATTGTCTTGTCCCCCACACATTAGCTCGCCCAGCGGGATCCAAGCGCCTCGGTCCCCTCTCTCGTAGCTCTGCTTTCAACAACATGGCCGCGGCCAGGAAATGAGAGGACGCCACAGAAACTAACTCTACTCCTCAACTGGAGAGCTCTACAAGTCAGGGGAGACAGTCACAAGATGCTATTGTTCTACCGGAGAAAGAAACTTCAATTTTAAGTGTTTCTATTTATTTTAATTTTTTTATACCCTCCCCCAACCATCTTTTTTTTTCTTTTTCCCACCCGATTCTAACTCGTTGGTTTCAAATACAGATTTCAACAAGAAGGGGAAAAGATTTTCTTGGGCTTAGATTGGGGATTCTCCTCTAATGTACTGTAGATGGGCTCGGAGTCTACGCTCAACGGGGGAGGCAGAGGTTCATTTTGTTGTGTGCGAGTGGCGCCATTCAGAGAAATGTCAGTGAGATGGACCGGTCTTTCTCTGCACCCTACCCGCGGCGTCTCCTCTGAGTGCTCTCACAATCGACACAAAACGACCAGATTAGACGGAACAGACAGGGCAAAGCTGGCCCCGCGCCATGGGCGTTAACTCTGAAGTGTCAGGAATTAAAGCTGTTGCATATAGGATACGTCTTGCTTTGTCTTTGTGGAGAGCTGGGAGGGGGGAGAGGGTTGAACCAAGGCCCGTGGGCCCTACATATGCCCCCTCGGAGCTTTATCCCGAGGACAACAAATTTATTTATTTGGGTTAAATGTTGAGCAGCGAAACGAATGTGGATGCGACCCACATGCTACAGTGACAGTTACCTCATGTGGTTCTCACGACGTGTGTTTCATGCTGAAAGTGTAGGGCCAGTGCCTTGGCCATTTGGCTGGAATGGAAATGTTGGACATTTTGTGGCCACTTTTGCGGGACACGAGTCTTAAATAGTTATTTCAAGAAAGTTTCAGAAAACGTCAGCAGTAATTACAATAATTATTCATAGATCTTGGGTGCGATAGTTAAATTATCCATGGTCATTAAATTACCACCCTCCTGTATCCTCGTGGTTTTTATGACATCTCCCTTGTCAGCACACGGGGAAACGAGCATTCACCCGGCCGAAACACGAACAAACTCTACGACCCTTAGATTTGTAACCCACCCGAAATAGGTGTGAAAACGAGACGCCTGTAAGCCACGAAAGCGATGCCCCGGATGTGGAAACTGATCGTCTGCGCCACCCAAGGGGACAGAATTCACACCTCGGGTTTCAAGATGAGGTATACATCACAACCCCGATGAGCTGTCTCCAGTCGAAGTGGAGTGGACATTTGATACTTATCATGGCATATGGTCTAATCTGATATCGAGTTGAGGCCAAAGAGCCGGTTGAAGGGAACGGGCGACCTCGATAAAGTTGAATCAATAGACGCTATAAAGGTATCACATTCTGATATGTTTATAAGCACGAGTTAACCTCTGGCCTCTGACTTATGAATACAGAATTACTTTAGCAAATGAACGTGTTAAAAATAGAGGCTTAAAAAGGAACGAAATCAAAACATGAAGACAGTGTACTTTGTTCAGTATATTTAAACAACTAATACTATCTTTATTTTGACCTTACGACTAAAGTAATGAATGGTTGAGAGGAGTGATATTTGTACTATCTAAATGTCACGTGATCATCTGATGCTGGTATCGGTTTCATTTCTGCAACCTTCATCTCAAAACGAGATCAAGATCCTATCCAAGCCAAGGTTTAGCAGACGACTGAGCACGTATCTGATGACGCTCTGGGTGTATAAACACAGAGCTAAATTTGTTGGAACAGCGGGAGTGATGAAAAAAAGTCATTTTTAAAATAAAACTCTACATGGTTGTTTTAATTAATTAATTATTTTTTTTAAACTTCACAGTGATGGCATTGAGTCCTTATATGGGGCGCGTCCATAAAGTACGTCACGCTATTTTTTAAAACCATGTTTTGACCCCCCTCCCCCTGTCACAAACTGTCACAAATCTCGGGACGAAAGTACGTCACACTTTCCAAAAAAATTTTAATTAACACCTAATTAAAATATTTAATTTAATACTTAAAATACACTTCACTATTAAATTGTATTAAAATATAAAATTTCCACTTAAAAGTAGGGATTTACCGGAATCCAAATTTTGAAATCCGGCTGGAGCTGAAGTGGGCCGGATTTATGAAGTGAAATCCGGCTGGAGCCGGAAAGTCAAATTTGTTAAAATGGCCGGATTCCGGATTTTCCGGGACCATTATGATTATGAATATATATATAAATTAGGGATCTACCGGCCAGCCGGATTTATGAAGTGAAATCCTGCCGGAGCCGAAGCCAGAGCCGGATTTTTAAAATTACGTAATACAAAAGGAAACAAAACAATTTGACTTTAAAAAAAGACTAGATTGACAAATTATGTGACCAACTCTTGTGCTATATTTAATCTGTTTATTATGGTCCTATGAATTATAATTATTATTATTTCATTCAAAAATATTCACTGGACATCATCTGTGTTCATCCATAGTTACGACTGACATCAATCTTTCACAATCATCGTTTCCTGGAAGGATAATTGCAGACAGATCAACTCGTCCTCATCTAGCCACTCAACAGCCTCTGTATGTGCATTTTCTCCTCTGGCAATAACTGCCATGGGTTCTCTTTGACTTATAGAAGTGATTCTCAAAGGACGGGATGCGTTTTATCTGAGTTGATTCTTGAACAGTTTGGGTGGGCACATTCTCCTGAGCAAGACCTCTGTGTTGTCCTGTATGTTTCTTCAACATTATTTATGAGGCAAAATATGAGGGACATACTTTGCAAAGTCGATCAAATAAGCTGGTAATCATATGGTTGTACTTTGAAAGCTCCTGTTGATCTTGACATAATTTCATCAAATTTGAGAGTTTGTGCAACAAACAAGGAAGGAAATTTATGAGAATCTGCATCTGCTCTTTCTTAAGCTTTGAGTCCATCATTTGTTTGGTTGATTGGGATTGGAGGAGGGAAGAATCTTTAAGGTAAAACGTTAAAACATGAGCTTCGTGCTTTGTCGCAACATTTCATTTACTGATATTTAATAACAAATTGAGTGAAATATTGGCTGGTGCGAACATGATTGTCAAACAATTCCTGATCCTTCGATATCAGTCCTGCTGTATCCAATTCAGGTTTATGAACAACACATTCAGGAGATACGCATTTCAATGCTATCTAATACATAATCGCCCTTCGTATGCGTGTGTCTCCCCATCGAAACGGCGCGCAAAAGTGCGATCGAAAGGCGCGCAAAATTATTATAAATAGATTAAATAGATTACAGATTTACGCCGTAAAAAAATTTATATGACGTCATTGTTTTAGCACAGAACGTCAATTACCGAAACAACGCACGAACTATGCGTGTGTGTGAGCCTTAGCAGGCTTTTCCACTAGTTTTGACATAAAACTAATTCTTATGTTTCACAAAATTTTTTAAAATTATTTTTAAAGCTATTTAAATTCTACTTAAAAAATATAAGTAAATTACGGAAAAAAAACTAAAAATAATAAATGTGTGACCCTCTCCCCCCTGTCACAAAGTGTCACACTTTCTTAGACCCCCCCCCCTCGGAGCGTGACGTACTTTATGGACATGATAGTTTGTTTTGTTTTTTCAGAATGGACAACTATTTATATCTCAATACGCAATGTTACTATTTTTAGACAAGGAGTTCGTTAAATAATTTTTTCCTCCAACATAAATATTTAGGTAATAAAACGTTGGCTAATATGTTTTTATATAATAAAGTTGTAAATATTTTATTTTATTTTTAATAAAGTTGTAAACAAAATTTTGATTTATAATAAACTTGTAAACTTTTTTGTTGCATAATAAAGTTGTAAACAATTATGTTTTGTGTAATAAAATTGTAAACAATATTTTTAGTATAATACAGTTGTGAACATTATTTTGTTGTACACAAAGTTTTTAAGATAATTTTTGTTGTATAATAAAATTGTAACACAATCGTTTGTTGTATAATACGCTTGTAAACAATTATTTTGTGGTACACAAAGTTATAAACAATTGTTAGTTGCATGATAAAGTTGTAAACAATTTTCTTAGCTCAATTTCCCCACAGGACAAATTGCGTTTATATGTTTGAAAAGTATGTCGTGTGTGGATGTCTGTTCGAGCTTGCACAAGCAACTATTCCTGAACCATACCAGATAGAGCGTTCGGGTCTTTGCAAATATGTTAAGGAGGTCCCAAGGATGTGCACGGGACGAAAAATTCCCAAAAAGGTTTACTTGATTTCATGGAATTTATAAAAAAAATTTAATTGGTATTTTTTTCAATTTCTCGCCAACCACACCATCTATCGGGTTGAAACAAACGTCAAACGATAGCTAATAATATTTAAAACAATGTTGGAGAATGCATTTTTGAAAAATCTCTTTTCTTTCGACTCCCGTAATATTTTGCAGCAATTTGTAGATAGCAATTGTTTGTTTTTATTAGTTCAAAATTATTGATTTGAAATGACTTTAAATGTAATCTTGAATGATTTCCCTTGAATAAAAGTTGTTGGAAATTGCGCTGAAATACTCATTCGAGTTTTTATTACTTATTTTGTATTATAAAGTTGTTAACAATTATTTTGTTGTATAGTAAAGTTGTACACAATTTGTTTGTTGTATATTAAAGTTGTAAACAATTTGTTTGTTGTATAGTAAAGTTGTAAACAATTATTTAATTGTTGTATAATTAAGTTGCATACATTTTTTGTGGGCATGATAAATTTGTTAGCACCGCTTTGTCTCGGCCAAGTCCACTTAGCCGACTTAAATTATCGTAATATTAATAAAGAATTTTAGAGACAAGTCCAAACAGAATGCCGGTAAATTTCGATTAACATCTATATATATATATATATATATAAAATTCACCAGGACAAGCACAACACGTGTGCAAATAAGCATGACGCATGACCCTTGCTAGGGTCGACCAATCACAGTTTATGGCTGGCAAGCGATGGTGCTGCAGGGTGGGTTCGAGGGGCAGGTAACAACAACCGCAGTGTAGCATGTCTCGGGACCAACAATGCGTCGGCGGTCAAGAAGTTTACTCGCTTTGTTTGTTTTCATTTCGTCATTCTGCTGTTTGTGTCTGTTCTTTCCTCCAGTTCTTTGCACTATCTATAAGCAAGACTGCGGCGTATGCTACGCCGCGGGTCGTATCTAGTTGTAATGAAATCGTTCAAACTAAATCGCTGGATTTTCACTGTCGGGTTATTTACCCCTGCTCGCCTAATTACATCCCTTTTATTACCGCCGATCATCTTTCCTCCGTCTCTACTTGTCTCACATCTATCCAATGTTAATCCTCTCGCTTATCACCTCCTGTCTTAACTTCTCTGTCATAATCTTATAAATACTATGGATGTAAGTCCCCCCCCCTTTCCACAGCAGACACTCTAACAACATCCGACTTTGACTTTGCCCACACCAATGTCGTTGGTTTGACCACGGAGGAATTTTTTCCCCTCCCCGACAATGAAGACGAGGAGGCCGAGGCTAAGCAGCGAGGGTAATTTCAAATGTGATCTGTGTCACGCGAGATGTCCTTATTTTGTTTCCATTACGAGGCTGACAAGTTAATGCCGGGGTGTTCTGGCGTGTTGTTGACAATCGGGGCAGAAACTAACATGAGGTAGATCAGTGACTAAAGTAACGTTTACAACAGCTCCCACGAGAAAACACCGCACACACCGCCTGGCCAGGAAAAAAAACCCCATCTCCAAATCATTTTAAAGTTATTTTATCCTCTAATCCCATTAAATTGCAAGCATATTTAAATCACCGAGACACCGTGAAAACTCGTAGTCGATTCCACAATTATTTAGTCAGGCCTTCGTCGAGGACTTTATAATGTAATCGGAAAACTTTTCCATTCTTAAACTTTTCATTAGGATACAGATTTTTCAACATTTTCTTTGTATTCAATATAAAATTTGGCTAATGGTTCAAATTGTTTAAAGTTCATACAAATATAACGTATCTTTTTTTCCGAAACAAAATCAATGAACTTTTGAAACTGCTATTTACTGCTACACGAGTCTCTGATAAAATGTAATAATATTTTTCTTTTTAAATTGTTCCTCACAGCGATAATTTAAATTAGCTTCCTTTGATTAACTGTCAATATCACGTTGAATATTAAGTTTTAGAAAAAAAACATCAACTGGATATTATGTTAAATATATATATATATATATATATATATATATATATATATATATATTCCCCCCCCCGTATACCTACCTCAAATTAAAGCAAAAGTGTATACAAAGGTAACAGATAACATTCCCCGGGAAGACCCCAGTGTTTGGGAGAGACGTGAAGAGTTTGTTGAACACAGACGTGAAGAGTTTGTTGAACACAGACGTGAAGAGTTTGTTGAACACAGACGTGAAGAGTTTGGTGAACACAGACGTGAAGAGTTTGTTGAACACAGACGTGAAGAGTTTGTTGAACACAGACGTGAAGAGTTTGGTGAACACAGACGTGAAGAGTTTGTTGAACACAGACGTGAAGAGTTTGTTGAACACAGACGTGAAGAGTTTGTTGAACACAGACGTGAAGAGTTTGTTGAACACAGACGTGAAGAGTTTGTTGAACACAGACGTGAAGAGTTTGGTGAACACAGACGTGAAGAGTTTGTTGAACACAGACGTGAAGAGTTTGGTGAACACAGACGTGAAGAGTTTGTTGAACACAGACGTGAAGAGTTTGTTGAACACAGACGTGAAGAGTTTGTTGAACACAGACGTGAAGAGTTTGTTGAACACAGACGTGAAGAGTTTGTTGAACACAGACGTGAAGAGTTTGTTGTACACAGACGTGAAGAGTTTGTTGAACACAGACGTGAAGAGTTTGTTGAACACAGACGTGAAGAGTTTGTTGAACACAGACGTGAAGAGTTTGTTGAACACAGACGTGAAGAGTTTGTTGAACACAGACGTGAAGAGTTTGTTGAACACAGACGTGAAGAGTTTGTTGAACACAGACGTGAAGAGTTTGTTGAACACAGACGTGAAGAGTTTGTTGAACACAGAAACACAGCAGTTAATCAAGGACCCGACGCCCAAAATTTCATAATGAAATATTTCATATTCGGTGAAAGCCGACACTAAATGATATTATGTCATTGTTAGAGATCAATATGACTTTTTTTTTAAAAAGCGATTTACGGTAACTTTGTAGCGATGTATTGTGACTTTGTTATCCGTGTATTGTGAATTTATTAGTGATTTATACTGACTTTGTAAGTGGTCTATCGGGAAGTTATTAGCGGTCCAATTAATATAAATTGTCTGTTGACAGAGTGAAACCCGATAAGAAAATTTCGTGACATAAAAATTTTCCGGCAACTGCTGTGGCGCCCCCCCTGTGTTAACTTTGTTCACACCACGGGGAACAATGTCTGGTTCCATGACACTTTTTGCAACAATACAATTCTTGCAGACAGACGGAGAAGGATAAAAATAAAAAGTTTAATTAAAGTATTCCCTTGCATACAATTTTGCATTTCTGGTGTTATAATTGTTACATTCACCATGATTCCAAAAATACAGTTATATGGCTAGGGCCTGTTCTGCCATCCTCTTGCCCTGCGTATTAACCACAAAATACAATTACTGGCATTCAATGGTAGGATACTATCACATGATAATCTGAAGGAAACTTTTTCTTCTAAATATATGTTCTTAGAGAATCTTAGCACTTCGTCGCAATCTTTGCCCAAATGTTCTCAAGCAGTGTGCGTCACATATTACTTTTAATGTGTGTTGTAGGCGCTCTCACATAACACAATCTTTCGTGCAAGTGCAATAGTTCCTTGAAACACTAATGTCAATGAAATAACTTTAATACGAACACTACATACATAAAATATAAAATTGAGGTTTGACAACGTGGAGACATAAATCAACATAGTCGGCCATCTTCCCGTCACTCTCGAACATTTTCCCGCGCTTCACTCACGTGACCTCTCTGTCATCAATATCGTGATTCTCGCGTGACAGTGTGGATGGTCACACACAACAACAAAAAAAATCGACTGTTCTAAATTTATGGAGAAAGTTGTAACAACCGTTGAGGAAACGATAGACAAAACAGACTCACAAACACTGTCACATCATCAGTTGACAGACGCGTTTGAAAATGATTATTCTCTTACATACAGACGCTCTTTCTATACAGAAGATTTCTGCGTGCACTTGATCTTTCATTCATAAACGCCTCTTATTATCACTAGTGGGTGAAGGGTGGGCAAGGCGGCAGCATCTAGCGACGCCCTGCAGAAGAAAGAGCCCAAAAGGACGAGTAACCGTTTTGAGAAGAAAAAAAAAGTTTGAGATAGTTTCATATACAACCATTATGGATGAACTCAAAAAGTTGGGGGGATGGGGGATGGGGGGGGGAGAGACCAATGAAACATGTAGTCACCAGAACAGGCTGCCATCTGAACATGTTGCTACCAGAACAGTTAACCACCAGAGCGGGTTGCCACCAGAACATATTGCCACGAGAACATATTGCCACCAGAGTAGGTTGTTACCTGCACAGTTTGATATAAATACAGGCAAACCATGTGGAATTCTGTATGGAACTCGTGAGTTGAATAAAATTAACAATGCCAAGGCAACTGATAAATTTATTACTCTCTATCCAGAACTATTCATCTAATCTTATCTTATTTCTTACAGACGCCCCTTCTGTACAGAATATTATTGCGTCCTACGCTTATCTATGTTTCTGTCTAGTCCTGCATTCTTATTAAAGTTTTAAATGTTGATAAAGTCTTGGTTTTCCTGGGTTTTTTCGGGCAAGCCATTCCACGCCCGAATTCCAGACAGGAAGAACGAGAATTTGTGTGTGTGTTTTTTTTTCCTTCTTGCTCAGGGTTGTATTAAGTTATCTTTGTGTTGTATTTCTAAATTAGAATTAATCTCTTTATGTATAATTACTACTTTACTCTTGGTTCTTCTATCCTCTAGTGTTTCAGGGTTTAATGATTTAACTAATGGTGTTATTCTTGTCATCCATTCATTACTCTCTTTCCAAAACTACTATTTTTCGATCACCTTGACACAATGCTTTTTTGCTCTTTATTGTCTTTATCATTATTTATCTCCCATCCCTGTCTCTGTTGCTCTCTCCAATGTATATCTATGGTTTGACTTATGTCTTAAAGCATTGCCTCACACCCCCGTAGAGACTTAAGACTTAAGAGTTTCTCTCGTTTAATTAAACTAATCACATTTTGGTCCTAGTCAGAGATTCTTAAGCCGCAGGATGGCGCCGATTACATAGGTGTATCGAAAACTTTGGCGTATCGAATCAGCCCATCTATGAATGATGCATTCAGGAGCCCATCACAAACAGGTCCGATTTCAAGAGGGGAACAGACGCGACGATTGTGTGTGTAGACATGAAATCCTCTCTGTGGCGTACAAAGGGTTAAATGTGCCGGATAATTTCAAGCTCTGCCGTTGAGGTGTTGCGTTGAAGCGAGAGAGCGGGCATTTGCATAACACACGAGGCCTGCACGACGAGGGCTCATCTTGGCGCCAGGGCGAAGACATTTTATCTCTGGAGAACCTTCTCAAATACGTACCGCGGAAAGATGTTAGCCGTAGGAGAATTGGATACAAATCTACCCGCTGTGACGTATAGCGGCTGGAGTCTGCTCGGATTACATGAAAACGTCTGCGTAGCAAAAGGTGGCGAGGTGTGTGGAGAAGGTATGAAAAGTCTGGGTAACTATAGGTGGCGAGGTGTGTGGAGAAGGTATGAAAAGTCTGGGTAACTATAGTTGGCGAGGTGTGTGGAGAAGGTATGAAAAAGTCTGGGTAACTATAGATGGCGAGGTGTGTGGAGAAGGTATGAAAAATCTGGGTGACTATAGATGGCGAGGTGTGTGGAGGAGGCATAAAACGTCTCGGTAACTAAAGGTGGTGAGGTGTAATGAAAGTTATGCACCAGAAAAAAAGTATTTTTTTAAAAAGGTTAAAGTTGGAAATATGTTCTACATATCAGAATTTATGAGTGAACAATTTTAAAATTTCTCTAATCTAGATAATAAATCTGATAGGATGCCTCAAATGAAGGAGTGCAGGAGACTTTCAAGAAAAGGAAGAGAAGAAAACTAACAATTAGTCAATTCGAAAAGAAAAAGAACAATTAGATAAATTTTAGGCTTGAAATTTAGAGAGGAAACTTAAGTTAAGAAATTACACTAACCGGGAAATTTATGAAATTACCAGTTCAAGGATTGTAATTTAAGGATAAAAAATGCTAGAAAACGGTGTAAATAAAGGCTACAAGACATAGGAATAATGGCAATCACATGTAAACAATACGTAATGCAGCGTGTCTTCAGGGACACACCGCGTGCTATAGTTCAAAGTAGGTGGTCGAAATATAAAGTGTGAAAGACAGTGTCTGGTGTGTCATTTCTGAGACATAAACACCTCATGGCACACTATGCATTCTTCTATTTTTAGAAAAACAGAGATTTCTGGTAAACAATTGTGACAATGCGTGTGTTGTAAGGCAGTGTTCTCAATGAAAACGACTCTCCGGGTGCAATTTTGATAAAGATATTTCTGCCCATGCAGTAAATTTTGTTACTTTTTTTTTCTTCTTTTAAATAATAGTTTTCAAAAACAGAGGAAATTTTGTTATTAAAGCTGCCTTGCTTAAATTCGAAAATGTCAATAAACTCAATGGCTGCATAATTATTATTTAAATAAACAATTGCGATTTGTTTTCAATAGTTTATAATTACATTTGTTCCATTGGTGACATGAGCGTTGTATTGGGTATTGGATCTGGGCGTTTGTCTGTCGGACCTTTCCACCGACAAAATATTTACTGAATACTTGCATGTGTTTGGATGGACTATGTGCAAAACTTCCTACTCTGCCACAGGTGTGAACCCAAGTTTTACATTTCTGTTACTCTTTGTGGGCATTAGGATTAGGAAATTAGTAACTTTAACGCTCTGAGGACTTGCGTGTCTGGACAATGTTTTTATCTTGTTGAGTCGCTTTTACATGTATCAAAATGCCCAATGAGGTGGCCTTTCACAATATGTATATTTCTTTGGAAAATAGCATTAGCACAATCTTTATAAAATAATTGTACTGTTAAGTTGTACACAAGTATTTATTAACGTTAAGAGACGTTCGTTGTGTTACTAATGAACTGTTGTTGATGAGTTGTCAATGAGAAACATCCGGATTTCGGCCTGGTTATTTAATAACCCTTTAAATAGATTTCCGCCATTTAATGACAACGCCTGTACAACAAAATTGTGCGTGGGTATGCGTTTGCGTAACACAATAAACTGGAATCTCGGACTTCATTTGCAGTTCCATAGTTTTACGAGCAGAAATCAGCGCGACTTGACAGCAGAAGTTTTAAGTGTCGCATGTTACCACTTTAAGACACCTCTATGAATTATAGTTGGTCCCCCTCACCCCCCCCGCCCCATCCGTGTCAGAAACTGAAGACATCAATCATGACACAGCCATCAACAACTGACTGACGTTTCAATCAGATATGACGCTCATGAAACGCGCAACTTAATAATGCCATACATTTCGCAAGATATTTGACATAAAAAATTTGTTATGGTGACGCGTTCCTTCTGAGGAGGGGGAAGGGAGTCAATCGCGGTGTGTGGGCCACGACCTGGTCTGAGTGTATGTGTGTGATGGGTAGGGAGGGGCTGTGAAGCTCGTGGCGCCCTCGTTTTCTTTCACGCCCTCGGGTTCTGGACTTTCGGGACTATATATACCCTTTCATATTATTGAATTAATTTTTTTTAAATGTCTTCATTCACATTGCATTTGTATTTGTTTCGCTATAATTACTAAGGGCGATCTGCTTTATTAACTACGGTGAGCAGCCAAGAACAATAATGGCCACTGCTATTATATATATATATAGTATTGGAAGATTTTTCTGGGTGTTGTATCATGATGCGTTGTAAAATATCTATGTTTAAAAAGTACCAAAGTCGTTCTATATACTTTAATTATGAAAATATCAGCGCCCCCCCCCACTAATTCACACTAAAACCACCCACAAAACCATTCGAAAAAGTCCCGCCCCCCCCCCTGAAACGCCGACCCCACCCGAGGGGCTTTCATTATGATGAGGACGGTCACCAAAGGGACACAACTAACAACCATATGGAAAACTGACCGCCCGTTACCTCGCTTGGCGCCAGGCGTCACCGGAGCGGAAAAGAAGGTCACTCTTCTGACTCTGGTCACATTGTCCACTCTGGTCACTTCCCCCTTCGTGATGACGTATTGTCCCCCGCTGTCCACCCGGCTCACCTCCGTAGCCGACCCCCGGCATTAAACAAAGCTCGCGAAATGCAAGACTGGACAACGGACCCTTTGACCACTGTCCAGATTTATTTCCGCTTCGAGATTAAACGCTGAGCCCGTCACAGTATTTCTTTCGAGTCTCCCCCCCCCTCTCCCCCGAGTGACCTCTGACATTCTGGACACTCCTGACAGAGCCGTCGTTATTTAATACCGTTTTAATGTTTAGCGTTGGCCCACGGTAACAGTGCCAATCTGGCGCAACTGACCATCACTTAGAGGCATGGGCGGGCAAAAAACATTCATGAAAGGGATTATACAGAACTATCTCCCACTCTTCCAAAAAAGACAAACTTTGATTTGCGTTTTCTAACAGTAAATAAGTACTGGTCTGGCACAACTTCGGGTTATATTTTAACAACTAATGGAATCACATGGTTACATTGTCGAATTTTAGATAGCTAAACATTGACACTATAATTACCAGCTCGGCTGGTCTTGACTTTAAAAAAAATGTGTCACCTAAAAAGGTTGAGTACATTTTAATGTCGTAAAATTATCAAAACTTTGATGACGGCCCCTGACTATAGATAGAGGAGGTCAAGATAATGAAAATGCTAGGTTACTGCTTAAGGTTGAGGCTTTGTGTCACAGCTGTCGGTGACCTTCTCACGAGTTTGTTCTTTTCGCAACATTGCTGTCGAAAATCAACCTGAATATTGTCTGTGAGAGTAGTGCCACGCGCGAGTCAGCCTAAAGATCGTGAAGATACACCGCGCACAGCGTACCTCAGTCAACGCCTGTCTCCTGAACATCCGGTAATTGCCTCCACGACCGTGGTGTTATTCTAGCGTGACCTTCGTGTTATGACACTTGACATGACCTTACAATTATGACAGTGACATATAGTGACTGTCACGGCAAACGTAAATGAATTGGCCACGTGATCTCTTTGCTCGATAACCTGGTTTGAATAATTTTCATAATATCATAGTTACATCATGACCACAAGAGTACAACTGCTCGGGTTGGTCTATCGTGTAGTCTACGTCTTCGGTTGAGAAACATACGGGGAATTAATTGATGAATGTGAATACATTTTCCTGTTTTAATCTGAGATTTGATTTTGTCCATAAAATCTATCTTATGTTGATTTCGCCTCGCCCAGACTTTTGTTTTTCTTTTGACGCCAATGCTTTGAGTGGCAAGAACAAATGTTTTGAGTCCAAACATATCAGAATAGAGCATTTTTTTTTAAAACGTCGTTTGTTCATTTGCGCTAGTCACAAGGGAAGACATTTTCTTAAAGGGTAAATGAAGAGACTTTCAAGGTCATGACCTTAACACGACAGAGGTCTTTTTGGGTCTGTTCTCATTGGTCAGTCTTGTTGATGGAAATTGATTCCCGTTGAAACGACTTCGCGTTTATTTGAGTTTGCTGACCCAAGTGTCTCCATTTGTCTTCAAGTTTCAGTTTCCACATAGGTCGGACAGCTCGCTGGACAGCAATACCCGAGATAAACAGACAGGTGATAACAAAACAGCCCTGGGGCACTGACCACTTGGACAGACTTTCCGCCTGGACATGTATCTCACTAGATCGTTGTCTTATTTTTTTTAAATTTTTTTTTGGGGGGGGGGATTCTTTCAGACGTAGCCTCATCATCTCGCCAATCTTTGTCTGCCATGTTGTCTATGTCAAGGCAAAGGAAGCCACTTTAAATCTTGGACTAAAGGGTTGCACTCCAGACAACACGGCAATAGATTTCAATGGGAACAGACAAATGCATACCTACGACATGTATTGTAAGCCAATGTGTTATAATTCTATCTGAGCGGCATCTAATCAATAAGGTTAAAAGAATCTTTATGATATTACTCAGATAGGCGTTGTTTATTACTAGCTCTAGGTCAGAGTATCAAACTCAATATTCGACAACAGTTCTGTAGAATAAAGACTTCACTAGAACTAGAACACAAGTTATGTAGACATGGAGTCGTAGACTGTAAACGACACAAAAACACGAACGAATGAATAATGTGATCGAAGACTGTTCATGTCACTCGAGTATAAAAGAAGAAATAAACTAAAGGCTTGGTATAAGTAATTAACTAAAGACTTGGTAGAAGAAATAAAGTAAAGACTTGGTAGAAGAAATTAACTAAAGACTTGGTAGAAGAAATAAACTAAAGACTTGGTAGAAGAAATAAACTAAAGACTTGGTAGAAGAAATAAACTGAAGACTTGGTACTATGGCATCCGTCCATCCTCATGGGATGATGGCGTTTCCTCCTGCTCCTCTACCCCCCTTCCCCTTTCTCCTGGCCCTTTTCTCCTCGCTCCTGGCTGTAAGGGAAGCTTCCGCGACTTGAATGCCCTCGCGTACTTTAGCCCGCCAGGAGGTGCGCTCCTCAGCAATGGTCTCCCACGTTTTATGGTCTCCTAGCGCCAGACTCATATTTTTCTTGCAGACATCCTTGAAGCGCAAGCAGGGGCGTCCTCTCTTCCGCATACCAGTTGCCAGCTCGCCGTAAAGCAGGGCTCTTGGAATGCGCTCCGAGTTCATCCTGCGGACATGTCCCAGCCACCGCAGACGCCTCTCACTCAGGATTGAGTGCATGCTCAACATATGACTCCTTCTGAGTACCTCGACATTCGTTATCTTGTCCTGCCACTTGATGTGCAGAATCCTGCGCAAGCATCGTAAGTGGAAGCTGTTGAGTTGCTTTGTTTGTTTGGCATAGGTCGTCCAGCACTCGCTGCCATAGAGGAGTGTGATGAGCACGCAGGCCTGGTACACAGTGATTTTCGTCCTATCAGTAAGCTGTGCATTGTTACACACTCTTTGATTCAGCCTAGCCATTAATGATGCAGCCTTGCCGATTCTGGTTTCAATTTCCTTTTCCATGGAGAGTGTGCTTGTGATGTTACTGCCAAGGTATGTAAAATCCTCGACGACATCCAAGGTGTTTCCCTCAATGGAGATTGCTGGGAAGCAGTCTGTTCCTTGTCTCATAATGTTGGTCTTTTTGAGGCTTGGTAGAAGAAATAAAGTAAAGACTTGGTAGAAGAAATTAACTAAAGACTTGGTAGTAGAAATAAACTAAATGCTTGGTATAAGACATTAACTAAAGACATGGTAGAAGAAATAAACTTGGTAGAAGACATGAACACAATTCAATTTTATTGCGGAAACTTTAGTTTCATATCTTTTCTCAAGTCAAGAAGAAAAAGAGGGGAGAAGTGAATGCCAAACGGCCATTTTCTTATAGCTAAACGGGGTGGGGGTGGGGACTACGAGTGTAAGTACAAGATGACACCCCGCTATTACGGTGTGTTGTTGTGGGGTGACTACGAGTGTAAGTACAAGATGACACCCCTCTATTACAGTGTGTTGTTGTGGGGTGACTACGAGTGTAAGTACAAGATGACACCCCGCTATTACGGCGTGTTGTTGTGGGGTGACTACGAGTGTAAGTACAAGATGACACCCTGCTATTACGGTGTGTTGTGGGGTGACTACGAGTGTAAGTACAAGATTACACCCCTCTATTACAGTGTGTTGTGGGGTGACTACGAGTGTAAGTACAAGATGACACCCCTCTATTACAGTGTGTTGTGGGGTGACTACGAGTGTAAGTACAAGACGGCACCCCTCTATTACAGTGTGTTGTTGTGGGGTGACTACGAGTGTAAGTACAAGATGACACCCTCGCTATTACAGCGTGTTGTTGTGGGGTGACTACGAGTGTAAGTACAAGATGACACCCCTCTATTACAGTGTGTTGTGGGGTGAATACGAGTGTAAGTACAAGACGGCACCCCTCTATTACAGTGTGTTGTGGGGTGACTACGAGTGTAAGTACAAGACGGCACCCCTCTATTACAGTGTGTTGTTGTGGGGTGACTACAAGTGTAAGTACAAGATGACACCCCGCTATTACGGTGTGTTGTTGTGGGGTGACTACGAGTGTAAGTACAAGATGACACCCCGCTATTACGGTGTGTTGCTGTGGGGTGACTACGAGTGTAAGTACAAGATGACACCCCGCTATTACAGCGTGTTGTTGTGGGGTGACTACGAGTGTAAGTACAAGATGACACCCCGCTATTACGGTGTGTTGTTGTGGGGTGACTACGAGTGTAAGTACAAGATGACACCCCGCTATTACGGTGTGTTGCTGTGGGGTGACTACGAGTGTAAGTACAAGATGACACCCCGCTATTACAGTGTGTTGTTGTGGGGTGACTACGAGTGTAAGTACAAGATGACACCCCGCTATTAAAGCGTGTTGTTGTGGGGTGACTACGAGTGTAAGTACAAGATGACACCCCGCTATTACAGTGTGTTGTTGTGGGGTGACTACGAGTGTAAGTACAAGATGACACCCCGCTATTACAGCGTGTTGTTGTGGGGTGACTACGCGTGTAAGTACAAGATGACACCCCGCTATTACAGCGTGTTGTTGTGGGGTGACTACGAGTGTAAGTACAAGATGACACCCCGCTATTACAGCGTGTTGTTGTGGGGTGACTACGAGTGTAAGTACAAGACGGCACCCCGCTATTACAGTGTGTTGTTGTGGGGTGACTACGAGTGTAAGTACAAGATGACACCCCGCTATTACAGCGTGTTGTTGTGGGGTGACTACGAGTGTAAGTACAAGATGACACCCCGTTATTAAAGCGTGTTGTTGTGGGGTGACTACGAGTGTAAGTACAAGATGACACCCCGCTATTAAAGCGTGTTGTTGTGGGGTGACTACGAGTGTAAGTACAAGATGACACCCCGCTATTACAGTGTGTTGTTGTGGGGTGACTACGAGTGTAAGTACAAGATGACACCCCGCTATTACAGTGTGTTGTTGTGGGGTGACTACGAGTGTAAGTACAAGATGACACCCCACTATTACGGCGTGTTGTGGGGTGACTACGAGTGTAAGTACAAGATGACACCCTCGCTATTACAGTGTGTTGTTGTGGGGTGACTACGAGTGTAAGTACAAGATGACACCCCGCTATTACGGTGTGTTGTTGTGGGGTGACTACGAGTGTAAGTACAAGATGACACCCTCGCTATTACAGCGTGTTGTTGTGGGGTGACTACGAGTGTAAGTACAAGATGACACCCCGCTATTACGGTGTGTTGTTGTGGGGTGACTACGAGTGTAAGTATAAGATGAAACCCTCGCTATTACAGTGTGTTGTTGTGGGGTGACTACTAGTGTAAGTACAAGATGACACCCCGCTATTACAGCGTGTTGTTGTGGGGTGACTACGAGTGTAAGTACAAGATGACACCCCGCTATTACGGCGTGTTGTTGTGGTGTGACTACGAGTGTAAGTACAAGATGACACCCCGATATTACAGTGTGTTGTTGTGGGGTGACTACGAGTGTAAGTACAAGATGACACCCCGCTATTACGGCGTGTTGTTGTGGGGTGACTACGAGTGTAAGTACAAGATGACACCCCGCTATTACGGCGTGTTGTGGGGTGACTACGAGTGTAAGTACAAGATGACACCCCGCTATTACGGTGTGTTGTTGTGGGGTGACTACGAGTGTAAGTACAAGATGACACCCTCGCTATTACAGTGTGTTGTTGTGGGGTGACTACGAGTGTAAGTACAAGATGACACCCCGCTATTACGGTGTGTTGTTGTGGGGTGACTACGAGTGTAAGTACAAGATGACACCCCGCTATTACAATGTGTTGTTGTGGGGTGACTACGAGTGTAAGTACAAGATGACACCCTCGCTATTACAGTGTGTTGTTGTGGGGTGACTACGAGTGTAAGTACAAGATGACACCCCGCTATTACAGCGTGTTGTTGTGGGGTGACTACGAGTGTAAGTACAAGTTGACACCCCGCTATTACAGTGTGTTGTTGTGGGATGACTACGAGTGTAAGTACAAGATGACACCCGCTATTACAGCGTGTTGTTGTGGGGTGACTACGAGTGTAAGTACAAGATGACACCCCGCTATTACAGCGTGTTGTTGTGGGGTGACTACGAGTGTAAGTACAAGATGACACCCCGCTATTACGGTGTGTTGTTGTGGGGTGACTACGAGTGTAAGTACAAGACGGCACACCGCTATTACAGTGTGTTGTTGTGGGGGGACTACGAGTGTAAGTACAAGATGACACCCCGCTATTAAAGCGTGTTGTTGTGGGGTGACTACGAGTGTAAGTACAAGATGACACCCCGCTATTAAAGCGTGTTGTTGTGGGGTGACTACGAGTGTAAGTACACGATGACACCCCGCTATTACAGTGTGTTGTTGTGGGGTGACTACGAGTGTAAGTACAAGATGACACCCCGCTATTACAGTGTGTTGTTGTGGGGTGACTACGAGTGTAAGTACAATATGACACCCCTCTATTACGGCGTTTTGTGGGGTGACTACGAGTGTAAGTACAAGATGACACCCCGCTATTACGGTGTGTTGTTGTGGGGTGACTACGAGTGTAAGTACAAGATGACACCCTCGCTATTACAGTGTGTTGTTGTGGGGTGACTACGAGTGTAAGTACAAGATGACACCCCGCTATTACAGCGTGTTGTTGTGGGGTGACTACGAGTGTAAGTACAAGATGACACCCCACTATTACGGCGTGTTGTTGTGGGTGACTACGATTGTAAGTAAAAGATGACACCCCGCTATTAAAGCGTGTTGTTGTGGGGTGACTACGAGTGTAAGTACAAGATGACACCCCGCTATTACAGCGTGTTGTTGTGGGGTGACTACGAGTGTAAGTACAAGATGACACCCCGCTATTACAGTGTGTTGTTGTGGGGTGACTACGAGTGTAAGTACAAGATGACACCCCGCTATTACAGCGTGTTGTTGTGGGGTGACTACGAGTGTAAGTACAAGATGACACCCCGCTATTACGGCGTGTTGTTGTGGGGTGACTACGGGTGTAAGTACAAGATGACACCCCGCTATTACAGCGTGTTGTTGTGGGGTGACTACGGGTGTAAGTACAAGATGACACCCCGCTATTACAGCGTGTTGTTGTGGGGTGACTACGGGTGTAAGTACAAGATGACACCCCGCTATTACGGCGTGTTGTTGTGGGGTGACTACGAGTGTAAGTACAAGATGACACCCCACTATTACGGCGTGTTGTGGGGTGACTACGAGTGTAAGTACAAGATGACACCCTCGCTATTACAGTGTGTTGTTGTGGGGTGACTACGAGTGTAAGTACAAGATGACACCCCGCTATTACGGTGTGTTGTTGTGGGGTGACTACGAGTGTAAGTACAAGGTGACACCCTCGCCATTACAGTGTGTTGTTGTGGGGTGACTACGAGTGTAAGTACAAGATGACTCCCCGCTATTACGGTGTGTTGTTGTGGGGTGACTACGAGTGTAAGTACAAGATGACACCCTCGCTATTACAGCGTGTTGTTGTGGGGTGACTACGAGTGTAAGTACAAGATGACACCCCGCTATTACGGTGTGTTGTTGTGGGGTGACTACGAGTGTAAGTATAAGATGACACCCTCGCTATTACAGTGTGTTGTTGTGGGGTGACTACTAGTGTAAGTACAAGATGACACCCCGCTATTCCAGCGTGTTGTTGTGGGGTGACTACGAGTGTAAGTACAAGATGACACCCCGCTATTACGGCGTGTTGTTGTGGTGTGACTACGAGTGTAAGTACAAGATGACACCCCGATATTACAGTGTGTTGTTGTGGGGTGACTACGAGTGTAAGTACAAGATGACATCCCGCTATTACGGCGTGTTGTTGTGGGGTGACTACGAGTGTAAGTACAAGATGACACCCCGCTATTACGGCGTGTTGTGGGGTGACTACGAGTGTAAGTACAAGATGACACCCCGCTATTACGGTGTGTTGTTGTGGGGTGACTACGAGTGTAAGTACAAGATGACACCCTCGCTATTACAGCGTGTTGTTGTGGGGTGACTACGAGTGTAAGTACAAGATGACACCCCGCTATTACGGTGTGTTGTTGTGGGGTGACTACGAGTGTAAGTACAAGATGACACCCCGCTATTACAGCGTGTTGTTGTGGGGTGACTACGGGTGTAAGTACAAGATGACACCCCGCTATTACGGCGTGTTGTTGTGGGGTGACTACGAGTGTAAGTACAAGATGACACCCCACTATTACGGCGTGTTGTGGGGTGACTACGAGTGTAAGTACAAGATGACATCCTCGCTATTACGGTGTGTTGTTGTGGGGTGACTACGAGTGTAAGTACAAGATGACACCCTCGCTATTACAGTGTGTTGTTGTGGGGTGACTACGAGTGTAAGTACAAGATGACACCCCGCTATTACAGCGTGTTGTTGTGGGGTGACTACGAGTGTAAGTACAAGATGACACCCCGCTATTACGGCGTGTTGTTGTGGTGTGACTACGAGTGTAAGTACAAGATGACACCCCGATATTACAGTGTGTTGTTGTGGGGTGACTACGAGTGTAAGTACAAGATGACACCCCGCTATTACGGCGTGTTGTTGTGGGGTGACTACGAGTGTAAGTACAAGATGACACCCCGCTATTACGGCGTGTTGTGGGGTGACTACGAGTGTAAGTACAAGATGACACCCCGCTATTACGGTGTGTTGTTGTGGGGTGACTACGAGTGTAAGTACAAGATGACACCCTCGCTATTACAGTGTGTTGTTGTGGGGTGACTACGAGTGTAAGTACAAGATGACACCCCGCTATTACGGTGTGTTGTTGTGGGGTGACTACGAGTGTAAGTACAAGATGACACCCCGCTATTACAATGTGTTGTTGTGGGGTGACTACGAGTGTAAGTACAAGATGACACCCTCGCTATTACAGTGTGTTGTTGTGGGGTGACTACGAGTGTAAGTACAAGATGACACCCCGCTATTACAGCGTGTTGTTGTGGGGTGACTACGAGTGTAAGTACAAGTTGACACCCCGCTATTACAGTGTGTTGTTGTGGGATGACTACGAGTGTAAGTACAAGATGACACCCGCTATTACAGCGTGTTGTTGTGGGGTGACTACGAGTGTAAGTACAAGATGACACCCCGCTATTACAGCGTGTTGTTGTGGGGTGACTACGAGTGTAAGTACAAGATGACACCCCGCTATTACGGTGTGTTGTTGTGGGGTGACTACGAGTGTAAGTACAAGACGGCACACCGCTATTACAGTGTGTTGTTGTGGGGGGACTACGAGTGTAAGTACAAGATGACACCCCGCTATTAAAGCGTGTTGTTGTGGGGTGACTACGAGTGTAAGTACAAGATGACACCCCGCTATTAAAGCGTGTTGTTGTGGGGTGACTACGAGTGTAAGTACAAGATGACACCCCGCTATTACAGTGTGTTGTTGTGGGGTGACTACGAGTGTAAGTACAAGATGACACCCCGCTATTACAGTGTGTTGTTGTGGGGTGACTACGAGTGTAAGTACAAGATGACACCCCGCTATTACAGCGTGTTTTGTGGGGTGACTACGAGTGTAAGTACAAGATGACACCCCGCTATTACGGTGTGTTGTTGTGGGGTGACTACGAGTGTAAGTACAAGATGACACCCTCGCTATTACAGTGTGTTGTTGTGGGGTGACTACGAGTGTAAGTACAAGATGACACCCCGCTATTACAGCGTGTTGTTGTGGGGTGACTACGAGTGTAAGTACAAGATGACACCCCGCTATTACGGTATGTTGTTGTGGGGTGACTACGAGTGTAAGTACAAGATGACACCCCACTATTACGGCGTGTTGTTGTGGGTGACTACGATTGTAAGTAAAAGATGACACCCCGCTTTTAAAGCGTGTTGTTGTGGGGTGACTACGAGTGTAAGTACAAGATGACACCCCGCTATTACAGCGTGTTGTTGTGGGGTGACTACGAGTGTAAGTACAAGATGACACCCCGCTATTACAGCGTGTTGTTGTGGGGTGACTACGAGTGTAAGTACAAGATGACACCCCGCTATTACAGCGTGTTGTTGTGGGGTGACTACGAGTGTAAGTACAAGATGACACCCCGCTATTACGGCGTGTTGTTGTGGGGTGACTACGGGTGTAAGTACAAGATGACACCCCGCTATTACAGCGTGTTGTTGTGGGGTGACTACGGGTGTAAGTACAAGATGACACCCCGCTATTACAGCGTGTTGTTGTGGGGTGACTACGGGTGTAAGTACAAGATGACACCCCGCTATTACAGCGTGTTGTTGTGGGGTGACTACGAGTGTAAGTACAAGATGACACCCCGCTATTACAGCGTGTTGTTGTGGGGTGACTACGAGTGTAAGTACAAGACGGCACCCCGCTATTACAGTGTGTTGTTGTGGGGTGACTACGAGTGTAAGTACAAGATGACACCCTGCTATTACAGTGTGTTGTTGTGGGGTGACTACGAGTGTAAGTACAAGATGACACCCCGCTATTACAGTGTGTTGTTGTGGGTTGACTACGAGTGTAAGTACAAGATGACACCCCGCTATGACAGCGTGTTGTTGTGGGGGACTTTGCGCCTAAGAGATAGCTGTTGACACCCTCGTCATTCAGCCCAGGTCTATGGCTCTGTTCCAGATAAGTGCCGGGACATTCGATCACCAGGGATACGGTTTCTTAGGGGTGGGAGGGGGGATAAGCCGTGTGGAAACGGAGAACGTGATTGGAGATATCTTGATACTCATATCCCCCGGGGGGTGGGGGGCACATACAACGGCGCGTCGCCCCCCTGATGGGCCTAAAATGTGAATAGGGGGATCGTGCAGACGTTAAACTCTTCAGGATGGATGGATGATCCAGTATCTGTCCCCGAGCAGGGCTCAGCGGGCGGTGTGAACTCTATGCTCGCGTACCGGGGGTAGATACAACACAACCATCTTGGCCGGCATAAGTTTTAGGTCTGCTCTCCTGCACCTACACCTCAAGTTTTTTTTTATTTTATTTTTTTTATTTGAAATTGTCTTCCAGAGTTTACTCCCAAGCGTCTCTAAGAGTCTCATACAATAACCACTTGATGCAGGAGGCCCCAGCCGTCATTGGATCCCTCCAGAAAATATATTCTTAGCATGTTATTATTATTATTATCATCAACTTCTGTCGCCCCTTTACTCAGTTCAACAGAAAGCGGTGGTGTATAGCTGTCAGTATGCGGTTGACGGAAGCCAAAACTGAAGCGTTATAACACCCCCCCCCCGTATCACATATCATTGGCTCTAGCACCGCAGGGAGCTATGCAGACACCGAGGTTGTTAGCTGCTGCAACATCATTTTTTTCCCCCGACTGCCTAAACAAATTTAGCAATGCGTGAAAAAAGTTATTCGCGGAAATCACAGAAAATATGGTCCGTGAAGACCCACGTCTTGGGTATGAAAAAAAAATTCTCGCGAAGGATTTGATTGAATATTGACAAGAATGGTTGCACGAGTATATGCTTGCTTTTTTTCTCTTTCTTTTAATTTTTTTTTATTTTAAAGAGAGGGGGTATAAAAAAAAAGAGATGAGTGGTGGGAGGTGGGATCAGCCCTCCCATTAATTGAACAGAGCTCGCGTCTCGTACAGTCAAAAAAGCAATGCAGTTAAGTGGATCGGGATTTTGAGCGGGGAAATAGGAGGAAATAGTGTAGTGTACTCGTGGACACTCGTAGATCTCATCAAAATGCGAGCATGGGGACAAGGGCTTGGGGTTTTGTAAGCGAAGTCGTGACAATATGGAAATAAACTTGAGAATGTCACATTTCTTCTAGAAAATGTCTCGTGCGTGTGTGTGTTTTCAAATACTAAGGAATGCTGTAAATGCATCTCTCTCACTTCTCGTTCTCAATTTTTTTGTTTAATTACACAACTAAAATAGGCTCTTCGGACGAATGATACTATAAATTTAATTTTTAAAAAAAATAATTTTTCAAAGACTATAATGTATACATTATATCTTAAAATATGCATATTTTAAAGGTCAGCTAACGTATACCAACTTCCGGTGTGAACTTTTAACTGATTTTTTTTTAATCACCTGAAGCCTTCGATGACTCCAAGTTAGTGGTTGGGTGTGAGAGGGGGGAGGGAGGGGGCAGTGCGACTAATGTGGACGATATTGTCAGAGGGGGACTCGGGTAGAGATGGAGACCAACAATGAAGAGAATGGATGAACTGGAATGTAATCCACAACCGGGTGCACACAAAGAACTTGAAAGGTTATATTTTGATCTTGGATTAATATTTTCTTCTTGTTGTTACGATACATGATATTCTTGTGGGTCTTTATTTCTTTGACCCCCCCCAACCCCCAACTCCAGTCTGGCCAAACAAGTCCACTTGGCTGTTTGATGGGGCCAATCTAACGCTACAAAACAACTTGTGTTTGGTCAGTCAATACATGGTCCAGCTGATCAAGTTATGAGAACCTCCGACTGGGCCTTTCATGAGTGGACCGTGACCAGCGGTCATTCGGGCCCGTGTTTTGTGGGCTAGCGAGCTATTAATACACTTGATGGGGCTAATTAAGATATCAGGGGCATCGTCTTGAAACTTTTCGACATTGGGGGCTGGGGCGGGAGGTGCGACCATGTAACAGTGGGGTTTCTAGGACCAGGCCGACCAGGGGTCAGTGAGATCAACCCGACATTTTGGTTACTCCCAACTTCAAAGACGGGGGTGGGGGGGGGTGGCTGGTGGCCGCAGATCAGAGGAGTGAAGCGATCTTCTCCCCAGAGAGGGCAGGATCTGTACGATGGGCACCGCACTGACTTTGAGCAGCGCCCCACTTGAAAAGGGAGCTAGGCGGGCGTCTATGAGGGTGCTCACGGAATTCTGACATCGTTCAAAGGGAAAGGGGCGTATCCAATTGGGTGACATTACGTCTGAGGGTGAGTTACGTCAGGGTACACAAAAAGAGGGAGTTGAGAGGTGAGGCTAGCCCCAACACCCGCCCCCCCCCCAAACGGCACACTGATGTCCATCTGGGTCTCACTAGACTCTACGATTTAGAGGAGGAATACGTTAATCAAAGTAGAAGGAAGATTTTTATGATTGATCATATGATAAGTAATAACGCTCTTTGTGGGTTTATTATGAGTTCAATGATCAAGGTAACAAATAATTAAAATTGAATCGAAATAAACAGACATTTTTAGATTAACTGAATGAACACAATAATAGAGGAACCTCGATGTCGGATTTAATAAACTATATCGTGGAGTTGTTGAATTTTTAAATTTAGAAAATGGACGAAATATAGGCACTTGTTCAGAACAGTTGCAGGATATCGATAATTAAATTTAAAATACAGAGCTCGACTTATTTTAGCGCTACATAATAACCAGCACGGTACCAAGGTCCTCGACCAGCGAGACAAGAGTTGTGTTCCCTCATTCACGAACAAACAGCACTCAGTTTAACAAAAGTTCCGCCTTTGAGACCCTCAATACACAACTGGTTATTCTGTAATCACAAGTCATTTTAAAACAACTATATCGCAAGTCATTTAAAACATCTGTATCAAAAGTCACTTTAAAACATCTGGATTTTTGAAATTGTATTGTCCAATATTCTATAAATTCTTAAAAATTAATGTATCCTTTTGTTAGCATAAAATTGAATAGCCCCTTTATTGTATAAATATATAACTAAGGTCGACTTGAATCGTTAAAATGCACGAGTTTGGTGTTATTCTAGACATTAAAGGAAGAAATGGTTATTTCAATGGATTCACCTGCTTGTAACGTCGCATTACCGCTAGAATTCCCCCCCCCCACAGGGTGCTGCGTCCACGAGTCTCAACAAGTAGATGTATTTTTAAAACAAATCTCATCTACTAACAGCTGCATAGGATATGTAAAGTTCCTCCCTACTGGGCACATCCCCATTTCCCACTGGATCTGCATGATGAGGTGGGGACGTTGACTGCCATTATTGTTTCAAGTGCATACAAAGTATCAAAATATTTCATGAAATCATGGGAGGAAATTAAGGTAAGTAAACTAATTTAATTATCCAAATTTAATTCCATAATCGTAATCTTAGTTTAAATACAGTAAAGTTTAGATGTAACATTGATAACAAGTATGTGTAGAACTCGCGTTATAATGTGAGACTTTTTCATTAAATCCCGCATCAGAGACAAGGCCGCCTGTTCCAGTGTTGGCTCATATGGCACCGTATGGTGGCGGGAGAGATTTTTCTACCGCTCCAACAACTGCGACATCAGATCTGTATGCGGGGAGTTTGTAATTTGTCCTGCACCCTACACCCTAAAATTGTCTCCCGTTCTTTCATCTCCCTGACAGAGCACAGTCACCGAGGCAAGGCGCATCGAACGCGGTAAGGTAGCGTTCTTTCCTCTTCTTTCTTTCTTGCGCGTCGTCTCATATTGAAAGTGAATGAGACCGTTTTAACATTTCATTACAGACCAGCATTCCGTATCAAAGATCTGGAGTGTTTGACAGAAGGAAAAACATGGCGGGCGCCAGCAAAGTCGCCCGAGGCAGGGCCGAAGAGGGTTTTCGACTTACATGGTCGCGAAGAAGGAGACATCCGGTGATGGTAAGGTCACGTGGGGTCAAAGCTCGTGTACGCAGATATCTGAACATTGCGCTGTTGGGAAAACTGTTGTTTTTTTTTAAATAAAGAAAGAGAGAATTCTCTTGTTCACCGTATTATCGCCACCCTCCATCTACCCTAACTCTGCGATCTGACAAAGATAAGATTTCGACCAGCTGCAACCGGCCCCCCTACCACGATTTCCCCTCCGATCAAATCGGCTTTCCGTCGGCCGGGACCTGTCGACAAAACGAGTTTCGAGTCGTCCCCCCTTTTTGGTTTCTATTGAAAGTAAGACAGCGTCGGCTTTTCTCGCCAATTTGCAACGTGAGCGTGGAGGTAAAGATCGGGGCTTGCGGACAACAAAAACCAGAGCGACTCTTGGATTTGTCCGACACCAGTAATTTCCTAGAGACGACCCTCGGGGCTCCCCTCCCCTCACCACGAGAGTGATAGATGGCCCCCCTGTATACACATGACGGAAGCGAAAGCCTGGTCCCCGTAGCTCACACGCAAGAGGTTGTCTGTGCCCCCCTCCCCACACTCTCCAACACCCACATGTTTCCAGTTACTCCCCCCCCCACCAACACCCCCCTGAGTTTTAATGCAAGGGGCAGATAATAGAAAAGTGAGAAGTCGACAAGCGCTACAACGGGTGATTAGCTCCCCTGTTTTCACAGGTTGATGAAGGGCGTCGGCCATGTTGCAATTTTCACATCTTTTCCAAAGCTGTCATCAATCAAAGGAAAAACTGGATCTACCCCATCGCCTCCCTTTATTTGGTTTGTCCGAACGTTCCTAGCTGCAGGGATCTAAGGCCGCTGTCTTGCTGTGAGGGTGTAGCATGGTTGTCCCAGTCTCACAAAACCAAAGCCAAATATTCAAATCTGTATCCGATTGCGGTTGAGGGGTTAATTTTTCTGTATTAAATTGAAATGGCCTTGAGGCTTGAAAAGAAGAAAGAAAAAAAAAGGATAATTTTAGAAAGTTGGAATACAAACAGTTTTCTGAGGTAATTAGAGGGTATTGCAAGATATGGCGTCCCATGGGGTAATGAGGATGCGCAACGGGGGTGGGGCCAAAGGGTTAAATCTACTTCCACCTGCTCTTCCCCTGCCCTAGACCGACGTACTGCATTGGACGGCATGGGTTAACCTCGTGGAGGCTGCCTCATATTGCATGTCATATTGCATGTTTTAATTGCGGCGCATTTTGTTTTTGTGGACGTGTAATTTTACATCGTGTAAATATTCAATGGATATCATTTAACTACTTAATTTGTTCGCGTGTTAGTCAATATTGTTCATTGTGTTAGGTAAAAATAATTTACATGAGAGATTAATGTCGTTTTTTTTTCGATTTTGGAGTTCGAGGCGGATTCCGTTCTTTACTTGTCAATATAAAAATTTGTTTATGCGATAGCTACTGAGTAAATGAATGGATCTTAACCAAACTTTGTATATAAAAACTTGGTAGCCCATATTCAAATAACAAAGGACACTTAACTTATAATGTTCATTGCTTCGGGGCGTGAGGCCCCAAATGTCTTTTTAAAAATATGTTTAAGATATTATTTCCCATTCTTTGTTAACGATCTTTGTATATAAAAACTGAAAAGTTTATATACATATTACTATTGAGCACTGAACTCCTACTGTCCATTCCTTTTTTTTCCCCATTGTCATTTAAAAAAAACTAAACTTTTAAGACGTTTTTTTTTCCTTTTCGATCTTACATGATGCAGACAAATATTAACACACATATCCATAATAATCCAGATTGCAATATGCGAATATAGGGATTATGAAATGTATATCTTGCACCAATTATAGGACGCCAGGCGCCAGGGCCTTTTATGGTTTTTTTTAGTGATATAAGCTTTGCTTTAGACTTTAGAGTTTTATTTTATTCGACCGATTGCACTGATAATTTAATATGTTGTTAAGTACAATGGCAATAACAAAATTTAAATTATCACTCATTTTGGGTTCGGGGCACTTAATAATCGTTTTCTTTTTCTTTGAATGCTTTTTAAATATTATTTTATTTATCCATTTGCTATGAAACTTGGACTCTCTTTTGCACACATCCGTGAAGGTTTCTGGAATAATTGTTTTAAAAACGTACCCCTCTTTGCTTTCTTTGAATTTATTCCTTTTTACTGAGATCGTTGCAAAAATTTTACAAGAAATTTCGATGCAGAGTACTGTTGATTTCTTTTTTTCAAAATGGGTTATAAATAATTTGCTTTAGTTTGTCCAAAAAATACCTCACACGCCTTTTGGAGTTGGGCCTAAATAAGTTTGACAGCGTTTGTCGGATCGAGAGTGTGTATGATACATGTTATGTGTTTTTGCAGACTGTTATGTTGGGGCTGTTTTCGCATGGCTATTTTGTCTGAGGTCTTTAAGTCTGCTTTGTTTTCTTTTTTAATGGTCAAATCGCCGTGTTTTAATTGTCGAAGCTGTTTTTATTTTCAGTGTTAAATTGACGGCACCCCGGCATCTTTAGTGAGCGTTTTTTGGCGTAGAGAGTGTGTAGTGTATAGAACATGCTATGTAGTGTGTTTTATCGACATTTAATGGTATTTCTTTTAACAGACGCTCCTTCTTAAAAGAAGATTATTGCGTCCTGCGTCCTTAAAAGAACTTATAGGAACATACTGGCCTGTTGGCAAGTGAGGCAATGTCCACAAGCCACGGCTATGAGGCCTGAGGGGAGTGTGTCACACATTGCCCAGCCGCGTTTGTTTTCCTAACTAGTGTCGGGTACCAATTCGGAACTGGATGGACTCAGGGACACCTTTTGCCGCGGGAAAAAAGCCCTGCCTTCATAGCGACTCGAACCCGCGCCTTTCGTTTCGCCACCCGAGCGCGCATGCCCATTTTTTGGTCTTGCTATTGAGATTATTAGAGATAGAATATTGTGCAGTGATTGTTGTTGAGCCTTCTCGTCCATGAGGGGCATCTACCGATCATCGTCGGCGTCTGCGATTCCTCCAAGGGCATAGGCCACCTACGAGAGACCTCCAGGCATCTCTATCCTGGGCCAGCTTCTCCAGGATCTTCCATTCATGGCCAATTCTCTTGATGTCTGCCTCCAATTCTCGGCGCCAAGTATTTCTTGGACGGCCTCTTTTCCGCTTACCCTGTGGGTTCCATTTCAGGGCTTGCTCGCTGTGTTAGGAGCAGGTTTCCTTAGTGTATGACCAATCCACCTCCACCGCTTCTGGAGAATCTCTTCCTCAATGGGCTTCTGTTTTGTCCGCTGCCACAGTTCCTGGTTGCTGATTTTGTCTGGCCAGTGAATTCTGAGAATCCTTCTTAAACAGTTGTTGATGAAGGACTGGATTCTGGTCAGGTTTACGGCCGTTGTTCTCCATGTCTCGGCTCCATATAGCAGCACAGGTTTTACCATAGCGTTAAAAATCCTTACTTTTAACTTGCTGCCTAAGTTGTTAGAGACCCAAACATTCTTGAGTTGCTGGAAGGCTGCTCTTGCTTTTCCGATCCTTATTTTGACGTCCGCACCTGTACCACCTTGCTTATCTACCACGCTGCCAAGGTAAACAAAACTGTCCACCTCCTCAAGGGCTTCTCCTTCAAGCATAATGGGTGATGTACTGGTGGCATTAACCTTGAGGATTTTACTCTTCCCTTTGTGAATGTTGAGACCCATGCTAGCAGAAGTGGCTGCGACAATGTTTGTTTTCTCCTGCATCTGTTGTTGGGTATGTGCAAGAAGGGCAAGATCATCAGCAAAGTCAAGATCATCCAGTTGATCCCACAAGGTCCATTGGATGCCATTCCTTTTCTGCTGTGTAGATGTTTTCATCACCCAGTCAATGGCTAACAGGAAGAGGAATGGTGACAGCAAGCAACCTTGTCTCACACCAGTCTTCACCTGAAACGCATCTGTCACCTGCTGGCCATGGATAACTCGGCAGTTTATCCCTTCGTACATGTTTCTGATTGTGCAGTGATTACTATTTAAATAATACGAAAATTTAACCTGTTTGAGGCATGTAATTTTATTTTGGGGTGGGGGGGGGGCGGGAATGATGCTATGTCACTTTGCGTGCGAGTTAGTCATTTTGCACATGGACCTACGAAGCTTGGAGGGAATTGGTCTTAGGGCAGCGCCTTGTGGAGCTCCTGCGTTTAGTGTTAGGGCAGTGCCTTGTGGAGCTCCTGAGTTTAGTGTTATAAGTGCTGGTTTAGATCCATTAATTATTACAGTTCGTTGTTTGCCTATTTGGATATCTTCAATTCACTGATGTAAGTATTGTAAGGGACCAGAGATGCCAAAAGTAATTAGTTTTTATTTTATTTTGTATAGTAAACTAGAATGGTGAACTTTATCAAATGCTTCGAAACAAATGCATATTAGATACAATCCATGGCCGTACTCAGGTTGTTCGTACGTTCGAACGAACCCCCTTTTGCGAATGTGTGCCCTTTTCAATTTGTTTTAAAAAATAGATCTTGACTTTATTGAGAGATTTGGGATCCCACTAAACAATATGAGGGGCCAGTGTTATGATGGGGCTAGTGTTATGATGGGGCCAGTGTTATGATGGGGCCAGTGTTATGATGGGGCCAGTGTTATGATGGGGCCAGTGTTATGATGGGGCCAGTGTTATGATGGGGCCAGTGTTATGATGGGGCCAGTGTTATGATGGGGCCAGTGTTATGATGGGGCCAGTGTTATGATGGGGCCAGTGTTATGATGGGGCCAGTGTTATGATGGGGCCAGTGTTATGATGGGGCCATTGTTATGATGGGGCCAGTGTTATGATGGGGCCAGTGTTATGATGGGGCCAGTGTTATGATGGGGCCAGTGTTATGATGGGGCCAGTGTTTTGATGGCGCTGCAATCTATGTCGGGCGTTGTCTCAGGAGTTCAAGCGCGTATTCTGCGAGAGGCCCCTTTGGTGGTATACACACACTGCAGCAATCACGCTTTAAACCTAGTGATCGCGCATTGGTGCAGACTTCCTGATGTGCGTAACACGATTGACAAATTAAAAGAAACCTGCATGTTTTTGTTTTTTAACAACAGCCCAAAGCGCGAAGCCTTGTTGAAAAACGTCATACAAACACATCTTTGACATTGCTAAACGGAAGGCACTTAACGATTTGTGCAAAGCAAGATGGGTCTGAGCGCATACACACACTTCTTTTAATCGTATGTTTACATTTTCACACTCTTGAGATAATTTCACTGCCACGATGAAAACACAAGGACCAAGGATTTGATCCAATTTTGACTACAAATGGTGATTAAGACACGGACAGTAAGTTTTGCGCAACGTCACTTCTTCATTCCTTGTGTAACTTCACATTTATTGTGACGTTTTTTGTAACTTACAAACTGTTATCTAGGCTGGAAGGAATAACAGTCGAACTTCAGAAAGAAGCAATTGACATAATTCAGGCTATGTCACTTATCGAAAACGTCAAGCAAGAGTTTATAGAGATTAAAACAAATGTAGATTCTTATTTTAAAACACTTATGATCATATCATTATCATGGCGCAGTCTGTAGGAGCTGAAGCTTCAATGCCCAGAATTGCTAAGCAGCAAATCTACCGAAGCAATGTGTGCGTAGAAACGCCAATGCAACATTATCTGAGGAACTTAATTAATCCATTTCTGGAGCATATCATTGCTGAACTGGATATGCGGTTCTGTGGCTTAACCAGGACATCCTCACAACTGTTAGTATATACTGTATGTATGAAGATCTGAAAGGCAATGTGGATTTATATGAGCAAGATCTGCCTTCACCAGAAGTTCTGTTCGAAGAATTTACCGGGTGGAACTTGAGGTTCAGCCAATGGGAAGAGTCAAAGCTACCAAAAAAATTGCACGGTAGCTATAAAACATTGCAATGAATCGATGTATCCAATTATTTATTGCTTACTGTGTGTAATTCATGTGACTTCCTTCGCGTGTGAGCGAAGGTTCAGTGCACACATCAATTACATGAGATGTTCAATGTTCAATGTTCAAGGGAGTTTCCCTTCCTGCGTCACTCGTTATGCGAATCTTCGCTCGTTAAGGGAGCAACTTTTCCCATGCAAATGTTGCTCGTTATGCAAAAATTTCGTTATGAGAGGTGCTCGTTATGAGAGGTTTGTCTTATCTTAACATGAAATGCCTTCGCGACAAGTTTGCGAACCCCCTTTTAAAAAGTCTGGGTACGGCCTTGCAGTCCTTAATGTTAATATAAGCATGCGATGTTTATTTATACACTATTCGATCAAGAAGTTAAGCCATTTTAAATATTGTATCAGTTACATGACATCAGACATCTACCGTCTACCACATCAATTTTACATCGACTCTTATGAGAACATACCAGCAAACGCTGATTTATTTTTTCTTCAAAATGGCTTCTTTTGCTTTTGATTTGGTGGCTCGGCTGATTGAGTATTTGAAAAGCTGAGAAAACACTTCCACCTCCACGTGATGGTGTTTGTCCAATCATAAATGAAGGATGGAGGGTGTGTGGGGTGGGGGTGGGAAGAAGAGAGTCCTCACACGTGATGGTCGGCCATCATTATAATATGGCGTGATCTTCTGGTCACGTGACGAAGCCACGTGGACTGACAAGTACCGTACTCTCGCGTTATGTCACGCGAGATGGAGGCCGTTTAATTATGCACCACATCCGGGGCATGGGGTGGCCGCTGGCGTGGTGGATTTGAACCGGCTAGCACTCACTTAGTGTCTGGAGGTTGTGGTTTCAAGATGGCCACCGCAACTTTTGTCTTGGCGGCTCATAATTTCAACTGTGGACGGACGGCCGAGTGGAACTTGAACATGTGCAGGGGCGGCGCCATGGGCGCGGGTTCCAAGGAATCGTTCACTCCTTGGCTACTCAATCTAGCAGTCCATAAATTACGTCTCACTCTTTGTGTGTGTGAGGGAGGCGGGGGGGGGGCTGCCTCGATGTTACCGTACACATAACTCACTGTTCTAAAAGCTGTCTGTACATGAGGATTATTTTAGTGCCAACCAGAGAACTCCATAAAGTAAATCATCTTATTTTTTTAAATAGGCTTTACTTCATCTACCCCCCCCCACACACACACACACACGGCCCCCCCCCTCCTTTAAAGTTCAAACTCTTGTTCAAAACAATAATTCACTTGATTTGAATGTTGTTTTAAGAAATGAAGTCCCTTATTACAGCTAAATCGAAAGCACCCATATTATTATTTATCTTTTAAACTGTAAGCTGTAGCATAGTCAACATTGAACATAGTGTCAAAAACTATCACAATTTATAAGACTCCTACCTTTCTGAGCACAAAGCAATCATAAAACTTTTGTTTTTATAAAACAAAACACCAAACAAAAAATAAACTCTCTACGCCATCTACTTTTAATTACTTACAATGGTTGTTGCTTTTTATGTCCAAAAATCAAAATTAATTCTAATACATAAGAAAAAAATCAAAACAAGTTGATTAAATTTTTTGTTTAAAAGAAAATTCCAAATATGGAAATGTCCTTACGCAACAAAACCAAACACTGCCCCCCCCTTCCCTCCCGACATCAAAGATAATCAATGGTTTAATTGACTTAACATAAATTATAAGGGGAATTTACTGTTACCATACCTGGGAAAAAATGCACCAAGAGTGGGATTAGACACACCACACGTTAGCCATTAGTTAAACCCAAAAAAAGGCGAGCTTCCAAAAAAAGACTAAATAACTCTCGTACCCAAACTACCTGGTGATTGACACCGTCACGGCACGTGCATGGTTTGATTGGCTCACGCGTGCACAACATCTTGAACCTAACAATCAATAGTTCTCAAAACACGAACATTAGTACCCGGTGTGATATTCATCTGATCAAAACAAGCGTCATTCAGCTTGGCCTCTGAATTTTTTTTAAGCCAGATATTGCTGGATTGTTTCTATTTTTTTTCAGGCCAGGTACGTTTCAACACTGTAGTTCATTTAGGCTCGTAAAAAGTCAAGAGTAACAAATAAAAAAAAATTAGCAAGAAAATCAATTAAATGTCATGAATTAATATCTTGTCAAATTTCGAATATGCAATAATATTTTTAATAGACGCAAAATGAGATAAAATATCGCAATCCAATGTGCATTAAAATGTAAGGTAGTACAGTAATTTTGGTAAGGATGTAGGTAGCTCTCGGAGTATCATTCATGACGTAGGGTTATTGCAGATCAAATAACTATCTGTCACTTAACCATTGACAATTGACACAAAAGCATGTGTCAGAGGGAGATGGATAATGATGGATAATCCTCATTTCTATTGTTTCTATTGTATTATAAATAAATCAACGTGTTCCTGAAAGTACTGAATTAATCCGTCAACATTACACTTACACCATCGAGTTTTTATCCGTTTTTTTAAAAAGCAAAACTCAATCAATTTTAGACCATAATATTTATTTATTTTAATCATCAGACATCGTAATTAATCGTTTTAACATGTATCAAGTGTATTATTTGATTGGAATCAACTCATTGGAACTTCACTGGCTCTTCTATTTGGCACAAATATTAAAAAAATTATTGATTTTTAAATACATTTCTTCAATGAATAAAAAGAAAAATCCAAAATATGTACAACTTATTTTATTTAACGAACTGAATGATGAGGGTCAGATGGAGCCGGGTAAATTCTTTTTGCCAATGCGAAATTATTTCATTTTTATTTCAATAAGGTTTGCGCGAATATTGCGTCTCACGCTCTCAATCACGGACCTGTATCAAAAGATGTTTCTAGACCCTTTGCCTTTACGTCAGTGCATTAGTTTTTTGTCTGTCAAAGCTCTTACATTTAAATTGTTGCAATGAGTGAATACTTTGTTATACTTCTTATTCGTATTCCAATAATTCGGAAGAAGTAACTTGATAATTCAAGACAAACTCAAATGGTTTAAATCACGAGTCAGCGAAATGGTTTGCCTGGTACTGATACCCCAAATATACAATTTTATGTTAACGTTACCAAGGAGGAGCGGATTCTAGCGGATCTTATTTGCCCTCAATTAGTTTGCATTACCCCTTAAAGTTCCGTTTTTACCCCAAATGGGGTAATTTATCCCTGTTCGCCGACCACGACCACTGGTTTAAATAATGAAGTCGTAGACATATTACAGGTGACACTCCGAATGACTACATGACTACACGATCTTCTAAATATTTTTTTCTAAATGCTAAGAAACTCCTGCCATGAACCAGCTAATAATGCGTGAAGCGAGCTGATTGTCATAGCTGATCGGACGAGGCGGGAACGAGGCTCGGTCGACACCACGTGAAGGCCCATTCCTGTCAATCTGACGTTTGGGGACAGGCGACAAGCCGTTGGCTGAAATCACACCCTTTCTTAAAAAGTCCCCTTGTCTCATAAGTCGTCGAACACGCTCCGAAGCCACACCCCCATATCCTTAAATGGCACGGAAAGGGGCGGGGGACGGTGGGGTGGAGGGTAAAAGGCGTAAAAACGGCTCTGAAAAGACATGAAAATTGATATTTGTGTACAGTTGACATGAGACGGGACGGTGACTGGAAAGTCAGGGGGGACTCCGGCCAGAAGTGACGGAGAACAAAGTTCAGTAACTGCTGGAGCAGAAGTTACCCGCACACCAAGACACGCAGCTGAGAGACAGCAAAGCGTGAAGATTTCATCCATTTTGCATTCTTTCTTGTCTTGACAATATACAGAGGATTCTATTTTTGGAGTAAGACAGTCGAAAGGGACATTTACTTATGCAGAGTTTTGTGCCAACGGTGGCATTTTGGTGGAAGACACGAGGATTTTAGCCACCACTTGGTGCCTGGTGGATAATATCTTGGACAAAAAATCACAAAAAACAAAAACAAAGCCGAAATATTAAGGTAGTATTTTTCAACCTCCGTTATGTTTCAATTTAATATATAAGAGCGACTCGTGCATCAATAGATGAATGAATCATTCATTTTATCACTTAGAATAGATTTAAATGGTTTTAGAGATGTGAATCTGAAATTTTGAAATAATGAAAATATCCGCACAATAAGTGCTCTTGATATTTTTCTGATACATTTAAATGTATTCATTTTTTTTAAAATGTCTATCATATTTTTTGGTCTTTTTACGTTGTTTATTTAATTTTTGTATATATGTTTTTTTTTAAATGTATGATTATCGGCTTTGGTAGAAGTCTCCAAGGTCAAATAATTCCGTCAGAAATCATAAAGAGACTCTGCGTTGACAAGTAATAAGTAAATACGTGACTCGTGTTGTCACACAATTAAACTCATGACGTGTTTCTAGCCGGCCGATTGACCTCACTTATGAAATGCCGGACGCTATCAGAATGCGGAAACTTTACGGTTTTACTGGACTGTCTTTCTTGGACCGCCGTCCACCTGACCTGGTCTAAATCTACGGTTTGGTCACAAAGATGCAACTCGAAAAATGATATTTATAGTTTCGTTGCCGTGGCCATGACTGAGTGTTAAGTGTCATCTTAAGGTTAAACGCTTTCGGCTAATACAGTCATAGAAATATTTTTAAAAAACACACACACACACACATACAAATATTGTATGCTGTATGGAGAAAGGCTGATGTTGCAGAGGATTTTAAATACAAATGTTTTCCATAGTTTCAAGTATAACAACACCCTCGAATGAGTCTGACAGGAGACATTTTCATATGCAGTGGCAGGATAAGATGTATGCACGCACTTTGTTCTCTCCCGAAGGTGTTTTAAAATAATGGGAATATGCATGGAGGACATATGCACTTATATTTTATAATTTTTGCTGATGCTTTGTTCCCACCCCTTAACCGACCAGTAGCGTAGGGGAGGATTTAGAAGGGTGGACCGCCAAGGGCGTCACCTTTTCCTTTATTTGAAAGGGTGAAAGAGGGGGCGAATTTACAGTCACGCCCGACACTGCTTACATGCCGTTTTTGTGTAACTGGTCATTCTGTTCACGTGCATACCGCTAGCATTAGTCTAGTCGGATTATGCTTGGTTATTCGCCGATAATTATGTGTGAAAGCCATAGAAGGCCAGATATTTTATATGAAACCTGTAGGTAGTGGGCTTTAAAAGCCCTGGTCCATATTTTAAGGTATCGAGATTTTTTTTTAAGAGAACTAATTCATTAATAAGCCGACATGAAAATATTTTATGGAGGTTGTTAGCAACCCCCCCCCTTTGAGGTTACTATTGTCTCTTTCAATACCACACCGACCACTTTGGTATATATATATGAGCTCAATTGGTGTGTATGTAGAAGGTCGTAAGGTGTTAGAAATAACATCGCGATTTCTTTGTTTATAAATGTTATTTTAATATTTTTTTTGTAATGATTCCAATCCATTTCGTACGTTCAAACAAGACTTGTAGTAAACGGGCGTTAGTGTACTCAAGGTTTTGAATGTAATATTCGGTCTGTGACAAACTTGTCTAACTAAAGCCCTAATCTCACTGGAGCAAAGTTTAAACTAAAGCCTTTTACCTCACTGGGACTGAACAAGTTGTCTAACTAAAGCCCTAATCTCACTGGAGCAAAGTTTAAACTAAAGCCTTTTACCTCACTTGGACTGAACAAATTGTCTAACTAAAGCCTTTTATCTCACTGGGACTGAACAAGTTGTCTAACTAAAGCCTTTTACCTCACTGGGACTGAACAAGTTGTCTAACTAAAGCCTTTTACCTCACTGGGAATGAACAAGTTGTCTAACTAAAGCCTTTTACCTCACTGGGACTGAACAAATTGTCTAACTAAATCCTTTTACCTCACAGGGGCTTAAACTTAACACTGTTACTGTTAGATATTTTCTCTACACATCAGTCTTAAAACAAGTTGATATGTTAAATTTTCTCAAAGTTAAGATACATTTATCACCGTACTATCAAACGCCTCTCGTTGATATTAATTAGCAACTCTTTCTCGCGTACAGTTACGTCTGTTTTAAAGTTTGTTAGCACTCTCAAGTCAACGGTGAAATTTCTTGCCCCCCCCCCAGATTTACTTGGCGCCCTTGGCTCAAAGAGGCCACAACCTCAACGTACAACTCAGTAATTTTTCTCGGTGCCTGAAATTATAGCTACCCCAATCTAATCACACTCTTCCCTCGCCAGCAAACTTAAACGAGGAGAATGGTCAAATATAGATATCATAATTACATCATTAAAGTCTTATTCAGAAACACTTGTGAAAACAAAGTGCTTTAGACTAAACAATTGCATTAGGCACAAAGATCTTATTTAATGAATAAGTTCGGTTTCGCTAATAGAGCGATAGCAGTTGATCTTAGAATATATTTTTAAAAAAAATAAACTTAAGTTAATACTTAAACATTAGCTTTTGTTATTATAACAGTAAGTCAAATAATAATATTATAAAAAATCGGTCATTAAAATTTGAACGATATTTATTTATCGGATTTAATAATGGGTGGGTGGGGAGGGGGGTCCACAAGTTGGGTGAGATAATTCAAAAGCTTTGATAACAATCTTTTTTTAAAAAAATGTTTCTGAAAATTAAACATCTAAAAATCTTGACATGAGTCATGGTATAGTCTCTGGACAATTAGATAATTTCTGTTGAGAACGTGCAAGACCAAACAACTAAAACATACAGCCAGGAATGCATGCACTTACACATCCTCATAGTAGGGAAAAATGAGATGATTTTAAACAATGCCCTTGGAGTCAGCCAAATGCCATTTTAGTGCATGGATAAACTATGCACTTGCCCGGGGCCTTCACTTTTAAATGGCCTTCTTGAAGAGACCCTGGAGTCAAGGGCCTCTGATGTTCTTGAAACGACCCTGGCTTATAACTTGATTACCTACCATCATACAATCACACATGTGGAGTTTGATGACGTTGGAACTCTGTGCTGGGAACAAAAAACAATTCAAGGGATACAGTTTTAAGAGAGATTGAGATTGACATAAAATACTTTAGTACGCCGTTAAATCACCCCGAGACAATTATTAAATTAAATTGAGAGTTCAACACCAAAACACTTAGTGTGGTGGATGGGAGCTAACGTATGACAAGGGTTGGTACCGTTATGAATGGGACAAGATTTTTAAAAAAAATCTCCCTTCAACGTAAACCAAAAGTTTGAGTTCGCCACCCATTTTTAAATACACTAAACACATTAGGTCTTGGGTTAGGGAGCCGCATCTCCAGAGGAGAGAATTCTAATAGATCAGTACCAAATTTATTAATTACCTTTTTTAAAAATCATGTAAAAACATTGTATTATTGATTTCATTTTTATGCCTTTCAGATCTGATCAGTTATTACAAGTATCGATCTGCCTGGTTACGATCAAGACTTGTTCTGTAACTTTTTTTCATTTCGATTTACGGGGGAAGTCTGTTCAAGAATAAATTATCGACTTCGTGTGCACGGACTACGCCCCTGTACAAACATGACCAGCGAGGCAGACACCAGCGTCTGTGACCCCAACGTCTTCTACAACATCCGAAACTCGCATCAACTCCACTACGACGCCCAGCAGCACCACATGTCTCCTCACCACAACCACATCAGCAGCAGCAGCTACCCGTCGGGTCACGACGACCGCCACCACCACCACAAGTTTCAGCCCAGCGACGCCCGACGCAGCACGGATGACGACGACGACGAAGACAACGACGACAACGACAAGCTCATATCGGTCGATGATTTCGACGACAGCGACAACGAAGACATCCGCAGCTGCAGCACCCTGAGCCCCACACCCTCGGACAACGCGGTGAACAGCAGCTCTTCCAGGACCTACGGCACGGGTCGCACGAGCGGCGGCTGCGGGAAACTCCGAAAGAAAAGCGGCATGGTGTCAAAGGTCATGGACGAACAGGAGTTGCAGAACCTGCGGCTCAAGATCAACAGCCGTGAGAGAAAGCGCATGCATGACCTGAATTCTGCACTGGACGGCTTAAGAGAGGTGATGCCGTACGCCCATGGTCCATCTGTTAGAAAGCTCAGCAAAATCGCGACTCTGCTGTTAGCCAAGAACTACATCCTCATGCTGAACTCGTCGCTGGACGAGATGAAGAAACTGGTCAGCGAAATATATCACAACCACGGTCCACCTCGACCTGGTGGGCTACCTCCCGTTGCTCCACCTCTTCCACCTCCGCCCCAGCCAACACCGGTTGCAGTTGTGGTGAGTTCCGTGGCCAGCTCCATGAGCTCAAGCTCTCCTAACGACACCATGTCCAGAAGCCTTTCGTCCAGAGCCCAAACTCCGACCAGCAAGCCCAGCGACAGCCACGCCAGTGTTCCCCGCCCCCAGCACCACACAAGCCTCTCCTTTGGTCAGGCCCTCACCAACCCGATGCTGTCCCTGCCCATCCCGGCTCTCCGACTCCCCGTGCCTGGCCTGACGCCCCACGAGATAAACGCCATCGCAACAGCGTACAGCATCTCCAAAGCAGAAGGCGCCGGCGGTGCGCACCTCGCCAACTCATATTCTTCACACGATCGTGCGCACCCGTATCAAAGGTGGCCGGTGCCGTGTGCATGTGCGCAGTGTTTAACCGGAACTGGACATTTGTCTTTGGGACTTCATCTGAGCCGATTTTCTCACCCACTTCTCTCGTCTGCTCCCTCTTTACCTCGCAAAAACTGAGATGTCTTTTAAAACTTTGTCAGTGTTGCTTAAGTCTGCAGGGCACATCTGCTATATCAGTTATTCTAAACTTGCCACAAACTTAAAAAAACTTTACCCCTAAGGGAAATCACGGTAGTTTGCCGAAAGAAATAATATTTGAATTTTGTGAAAGGCTCATAAGCTTGGTGGTCTTATAAAGTTACGATTATTGCAATCAAGACGTCATCCAAAATTCTACTGGTCACGATATTAGTGTTGAACATTCTAATTAGACGGTATAGTGACTAATCTGATACTTCTTGGCGGAAAGATGAGTATAATTTTAAATAGCTGTTTGGTATCAAAGTTATCAAAATAACTAAAGATGATAGTTTGTCGAGATTTTAAACTATTTTACAATAAGTAACAGATACGTTACAAGGCTGAAATGACGTAAAAGGGCTGGTAGCCTCAATCTACCAGAAAAGAAATTTTTGTAAATATTTGACTGTGATAGAAACACCGAACATTCCAAGCTCTCTTTATTTTTACTTGCAGCTTTATTGTATAACCCGAAGGTCTGTGCATTGTTAGTGGGACTGCTGTGACTCGTGTTTAGTGCCTGGCGAATGTGCAGTTTACCACGGAAGTCCATAACGAGTCATGTATATCTGTACTTATGACTAATAATATGTTACTGCTGTAATATATACCACTGATAAACCGTATGATGTGTTACTATTAAATAAATTGAGTTACTAATGATTTGGTGTGTTATTAACGGTGTATATATAATTTAACACAACCCTTTGTTACATGCCATCTTTTAAAAATATATTTTTTTCCGTGAACTGGTCATTTAACAATTATTTTGACCACATTTCATGGTTTGATTTTCTACCCACTTTAAATTATGTCTATAAAAATATTCTTTTAATTATGGATATTGTCTTGCTTTTTAATTTGAAACTATTTTGAAAAATTTAGATTTATATAAGCGAGTAACAAATTTATTTTGTTGAAAATGTTTTTTCCATTTTATTTTCCAGGTGGCTAGTTTATTTAAAATGCTTTTCCGTTAAAACTCAAACTTTTATTTCGTTATAGACATTAAAACTATTGCCAGAAAAGTCCTCCGCTGACTTGGAGAGGAGATGGGCGCCACCAAGTCTACCAAGCCCCGAGAAAGTTCTAATGGAAACATTAGGACCCCCTACGACCACGAGGTTATGGGACCACTAAAAAAATTCATTCTTAAGCTATTGATTTTTTTTTAAAAACCGAGGAGAATAATATTTTGGAATATTTAAAGCTAGATTACATTCACTTTCAGCACAATACATGTCACCTATCCTGACAGAGATTATCTTGAATAAGGTACTCTGGACAAATGTGTCTCAACAGTTTTCTGTTACTAAGTTATTGTTAGCAATATTTTTCATTGTAATTAATTGCATTCCGTCTGTAATATACATCTATGCACTGATTGAAACAAATAAAATCTGATAACTTTACAAATCTCTTGTTGAACTTTTGGGGGTTATTTTTTTTAATTTCTTACAAATATTACATTCATGTGTGCCGTCGGGAGAACTTTTCCAAGAACGGAAAGTGGGACATTTTAAACAGTTCTCTACAGGGACCAATGAAGTTAAGGGCTCAGTGCAAAATTTACGACTTAAATATAATAATTTTACAAGAAAAAGATTTAAACTTACACTACCATTGCCAAATTTTTCTGTTTGCGTCAGAAAATAGATTTAAATGCGAAAATATTTTTTTTCCCAATGGAATACACATTTGCAAGATAAATGGTGAATTTTACACTTCACACCGTGGTTTAAGTCAGACAGTTGAATTATTTAAGTTTTCAATAGTTTAATGAACATTTTAAAATAAATGATATATGTTTCAGAAGCTTTCAAAACATTATCGTAATATATTTAAAATAAGAAGAAAAAATAGGGTGGCTGAATATCTTTGTTCAGAAATAGAGAATTTCATTTTTGAAAAACTGGTTTTAAAATAGTCAGGAATTTTACTTTACTTACACATAGACAAGTTAATACTTGGAAAACTCTTCATTGAAGACCACATTTTGTAAAGCTCGTTCGATCGATAAACAATGATGTGAAGAGATGATTACCTTTAACTATTAGATTTGATCATTTCATACACCTAAAAGTTTACAGAGAAGAACCATATGATAGATTTTATGTAGCACAAAAGCATGACATAAGACTCAATCCTTACGCCTTACACTTTAAATAAAATATTATTTTATTTTAACCCAATTATTACCCATACATATGTTCTAACTTTTCTGCAAAGCAGAATAATATTTTTAAAATAATAAAAATCAACATTGCTTCTACAACACTTTTTAACAAATTGGATAACCTTATTTTCTTTTAATTAAATATCAACTTAATAAAAATCAAGTTTTTATTATTTTTTATTTCAAGACATAGTGTTTATTTTATTTTAAATTTACTTTTTATTTTGGCGGAAGCTATTCAAAATGATTATTTTATTTTATTATTATTATTTATTTTTATTACTTTCATTTATTTTATTTATTTATTTATTTTTTATTTATTTATTTTTTTTTGGGGGGGGGGTCAAGTTTTTTATGGTACAAAGAGTCAATATTATAGACAATAAGAAAACAGTAACAATACACAGTAAACTAAACACGCATGTTGATTTTAGTGACGTGCCCTGTGAAGTGAAATATGAGAATGAGAGCGACGATAAGTGAAATGGTGTGAAACAAACAAAATGTGGGGAAAAGGATGATGGGTGATGGCTGTTCCTCCAGTGCTATGACGGATTAAAAGGGGGGGGGAGGCTGAACGGGCTAAAGCCAGGGGGTCCCAATGGTTTAGGGGCCCCCAAACTTTTTATATGTATAATAAAGGTGTGAAAATATTTACATGAACCCCTGAAAATATCATTAATAATTTAATAAAATCTCATCTATTTATCACGAGAAAATTTTTTAAGAGTGTGAAACACCAGAAATCGTCTTGGTTTGAAATAATATCTAAAAACTATTATGCAGGAAATAGGAAATCTAGCTAAGGAAAACGGCTATAAAGAATCATGTATACAGTAGGAAAATAAGGCAAAAGGCCTTTATTGTACTTTCACATTGTTTACACGCGTTCATGCGCGAACAGTAGAGCGGCTTGACATAAATTGTTTAAGCTATTCAAAAACTAGTGTCTGTGTTTATTGTTTGTATGCAAATTGATGTCACAGACAGTGAGCAAGCTTACACAGTGCTGGATTTACCTATTTCCTGAACAAGCTTAGGGCCCCCGCCTTTTTTTGGGGCCCCCCGGAATTTTTCTAATATCTGGCACTGACAGAATATTTGGACTTAAAAAGCTCAAATACCTTAGGGCCCTATCAAGCCTCAATTCGGCATTAGCTCAATACTTTCGAGTCATGAAAACTCTATGCAACATCTTGATGCCATGGCAGCACTAAGTGGTCGTAAATCATCCATTCAAATCAACTCTAATATTTCCAATCAATTTGAAAGTGAAATCCAATATTGGAAAATAGTTCTTAAAAGGATATTAAGCGTTATATGATTTCTTTTTATTCGCGGTCTGGCAAAAAATGAACTGTTTAGCTCAAGGAAAAATATATAATAACTTTGAATACTGGAACCATTGAGTAAGTTTGCCATGCACATTTCCTGATGAACATATAGAAAAGGACGTGGACACTACTGGACACACGTCCTATGTTTCCTAATCTATCTGTGAAGAGTTAATGGCTCAAAATGTATAGCCTATTATTGTTGCTGAAATAAAAATCTGCTTCTTTATATCTGTAGACGCCATACCATATATATTATGCATGTGGAACAGTTAACATTAATCATCCGATATGTTGCACAATCTGGCCCATGTTGAGCGATTCATTAAGTTCATACCAATGTATTCCCATACTGTATCAGAAATTGACCAAATTCTTTTTTTTTAAATTTAGGAAGAAAATGACATCCAAATCCACGATTGTCGTAGATGGTCATACGTCAATGCTGCAAATATGAGTTGGAAGTAAAACGGAGTCCAGGCTATCCTTCGCGACAAGTGCAGTGTTGCTCATTATGTGCCGTGCACAGCTCATTCTCTTAATTTTTTTTTGAAAAGTGCAGCAGAAGATTGTCTTGCTGCGGCCAGATTTTTATTTTTATTTTTTTTGCCTTCTGTAAAAATCTTTTTACCTTGCTGGTTGCATCTACTCATAGTTGGCAGGTACTTCAAAAACACATGAAAGGGGTCGGGGTACTGTTTACAAGACGTTGTCTGACACAAAATGGTCATCCGACTTGATGCTGTAAGGTCTGTTAATAAATCATACCATGAGAACATTGCAGCTTTGGAAGAATTGGCAACTAAAGAAAATCAGCCACGTGACAAAAAAATTGCTTTGAAGCAGAAAGATTTTGGAAGGAACTTGAAAAACTGGAAACGGCTTTTTTACTTGAAATTTAAGACACACAATTAGAAAGATTTCAGAAAAAGAATGTATCCCTTCAACACCGGGGACTATCTTTGAATTCAGCCATGAATTTTTTAATTTTATTTTTGAAATCTCTCCTTGGGTTTGTTTTAATAAACATCGTTCTGAATTTGATTCCTATAAAAAAAAAGGACGCAGGACAAGTCCGTGGAAAAAGAGTATTAAGAATCTTCAATATGACAAAAAAAGAGAAAAAGTCAGTTTGATGAAGGACTAGCACCCGAAACAGTATTTTCCCCGAGACAAAAATTCAAGGTTTAGGTATTTCTGATAATCATTGACAAACCCTCTTCAGCTATTCAACATTGGTTATAAGCATAAAAAGACATCCATGAGTAATTTGGCTTTCTTACAAACCTAAATGAGCTAAAAAATTATGCCATCCGATGGGCGGCATCCACACTAATGGAAGAATATTAAAATGAATTTGGAGACTGCTTTCCTTTTGCCCAATTTTCAGAACTCTTCAAAATTGTTATTGGTTATTGTCCAGAGCCAGGGTCAGAAAAAGAAAGTAGCACAATCCGAAAAGCACAGAGCTAAAATGTGGCTGTTTTTGAATGAGCAAAATTGTACCCAGTCCTTTCCAAATGTACACATCACACTTCGCATATATCTCTCAATGATGACATCACACTGTAGCGGAGAGCGATCATTTTCAAAGTTGAAAATAATTTTTAAAAATGAAGTTAGAAGTTCCATGGGACAACAAAGACTGAGTATGCTCTAATGGGTATTGGAAAAGAACTTGAAAAAGAACTTGTAAATTCACTTAGCTTTATGGACTTGATTGATAAATTTTCCATGAGAAAGTTCGCAAACAAAAGTTCTAGGTTGAAATAAATAATAATAAATATTTTAATGAATTTTTTATTCATGTATGTTCTTATTAATTAAATTGACTATTTCATTGTTTCTCTTATTTCACTCTGCCTTACAACTTATAGTCTTATAGAAGCTGCTAGCAATCATTTTATTTAACTGGACGCTGGCTGCACCAGGCCCCAGTTTGAATTCCAGCCAGAGACTCCGTGCAGTTTTAATCCGCCCCTGCTCCAGTGGACTACTTCCGTGCCTGTTTCCTGGATTTTGCGATTCCTCCCTGAAAGATAAAGAGCGAGTCTCTAAGCGTAGACACTGTCCGGAGCTATTACCTTTACATTTTATATAATTGAATATATTTACAATTATTTACATTTTTAGCATATACTATACTCTTAATCGGTTAATTTTTAATTTAGTTTAGGTTGGGTATTAGTTTTTATTTTTATTTTTGGTCTTTTAGGTTTGGAATTTTTGCTTTAAATATTGTGTCTATCAAGGATTCCGTATATTTGTGTCTATTGAAATTTATATTAATTCTGATTTTTTTTCTTTATTTTTTTTTATCATAAAAACCAAGAACGTAAGAAATGTTGATATTTTATAAAGAATGTAATTTATTTTATTTAAGGATTACTGTTTCTCATAAAATGCGAGTCCCTGATACCACCTTATTATAATTATAGTTATTAGAGTTTGAATTTAAAATCTCACACGGTGGAATTTATTAATTATTTTTTAAATCAACAAAAATCTTTTGGCCTAGAATTCTTATCATGAATTATTTTAATTTAAAATTATGTTGCCCATAATTTATTAAAATTAGATCCCACCTTTATATTGTGTTTTGAAAAAAGAAATACGAACTTAAAGAAACCAAAAACAAAAACAAAAACACACACAGACAAACACACGTTATAATTGACGAACAAGTGCTAAGAAAACTAGACTTTTGAGGCCTAATTAACAATTTATGGATTTTATTTTAAAAAAGTAATAAACCAGGAAAATCTCACATGAATTGCTATGATATGGAGCAATAAAAACAATAAATTTAGTGCTTTCCAAACTTCATAATATAAAAATAGCCCTAGGAAAGCTGTATAGTCTATAGTAAACTTTAAAAATACATTTTTGAAAAATATTTTATTTAATTTTTTTTTCAATTTTTTTTTAAATTGGAGGCTTTTTCCAAACTGTTACCATAAAAGTAAAAATGGTTCCGCTTGTATTTCTCTGTGGCTCTATTAACTCTCAAGAAATTGTTTTAACAAATGAAAGAAACTTGTTAAGACATAGATTTTTAAAAATGAATCTGTGAGTCTTTGGCGGATTAAGGTGCTGATTGGGCTAAAGCCAGGGCCCCCAATGATTCATGGGCCCCAAACTTATTATATTTTATAATAAAGGTGGCTGGACCGGGCCCCTGGTGGAATTGCAGCCAGGGGCCTCGTACAATCTTGATCCGCCCCTGCTGTGAGTCACAAGAATAGTGGTAAAAAACTAGTGTTTACGGGTTATTCTACCAGCTGTTCAATTTAAATATTGGGGCAATGAGAAAAGTGAACGTTGTCTTGTAAATAAAAAACAATAAATTGTTTCTGGTAAAGAGTAGATCTATGTCTTTTTTCTTGTTTTTATTTATTTTATTATTATTATTATTTTAAAAAATTTTAATTACTTTTTTTTTAAAAAGTTGAGGGGGAAAAGTTATTAATAAATAATAAAACATAAATATTTCTGAGTCTGTGTGACATGGCTGTTTAAAGATAATATGAGAAGAAACTTTCCAAAACTGGAGCAGTCCACGAAAGATTGCGAAAATCGTCAATTTAGATGCAAAATTATTTATTTTTAAGTTGTGTTTTTAGCCGAGGGTTGAAAGGGGCACTGAATTTCAAGCTGACCATATCAATAGTAAAACATCTTAAACAAAAGATAGTTATTCTAGAGTAATTTATACTCCAGGCCAGTGATGGCGAACCTTTTTGGGGCCGCGTGCCCAAAATTCAATTAAAACCTACTTATATATAGCAAAATGCCAACACAAAATGCCGCAAAGTGATTTGAATGAGGAAGTAATTAAGTAATATTTTAGTCCCGTGCCGGCTGATGGGGCTCTGCGTGCCGTCTGTGGCACGCGTGGCATAGGTGCGTCATCACTGCTCTGGGCGTTGTCCACATTTAACATTATGTTCCGGTCGGTGACCCGCCATTTTGGGGAGGGTTAGATTTCCAATGTCTACATGACAGAACCCTCAAACGATCACCAGCAAACAAAGTAAAGCTAAGATTTAAAATCCGTCCCATTAATACCGTTTTTAAAAAATGTACTGGTAAAGCAAGGTAAGAAACTTGATTTGAAGGGGAAGGGGCACATTTTTTCTTGCTGAGTGGAAAACCGGTACTACGGAGAAAGGCGCAAGTTATGCTCAACAAGATCTGATGACGTAAATAAGAAGAGAAAAATCCGATCATTGATTGTAAACACTCACACCCAGGAACGTCACTAGGGGGGGGCGGGCCGCCCCGGGTGATACCCATCAGGGGGTGACACCCGAGCCTAAAATTTTACTGTGTACGATTTTATGTCAGAAAACAAAAGATGACAATTTTGTTTAATCTAGAAAGAAATTAAGAAATACATTGAAATACGCTAAAAGCGAAAATTCTTATTTAAAAAAATATCAGTTAACTTGCAATAATAAAACAGTCCCAACACACGAACAACATTAAAACAAATTTAAAAAAAAAGAAATAGTCGCAGCAGAGAGATCTTTAAAAAAGGCTTGAATGAAAGAGGCAGTGTCTTCTGTTTTAAAAGATATATTGCCATTTGGGCTTGGACACACCGACAGCATGACAGAATCACACCTCACGACTCCCTCCACCACAGTGGGGTGGGGGGGTCGATTTTTTATCAACAAGAAAAAAAATCAAAAGATGGGTTTTCTTTGTTGATGTTTTTCTTGAGGAAAATTATGATTTCAATGTCTTTGAGTTAATATTTTTATATATATATTTATTAAAGGCATGAAAGCATAGATATGCATGTTTATATACAGGTAGTCCTCCGGTTACGACGGTCCCATCCCGACTTACGCTGTTTAGTGCTTACGAACGCGCCCCCGTAAAGAATAGTATTACGCGTTATTCCGTATTTAAAAAAAATCATTAGGTAACGAATTCTTTTCTCTATTTGAAATGACAAAAATTATTTTAAAATATGTTTGATTATTATTTCAACCTATAACTTTCGTTTGCGAATTTTTCAAATGGCGAAGTTTTCAATCAAGTCAATAAAGCTGAGTAAGCTTACAAGTTCCTTTTCAATGCTCATTAGAGAGAGCATATTCAGCCTTTTTAGTCCCATGCAAATTCTAACTCATTATATATTCTTTTCAACTTTGAAAAGGATCGCTCTCAGCTGCAGTTTGATGTCATCATTTAAAGATAGATGCGCAGTGCGATGTGTACATTTGTAAAGGACTGTGTGAAATATAGCTCATACAAAAGCAGCAAAAGTTTTAGCTCTGTGCAAGTTTTTTGAGTTTCGCTTTGTGCTAATTCTTTTTCCTTACCCTGAGCCTGGGGCTGGACAATAACTTTTTTAAGAGTTCTGAAAATTGGACTAATTCTGAAGGTAAGCAGTCTTCGAAATCACTCATGAACCTACATGTGGAAGAAAATCAGAAGCCCCGAGCCTAGTGCTCTTTATGGGTCTTCCCGGAAGACCCCCTTAGCTATCTGGCCACCAAAGGGACGTAACAGCTGAGGAACTCCCCCCAAAAGTTGTCGCTTCTGAAGCGGCCACCTGGGCATCCAGGACATACAGTCGAAGATGCCTCCCACTAAGTTTCCCTCACAAGGAGTTGGTGGAATTTCCTACTACGACCCGCTACCACTTTGGCGCCATCCCGGCAAAGCACACGGGTCTCCATGGTTAGGACCACCGCAGACCGGGGGATCATCAAAGACCTACCTAGGGTGCAACCCCACACTGGAAGGTTTCCTCAGAGCTGGCGTCCAATGCGTTCTTCGCGGCACTTTTTGCTAAACCGTACTGGCGCTACTGGCCCTAAACCGGCACCGCTCGATGGCGTAAATTGAGGGGGACGAAACGGTTGCTTCGGATTTACCCGACCCCTTTTTCGAAATCACTTGAATGTTCTTCCATTAACTTGGCTGCTGCCCATCGGATGGCGAAAGTGCTAAACTCAGTTAGGTTTGTAAGAAAGACAAATTTCTCATGGATGTATTTATATGCACCTAACCAATGTTGTAGGGCTTAAGAAAGTTTGTCAATGATTACCAGAAATACCTCAATCTTGAATTTTTTTCTCCAGGAGAATACTGTTTTGTTGATGTCCCTTTATCAAACTGACGCTTTCTTTTTTGTTTGATAGTATTGAAGATTGTTTACATTGTTTTTACCACGGACTTTTCCTTTCCTTTGTCTTCATAGGAATAAAATTAAGAATGCTATTTTTTAACAAACTCAATGAGAGACTTCCTTTCTAAAATTGTTTCCCAAATTTCAAGTAAAATAGCGACTTCCATTTGTTCAATTTCCTTTAGAAATCCTTCTTCTTCAAGTCGGCAGTCACGTGGCTGATTTTCATTCGTTGCTAATTCTTCCAGTGCTGCGATATTCTCATGGTATGAGCTATTAAGAGACCTTACAGCATAATGTCAGGCTGACCATCTTGTGTCAGGCAAGGCTTTGATAGCATATATCAATTTCATATGTTTTTGAAGTACCTGTCAACGATGAGTAGATGCAAAAAGTCGGGTATAAAGATTTTGCAGAAGACAAAAAAATCTGACAGCAGTAGGTCAACCTGCTGCTCTTTTCCCTACCAAATTAAAGGAATGAGTTGTGCACGGCACATAATGAGCTACAATGCACGTCACACGAAGAATAGCCTGGTTTCCGTTATACTTCCTACTCATTTGCAGCATTGCCGTATGACTGTCCAAGGCATTTTCAGGGATTTGTACAAACATAATGGCCTACATCTTTATTATACACTATAATTCATACAAAGTTTGGGGGCCCTTAAATTATTGGGGGCTTTAGCCCGTTCAGCACCCCTTTTTAATCCGCCATAGGGGGGGGGGTCCACGCATCTGTGACGATGTGGTACGAGGAGGGGGGTGTTTAAGAAATGTGACGTTACATCAAAAACGCGAAACTTTAAATAAAAGTTCCACTTAAATATTTGATTGTTTACCATTTATTCAATGACTTCACGCGTGTTACTATATTACAGTGCAGACTTACCCTAAATACATATTTAAATGACAAAAAATAATTTGCAACATGCTAATTTTTATTGAGAAAATACGGCTTTGGGGGAGGGTGTCAAAGCTTTGTGACGTCATATTGTAAAAAAGGGGTGGTGTCTAAGTTTTTGTGACAAAGTATGACGCTGGGGGAGGGTTGGGTAAAAATCGGCAACCTCGAGTGACGTCATTTATTCAGTCGTGAAGGGGTGACACCATGAGCTACCGCCCCGGGTGACAGCAACCCTAGTAACGCCTCTGCTCACACCCCCCAACCGAAAAGCATTTTACTATACAAAAAATTTATCTGGAAGACCCATTGATACAAACTTATCTGTATAGTTAATAACATAAGTTCATAAGCATGCCAGTACGTTGACTGGACAAGTGAACACAAGACAAGTGAACCAACCAGAACTTAATATAAGACAACCAAACAAACGACATGTGAACATACGGAAAAGTGAACATGCAGACAATTGAATACTTATAATTTTATAGAGATTGAAAAGGGAAGATGTAAAACGTCGAAAAGTTCAAAAAATTCAATAATTGTAATTATCCTTGTGGGTACAGATCTCTAAAAATTAAAATAATAATTATTATTTTTTTTTAAAAGACGGAAAGAAAGAACGAAAATAAAAATTAAACCATTAAAATGAATTTAGCAAACTAAGAACAGGTAATAACCAATGTTCCCTCTAAGGTTCGTTGGTCCGTGTACAAAGCACAAAAACTCGTGTGCAAAGTTGCACAGCATCCATTTTGTGTGCAATATTTTACAAAATTAGCTGCTTGATAAATATAAACTGCTGCGCGGCGTCGGTCAGATATTTGTGCGGCCACTCAGCTTAAAGGGAACATTGGTAGTAACTAGCAAATTTTGGAAGTGACTGTAAAACAATTTATTTATTTGGTCTAAATTTTCAGCTAAAACACGAACTGGCGACGCGAACATTGAAATTTAATAAGGGACCGTCCATAAATGACGTCACGCGATTTTTGCCGATTTTTTACCCCCTCCCCCCCCCCTTTCGTCACGCGTCGTCACAAATACTTAGACCCCCTCCTCTAAAAATACGTCACAAATCTTTGACCCCCCCCCAAAAAAAAACAAAAAAAACAACAACAAACAAACAAATTAGTTTCTATTTGAAAATAAGTATGTTTCAAATCACTTTTATTGTCATTTAAGTATCTATTATTTATTTAGTGAAGATCTACATTGTAATATCGTAACCCGCATGAAGCATTTTTTTAAAAACGTTTTACCGGCCTTCACAAAACGAACTGTGTTAACATCCTTAGATTATATTTTATTTTAAAGCATAAAAAATAAACATTGACTATTAATCATCACGGTTAACGTTTTGTTTAGAAAAAAAAATATTTAAAAATAATATTTTTAAAATTATTTTTTTTAAAATCCCTCAATTGACTGACCGGCATCCCGTAATAAAGAGGTCGGCGAACAGAGGTAAATAACCTCATCTGGGGTCAAAAAGGGAATTCTTGGGGGTAATGCAGACTCATATCATCCACTACAATATACTAGACATATTAAAATACGTCCTGTGTACGTGTACGCTTGAAACATATGCCCATTATTAAACCGGTTCCTTCCAGAAAATGCATTTTTTACAAATTTGTCAACTATGTAGATTTCTTACCTACGTACTATACGAAGACACCTAAATCTACCCTACTTTCTTTTATATTGATACAAGTGACAATAATCTTAATGCACATGACTTGTCTGTATCAGGTATCCTTTCTGTAATATCTTAAAATTAATGCCTTAAAACTGACCTAAGAAGAAAAGTTGTTTTGTGCTCCTCTCGAATTGCGATGTCAAGAATTTGATGCATTCAATAAAGTTAATGAATAGTTGACTAATTTTAAATGGGCTCATTTACCATTATATCTAGATCAGTGCTTCTCAAACTTTTTAGTATGGCAGACCGGCAGGAAATTTTTCCATAGCACCAGGGACCGGTGAACTATTTTCCCTGCACTGACAATTTTTTCTTTCCTTTTTTTTGAGAATATCTGCGGACCGGCAGCGGATGGCCCATGGAACGGCACCGGTCCGCGGACCACCACTTTGAGAAGCACTGATCTAGAAGACTAGAATGGCCAGGGGCGTTTGACCAAAACCAATCCAATAATTATGTCAAACTTAAAACGTTTTTAAATCCCTTATATTAACTTCACAGCCGTCTCTCTCTGTCTCTCTGTCTCTCTGTCTGTCGTCATCTCATGGGCGGGCGGAAAAACAAAAGTCGAAAATGACCCACTTTCCGTGATCCGATCGAGCTGAAATTTGGCACATGGGCCCGTCGTCTAACCTAACAATGCATCGTATCAAAATTTCAGATCGATCGATTGTACCGTAATTAAATTAATGCATTTTTAGTTTATCCTTATATGAGGTATGTAATTCAAATTCACGGTTTGTTATTGGTTTTTTTCACGTGAGTTTGAGTTGACGCTTAGACGTCGACCGTCGTGCCGACACCCCCTCGCGACCCATCCCCCGTTAAAAGACAGGGGACATCACTCGGTGTCAGTCCGTAAATATTTGTGGCGTTGAAACATAATCAATACTTTTATATATGACTAAAATATAAGGGATTTATATTAGAAAACTTTGTTTTTACGGGTTTGTTTTATTAATTTTAAAATCTCTTATATTAACTTCGCGGCCGTCTCATCATCTCATCATCTCTGTCTTGGGCGGGCGGGCGGAAAAAGAAAAGTCGAAAATGCCCACTTCCAGTGATCCGATCGAGCTGAAATTTGGCACACGGACCCATCTCACCTAACAATGCATCGTATCAAAATTTCAGATCGATCGATCGTACCGTAATTAAATTAATGCATTTTTAGTTTTATCCTTATATAGAGGTATGTAATTCAAATTCACGGTTTGTTATTGTTTTTTTCTTCCACTTCCACGTGAGTTTGAGTTGACGCCGACCGTCGTGCCGACACCCCCTCACGTCCCACCCCCACTTATTAAAGACAAGGGACATCACTCGGTGTCAGTCTGTCAATGTTTGTAGCGTTTGAAAATAATCAATACTGTTAGTTATGTCTCATATATAAGGGATTTATAGTCAAAAACTTTGTTTTTACGGGTTTGTTTTATTAAATACCCTTATATTAACTTCGCGGCCGTCTCATCATCTCATCATCTCTGTCTTGGGCGGGCGGGCGGAAAAAGAAAAGTCGAAAATGACCCACTTCCCAGTGATCCGATCGAGCTGAAATTTGGCACACGGACCCGATCACCTAACAATGCATCGTATCAAAATTTCAGATCGATCGATCGTACCGTAATTAAATTAATGCATTTTTAGTTTATCCTTATATGAGGTATGTAATTCAAATTCACTGTTTGTTATTGTTTTTTTTCCACGTGAAAGTTTGAGTAGACGCGTTGAGGCGGCCCATCGAAGCACCGCGGCGCTTTCGTTTACATTTTACGTGTCACGCTGAGCTCGGTCAAGCGAATCGGTGACCAGACTTTTCCCCTCTCACCCTCCCCCCCCCAGGGTTATGAAGCAAACTTGAGTTAAGACAGATTCAGTCTGTAAATGTTTGAAAATAATCAATACTGTTAGTTATGTCTCATATATAAGGGATTTATAGTCAAAAACTTTGTTTTTACGGGTTTGTTTTATTAAATCCCTTATATTAACTTCGCGGCCGTCTCATCATCTCATCATCTCATGGGCTGGGCGGGCGGAAAAACAAATGTAAAAAATGACCCCTTTTCAGTGATCCGATCGAGCTGAAATTTGGCACACCGACCCGTCTCACCTAACAATGCATCGTATTAAAATTTCAGATCGATCGATTGTACCGTAATTAAATTAATGCATTTTTAGTTTTTCCTTATATAACGTATGTAATTCAAATTCATGGTTTATTATTGTTTTTTCCCCACGTGAGTTTGAGTTGACGCTTAGACGTCGACCGTCGTGCCGACACCCCCTCACGTCCCATCCCCCGTTAAAAGACAGGGGACATCACTCGGTGTCAGTCTGTAAATATTTGTGGCGTTGGAAAATAATCAATACTTATAATTATGACTCAAATATAAGGGATTTATAGTAGAAAACTTTGTTTTTACGGTTTTTTTTAAAAATTAAATCCCTTATATTAACTTCGCGGCCAAAAAAATTGACGACTCCTGCCATGAGAGAACCAAACGGAGCTGCGGTTACATCACAAATGCTTTGATGTCAACATTAAACGACGCAGTGTAACATTTTCATATGTTATCTTGTGGGTTCTCAATTATAATTAGATTTAATTTTCGTCTCTTGATAGCTTACGCCAACAAGCGTCTGGTGGCCTACCGACCGGCACATTAAGAAGCACATATTTAAAAAAATTAATAAAATCATTAAATAAATTGTAAGCGACCAAATATTTAAGTGGAAGTTTTATTTAAAGTTACCCTTTTGATGTGACGTCACATTTCTTCAACCCCCCTCCCTCCCCCTCGTCACGCATCGTCACAAAAGTGTGACCCCCCATCCCCCTAGGTGCATGACGTCATTTATGGACGGCCGCTAATGCAATAAATGGCATAACGATTTTTGTTTTCTCTTAAAATGTATTACTAATAATAGTAATTTCAAAGTGTGTGTGTTTTAAAAGCAATTGATTCAATTAAACTTTAAACATTGAACAACATTTTTAAAAATTGAAATCTATATCTCATTTTTCTATAGACTGTAAACAACCGTGTATTTTATTTGGAATTTCTGACCTGTAAAATTTTATAATAAACTAATAAACAGTTGCAAAGAACGTTAAATTTAAAAATGCTATACTAATTTTTTAATCAATTACATGTCTTAACTCCTTTACAAATATTAAAATTTACTTCTTCAAAAACATGAAAGACTAAAACATTTTTTTTAAAATTCTCTCACGATTTTATTGTTAATTTTTTATTTTAACGATTTAACTATTTCTTTCGACAACAATTTTTTGGACTACAATAAACGACAGCACTGCCATGAAAAAGAGGAAGAATTGTATTTGCGACAGCTATTTTGGTTGGTTTTCTTTTATAAGCATTGTCCAATCAGTTGCAAGCTCATAAATAAATCAGGTTATGTCAAAATGGCAGCCCCCACAAAATAACAGTGAAGTTCGAACAGTGAATGCTTGTGTTTTTACTACAGTACAGTATTTGATTTACACCTGCTTTACATTCCATAATGCCACGTAAATGTGGTGGATGTGATAGAAATGCAATATTGAAGCGCCCAAAAACGGTTAGTTGTAATTTAAAATGGCTTAAATGGTCAAAATCAAACTAGAGACAAAATTCAATATTATTACGAAGTGATTATTCGCATGGTAAAAACCATGCGAATAATGTCGAGTATTATCCGCACGGGTCGTCGTGCATGCGTATTCTAGCAGCTGATGTCGTTTTTAAAAAAAAACGCGCCCGGAATCGCAATAATAGCCGATATCACTCGATTTAGGCTAAATGTGTAATGTTAAGCGTTATTCGCACGGTTTTGGCAGTGCGAATAATAATAATGTCCAACAACGGACATTATCCGCACGGTAAACCGTGCGGATAATGCCTAGCCTTATTCGCACTGCCACACGGTTGTGACCGTGAGAATGATGCCAAACGATTCTTATTACTAACACTTTTTTCGCCAAAGATCTCCGATCACGAGGGTGTAAATATTGTGTCATTTGGACCATTCTTTCGATGAACAATTGGAGCTTATACTTTTGGTAAGTGGAAACTCTGTCAAATTTCCCCTTACTTATGACTGTAAAGGTTAGATCTTGTATTGTATAGAAAGCTTATTCATTTTCTGATATAATGCATTTACTTTAAACATCACCGACCGCTTGGAAAATTAATAATAAGGTTCACCAGGTGATAACCCATGTAATTTTTTGTAATCGGATAAATGGCGGCCATCTTTTTTTTTAAAAATTTTTAACACAGGGAGATTGAGTTATTATATTATATTCAGTTTAAAGTAGAGTAGTCTAAATGAATTTAAGACATGTTTAAATGATATTTGGAGATTTTGTACAGATAAAACAAAATATTTGTAAAAGAAAAAAAGTTATTTGTCATAAAATAGCTAGATCAATTGTAATGAAATACTATAATAATACCGAATTAATTTGTTCAAACAAGAATCCCCCCCATAGTTTGTATTAGTTACCAACCCAAGCTCAAAGTAGTTTTACTGTACTAGTATTAGTATCATTAAATTTATTTTTGTAATTGCTTTTAACTTTTTTACCCGGCAGTTATTTTTAAGATAAGGAATTTATTACTTTCATTATTTTTTTTCAGTATTACCATTTGTTTATCTTATCTGTTTACAGACGCTCCTACTATACAGAAGATTATCTTCCTGTCACTTGGATTATTAAGTCTTTTTGGAAAACTTTTGACCTGACCCTGGATGACTGTGAGTATATTAATTTTGTCTACATAATTTCTGCACTTAAATATCTTGAACTTAGTCTTTTTTTAAAAGCCACTTGATTATGGTATTGTCTTTAGCCTTTTCTTTATTTTGTAAAATGTTTAATGAATTTTGTACAATGTTTAATGAACAGATATCACCCATGAGGACATGCATAGCCAGCCTGGAGGTGGAGGAGATCAACAAACACCCTGGACTGATACTCACGAGAGAGGAGGATGTGTTTAATCTACCTATAGACGAGGATGATGTGCTGCTTGAGCTGAGGAGCCAGAACTACCAACCGTGTCCACGATTTTTTTGAGACAGTTTCTTTTCTATGTCAGAAGAACATTAGGGAAAAGCTGTCCATGCTACTCTCTGGTAGAATGGACTGCTTTCCTGTTTTATAGTAAGTTAGTATTTTCTGTCATAGATTATGAAAAAATTACATTATCTCATTTAGTTTCTGATGTTATCATAGGTGACTCTCATTTTCTTTAGTTTAATTTTTTTTTCTTTCTTTCATATTCAGATTGACAAGGACTCCATATGCTACTGTACTTTTACTGGGGACGGCCATCCTGCCTTGGACACAAGTGCTCAATTTTTAAAATGTTTTAATTTGCAAGTTACATTTATTTATGTTGTCATAAAATAATTTTTATAATTATGCATAGTTATATAATCTGCATTTGAATTTAATGTTTATTTATTTGTTTTGATTATCACTGAAGTCCTTTTTTAATTAACAATTTAATTGCAATAGCCTACTTGGTATTAAAAATACAATTTTAAACGTAAATTGTCTCGGCCGTTCACAGTTTTCCGCTCGCAAATATTTTAAAATTATGTATAAATTTCTTGAATTGTATTTTATTTTTATATGCATTGGTTTCAACTAAATATTATATGTCTGTTCTGAAAATTGCATTGCAATAGATTTATTAATCTTAAAGTTACACATTTAAATTTAAAATGTGTTGGCCATGTTTAGTTTTTAATCATGCGCGTGTAATTTTAATATTATGCCTACATTTTTTGATTTACATTATATGTATTATTTATATGCATTTATTTTGTAATGTTCATAATCTGCTTGTACTGAAATTTTCATAGCAAAAGCTTTAATAATTTTAAAGTTATGTAATTAAATATAAACTGTCGGCCAAGTTCGATTTTCCATCCATGTTTTTTTTCTTTATTATGCCTAAATTATCTGATCTGCATTTCATGTATTTTATAATTGGCATTAATTTCTAATGGGCATAATCTGTTTGTACTGAAATTTTCATAGCAAAAGCTTTAATAGTTTTAAAGTTATACATTTAATTGTAAATTGTTGGCAGAATTCGATTTTCAAACTATGTTTTTATTCTTTAATATGCCTAAATTATCTGATCTGCATTTAATGTATTTTATAACTGGCATTACTTTCTAATGGGCATTATCTGTTTGTACTGAAATTTTCATAGCAAAAGCTTTAATGGTTTTAAAGTTATACATTTAATCGTAAATTGTCGGCCGAGTTCAATTTTCGATCTATGTTTTTTTTATAAAATGTGCAAAAATGATCTGATCTGCATTTAATGTATTCTTTTATTTGCATTAATTTCAGTTGGGCATTATCTGATTGTACTGAAAATTTTACAGTTATGGCATTGTTGGTTTAAAAGTTATGCTATTTTGAAGTAAAACAGAATTTTTTGACATTTGTCGCTATTGACCCCTTGTCCTTATATGGTCATGTTTTATAAAATATATTTATTTAATTCACACCTAATGTGTTGTTTTTTGTTTAAGTATGTGTTATTAATGTATCCCCTAAATGGCAGGGTTCTATCTTCATTAATTACTGAGTTATGAACAAAATAGTGTGGGAAGAGCTAATATTCGATCACAGTTTTTAGAATTAATTACAAAGGTAAATAAGGAGGAAAATTAATTCACTAAAAAAATTATAACTTTTCTCCTAAAAGAGATAGAACAATGATCCAGGTGTCATTGGAAAACTGAAAGTGAGCTCTTTCCTATGATATGCTGTTTGTGTGTGTTAGATGTATTTGAAATTTTGAGTTGGAGTGCCTACTATTGAACAAAGAAGCATTACATCCAAGAAGCATGACATTACTACGGGAATTATGTAATGTATGTTGATGATTGATTGTTTATTGACATATTTTGGTTTGGAGGGTATAAAAATAATTAAATTGTCATTTTAATTGTCTTTCGAGTGACTGGAATCATTTATTTTTTATCCATTTTAGCAATACTCAATCATCTGAGCGGACCTGCATATCGATAGTTAATCATTAATATATTAATTAATTAGTCAATTAGTAATACTATGGATTTACCTGATATAAAACTATTATTAACTGTTCCAGTGCACTCGAACTTTGTATTTTTATTCTATATATTATAAAGTAGATTTATTAACTTTCATTCATAATTGGACGAGGCTCTGTAAATGTACATGAACATGTAATTAAAAAGGCTAATTGTGTTTTCTCCCCAAAACTAGCATTTTACCTGTAATCATAATGAATTAATTAAGTTAATTTAATTTAAAGCATGCAAAAGCGAAAGTCGATATAATATAATGGTATAGCATAGGAATTTAAAAGTGAGAATAAAATGTTTCTGGGAAAGAGCCTGCTTGAGTCTTTGCAAACATCCTCACTGTGGTCATTGTAAAACAAACAAAAAAAACAAATAAAAAACTAAGTAACCCCCCAAAAAAATATTTAAAAAATAAGTAAGACCGTCTTGGGATTCGATCTGCACACCATCATGCTTTATGGAGCTAAGCTACTACTAACCACTCACCTGGAGAAGCTGACGATTTAGAAACGTTATTTTAGAATTATAAGAATTATCATTAATTGGACACCAATCATTTTGTACGGCAGTGCTACTTTAAAACTTCAGTAATCATGAAATTTTAATTTGTATTAGCATATTAATTACACATTTTAGCCGAAATTTAGTGATATCGGCTTTTATTTTGTCTACTCCGGGCGCGTTTTTGTTTTTCAACGTGACCAGCCCCTAGAAGTCGCATGCGCCGTCAACCCGTGCGGATAATACTCGACATTATCCCCACGGCCAAAACCGTGCGAATAATCACTTCGATGTGAAATTTATATGCTAATACGTATTAAAATTTCATGATTACTGAAATTTTACAGTAGCATTGCCATAAAAATTTATTGGTGTTCAATTTATGATAATTACTTATAATTTTTAAATGTCGCCATGGCATATCAACTACTCCAGGCGAGTGGTAAATCTAAGCGGAGTGCATTTATGGTTAGCGGTTTGAATCCATGGACGGTCTTAATTTTTTTAATTATTTTTTTTTGTTTTTGTTTGTTTTACAACCACAGTGAGGATGCTTGCGATCACTCAAGCAGGCTCATTTCAAGAAACATTTTATTATTCACCCCACCCTAAATACATATTTTATCAATTATTGTGTTAGTGACTAGTGTAGCCTACTGTTACAGACTCTCACTTCTAAATTTTTATGCTATACCATTTTATCGTCTTTCACTTTTGCATGCTTTAAATTCAATTAACTTAATGGATTTTTTATGTCCAACAGTGCTAGTTATGGTCAGAATAATAATAATTAGCCTCTTTAAATACAGAGTTTCGTCCAATTATGAATGAAACTATCACCTATGAAAGTTAATATTAATAAAGTTAATTCATGATATATATTATATATACTGTATTAATATACTATACAAAGTTGAGTGGACTGGAACACTTAATAATCCAGTCACTCGAAAGACAATTAAAATGACAGTTAATTATTTTTGTACCCTCCAAACCAAAAGATATATTAAGCAATGCAACATAAATAATAAGCAGTAATAAGAATTTAGATATTGATCGGCATCACTCTCACGGTCAAAACCGTGAGAATAATGTTCGAACATTATTCGCACTGTAAAAACCATGCGGATAACGCTTGGCTTATTATTATTTATTAATAAAAATTAAAATAATAATATTAAATATATATGATAATATTATAATGTTATATATTATATGATATGGATGTTACTAGTATTACGACTAGTCGTAACACTAGCCAGTATAGTTCGTTCGTCTGTCGATACCACATATAGCCAGTATACAGTAATACTAGTATAGTAATAGTGTATGAGTATGCCTATACTATGCTATATAAAATTATTATAGGGCCTAATTCCTATAAACTTATACTAATCATTAGTTATACAGAATGCCAAAACTAAATTTGCAGTGCGCTCATCAATGTTCCCTTTAAGCTGCGCGGCCGCGCAGATATTTTACAGACGCCGCGCAGCAGTTTATAATTACAGCGCAGCAAATTTCGTAAATTATTGCACTAAAATATGGATGCTGCGCAACTTTGCACACAAGTTTTTTTACTTTGCACACGGACCAAAGAACCTTAGAGGGAACATTGGCGCTCATCTATTTAGATTTCTGTTATTTTATGACAGAACCAGGCATACTTCCCGGAATGGAATATTGTATTCATATGACAATCAATAATTTATAAAAAGGAAATGAGTGCAATTATTTTTATCCATAATTTTTTTTTAAGATGTTGATTTTAGGGTCTAGGTAAGGTTAAGCGATAGGTTTAAGTTTAGGGCATTTAGGGGTTTGGTGTTTGGGTTAGGGTTTAGGGTTAGGTTTAGTGGACTGTTTTTAAAATTAAAATAGAAAGTTTGCACAATTTTTTTTGAGGGTTCCATTGTTGATGAAATTTAGTTATATTTAGTCACATCCGGCCTGCTCAACTCCTAGGTACACAGCGCGGTAAGTTTGATTTGATAAGTTTTTGGTGACGTGTGCTGAATTCACCCGATTTTGGGTTCTTCTTGAATGTCAGGGGCAAAGAACTGTCGTTTGTTTTATGGTAGCGGGATTTTCCTTGTAACATATAGTAAGGGTTCGGATTTAGGGTTACACTTACGTTGAGTTGTTTTAGAGTTAGGTTTAGTTGGAATGGGTTGCCTGAACAAACCAGGCAGCCAGTATAACTAAGTCAACATTTAAATATCTCATAAAAATAGAAGACTAGATATAAATATGTACTTTGACACAAAGTTCAAACATTATCAAATAGGCTTGAATTATATATCATTGTAAAGGTCTTGCTATGACTTTTTTCCTAATACATGTAGATTAGGTTTGTCTTTCTATTATAATTATTATATAAACTTAAACAATGGATAGGAAGCCATAATCAATAATAAAAAATAATAGAAGCCTCTGTAATATATAATATAAGATAAGATTTTAAAAAGTTAGTCTTATTATTTCCATATTATGACTGTTTAATAGGCTTTAGCTTAGTTGTTTGTTTTTTTCGAAGTGTAACATTGTTACAAATGTGTTTCTGCCATTTACAGATACTAAGGAAGTAAAAGAGAAAAGCTCTTTCAGGTTATTTCCAGATAAGGCAAAATTAGCCTTAATGGTATAATGATAATTACAATAGACAGAATATTCCTTCCTTCTGGCTAGTGGTCCTGTGTAGAACAGTTGTTTGTGTAAGTTATCAGAGGTCGAGCACTGTGTAGAACATTTAGTACATTACTAGGAAATATTTACTGCATACTAGCACATCTTTACTGCACACTAGCACAATATTTACTGCACACTAGCACATATTTATTTCATACTAGCACAATATTTACTGCATACTAGCACAATATTTACTGCATACTTGCACATATTTACTGCACACTAGCACAATATTTACTGCACACTAGCACATATTTACTGCACACTAGCACATATTTACTGAAAATCAGCACGTATTTAGAACATTTTAAACAGACTTGATCGGTAATCGCCTACACGTCACAGTGGAATATTTTATCCAGGTTATTTTATTTAATTTCCCGCTCACCCCCCCCCCTTTTTTTTTCTCCGTCTGTTGGCCGAAGCAAGTTTGGTTTCGTGATTATGTTTTTTTTTAATATGAATTTATTTCTCTATTGTAACATTTTAAAATAACTTAGATGTCTAGTGTTCTTCATTGGTTGGATATCTACTGTATTTCTAAAAGTTGTTGGACATTTAACCCCGCCTTTTCAATTGTTTAAGTTGCAATGTTCATGTGTTAAATTTGGCTGTAGGGTAGGTGCTTGATTGAAGGGTTTATGTGTTGGTTTTAGTTGAAGGGTTCGAGGATTTTGTTCAATTGGTTTGTTTGTCAGGGCGTATTTCCTGCTCCCGCCAAACACCACAATTCTCTGATGTTGTTTGTGACCTCTATTAGACACATCCAAATATTCCAAGTTACCGCTCGGTGGGTCGTAGCTTTGAGCGGCATTCCCTGATTTCTGTGCTCACCTGCCACTGGTCACCTGATACCTGCGTACGAATCAAAGTCGAACCAGAAGAGCCCAGTGTTCTTTCACGGATCGAAAAGGGGAAAAGAGGGGGGGGGGTGAGTACACAGAAAGTGTAGCAACATGGCCTGTTTGTGGACACGTTATTGGTCAGCGCGCCGATTGCGATGGTCAAGTTATCACAACATTGCTAATGTCCGAGGCTGTTTATCGGGGGTGGGGGTGGTCACGGGATAGCGTTGTCCACTCCGAATGTTGTTTGATGACGAACATTAACTTGTTCACTCGACCGACCGTGCCAACGGGCGTGTACTTGACGGGGCCGTCTGTTCCGTCTAAACATTGCCGCCGGCCGAACATGTTTTAATGGAGAAATTTACCCGTATGACGGAATCAGGCAATGAATGCAGTCTCTGTTAGACTTTTGTTGTTTTTGTGTACCGCACTTTAAACCGCAAGAATGAAACAAATATTGCACTAAGTCTGTTTATCCTGGCGATGAAATGTTATCAGAGCCTTGATATGTAAATGTAAACTTGAAAGCCCTGTCAACAAAAAAAAAGATTAATAAAATAAACTACGCTATTAAGATCTCCCATAAAATTCCAGATTTACAATAATCTAATAAAATTTGAAATCTAGGCGCATATAATTTTAATGAAAACTCATGCTGGGCACCAAGGTCTTAAGACAAGTATAACTTTTCTTATTAGAAAGGTATTCCCCAATGCCCGTTATCATTTAAACTAATGTAGGATTTTTTTTATTTTTTATTGATTTTTCTTGTTTAAGTGTCATTTTAGTTAAATGCATTTTTTACAGTCATCATATCAAAATCATTCACATAAATATTATCGTTAAATTTTTTAGATTTATCGCATGAAAATCCGGATTTTGACAAATGTTAAAAAGCTGCACTAAGTCTAAGACATTGTACCTTCCTGGGTTGCACCCCTTCCCCACCTCATATAAACGTATGTGTAACGAACCTTGAAATAGCGCTGACCCGAGCATTCGGAACTGAATAATTTATAAAACTTGCTAACCATGCAAATAACGTCACCTCTGGTTCGGTCCATGGGTTTTGTTTGTAAACAACTTTTATCACATTATTTATTAAATATATTGGCTAACGGCGAACGGTTCATTCCGACATATACCCGAACGTGACCCGTCAAAACGACCCCGACACAACGGCCCCGGTCAAAATGGCCTGTTTCAAAACGGCCCCAGACAAATTGTTTGTAATGTTTAACACAATTTAACTTTTTTTTTCCCCCCACTTTAACCTTTTGTCAACTTTGTCACCTTTTAAGAAAGTGTTCAAATTGTAAAACTATTTCTTGTGATGATATTATATTATTTCTTCTCAACAAACAATTGTGACTTGGTGCCATATATAGAGTAACTGTTATTAAATAGCTTCTTGTGATGTTATTATTATTGTTTCTTGTGAGCCAAACCTGACACTGAATCGGTGAGTAAAAATACCAATATAAAATTGATTGTATTTTTTATTCCATTTAACATTTGCCAATTTGTATGGGGCCGTTTTTATCAGAACCGTTTTGAGCGGGGCCCAATTGTCGGGGCCGTTTTGTCGGTTAACCATACTCGAATATTCTTGATTAAGCAACTGAGCAATAGTGTCAACTTAAGTGTCCCTTCTATATATTATTATTTATTTTAATTTTCGAGTAGTGACACTGGGATTGACACTAGTTACTTCCAGTCACTGCACGTCATAGAAAGAAACCTTAGCTCAAATATGCCTGACTACGACATTACTGCAAGTATTTCATTTTTGCTTTTTTTAAATAGTTTAGTTTTTTTTTCTTCCTTGCCTCCCATATTTCCCTTTAACCGTGGGAGAACGTGTATTGTAAATATCGTGTAGTAGTACTGTATCTTGTAACAAGTGTAATTGATGATAAAATTATAGCCTGCGTCTTTTAATCCCTTTCTTTTCGTTTGACTAAGCCGAAAACACCGCGCAACATTTATGAAGAGCAAAAAGTTAAACCAGAGACGGACCGGACCGCCCCTTTCCTACATCGATGTTGGTGCTGCTGCATTCGTTTCGTGTCACTTTGTAACGCTTTCTACACAGTCGTCAAAATGTTTAGTCTCGTCCGCGGAAGATGGGTTTTACCAGAAACGGTTAACTGTTTTCAATACATCAGCTAGCATAGCTTTAGTGGCGCGATGCTTAAAAAAAAGATGGATGGACGATTGTCCTTGGGGCTGGTGGGCCCAGTCAATGCCACGGATGAAATTTCCACTCTTGCCGACGCTAAGATCCGACCCCGGCGACGGTAATTTATTTCACCCGATGTTCTGACACAACCGCCCGCACCCATCAAGACGGTGCTCCTCTGGAAACGTTACACCTGAAAATCATCCCGTCCCTCTATCTGTAATAATGAAATGCCAATTTTTTTCTTCTTCTGTTGTCCATACCAAGTGGGCGGGCCGGGTGCCAAGGAAATGGACGACCCTTCCGTGGCGGGTTGCCGGGACGGCTTCTGTTGTCAGACACCCCCTCTGCCCCCTCTCCCGAGCCCCTCTGCCCCCCTCTCCCGAGCCAACAGTCGAGTCACCCGTCTCAGGTACAGCGATGCCGGGTTGGAGTCGGCAACGACACTGCCATGACTCCGAGTCTTTAGGTGCGGTTTAATGTTGGTGTCGCCTGACATAGGAGGTGTGACCCTTGTAAGGTTTTGGTCGTCTCCGCCAGAGATACAGGACACTGGTCAGTGAAATGACCTAATTTCTTTTCTTTAAGTTAGTGATTTTAAATTTAACTTATTTTGATCACGAACGTTTGAAAGCCACAAACAACACGACGAATGTGGACCGCCTGGAACGTAAAGGAGTTTGTCGTGGCAAGGCGGACGCTATTCTTCAATAATCTTTACTTTAGATGTTCAGTAACTCACAACTTTATTTATTGAACGCGCGACCTTGGAAAATGTCAATACTAGTTAAAAACTTTAAATAAAGTAAATTTAATAATAGTATTATAGCACATTTTTATAGACATGCATTGGTGTGACCGAGCAATAATCTCAAAGTTTAAAATAAACAAGTTATTATTAACTAAAAAATATTACAAATAATTTTAAAAATATGTCACAGTCCATAAAAGCTGTACTTTTTAACGAATTCTTTTTAAATATATATCCTTATTTATGTTTCACCCAGAAGACTTATGGCATGGTTTTAACCGAACTTAGTTCTATTAATATGGTATAATTGATGACTGATGTGTTGATGACACCCGCCATGATGACATGCTGTATTGGCCAACTGGGCTTCAAGTATAAGACTGAAACTGTAACAGGAATCTCGTTGTCTATATCCTATATTCGCCTACCGGTCTTCAAAGAAAGGGCTGCAACAGTACTAGCGCTTGTAATCCCGTCGGTCTTCAAATGAAGGGCTGCAACAGGACTCGCGCTAGGGGGCCATGGGCGAATTTTTTCGGTGCGGTGCCGTGGGAGGTTGCTCTGTTACCACTAGCGTCGCTCCTGGCTGCAAGGTATCATCCGCACTACTCTCCCCCCGTGTCCGACGTATTTCCAGGGCCGTGTCAGTAGGTAAATATGGCCAGCATTGAGACGGCCCGGCCATGTTTGTTGCCGGAGCTCTTGGCCATATAATTATCTGTTGACAATTCCCGTTATTGTCGTCGGGGCTCTCGAGGGGGGATTACTCGGAAGTTGACGTTTAAGATGTCTGCAGTTACCGCGCCGTAAGCTCGGCAGTAAATGATGACACGGGGAAACGATGGGCGGGGACAATCAATCTCGGGGGGAGGCCGGGGTGAACGTATGTGCCTGTGTGGAAGGTGGCGGATCGTGTTCGGAAAAGGGGGGGGGGAGCAATGTTGACACCTTGATATCTGACCTTTTACCCCAGATACATTTTTGTGTGTTGTTGTTATAGATAGGCCTGTGCCACCCCAGGATGAGTGTTGCTGCGGCTGTAATGTTAGGTAAATGAGTGATTTCACACTCCTGTGATTATCGTCTCACGTGACATGGATGGGATCAAACACTTTTTTGTAATAAGCCCAGTGTTGGATCTTGTCTTACGGTCTAAGACACAGAGCGCATGGAGTTAGTCTCGTCATACAGTGTCAGACACAGCATAGTGTCAGAGACAAAGCCAGTGCTGCACTGGTCTTACGGTCTTAGACACAGAGCTGGTGATAGTCTTATCTTATCTTGTCTGTTAGTTACAGACGCTCCTTCTATACAGAAGATTATTGCGTCCTACGCTTATCTGTGGTTTGTGCTTAGTCCTGCAGTCAGACACAGTGTCAGAGACAAAGCCAGTCTTGTATTTGCCCTTGTATTACAGTCTAAGAAACAGAGCTGGTGTTGGTCTCGTCTGACACCAAACAGTCCTAGACATAACGCCATTGCAGCTCTTGTTGTCCTGTCCTACAGTATCAGACACAACGCCAGTATTATTTGGGTCGTCTCCGTGAATGTAAAATTGTAGACACAAAACGGGTTTAGTAAGCTCACCTCTACCGTGACTGACTTGATTGCTATGCCAGTTTTAAAACACGGGTGGGCTGTGTCCCAATCATTGTTTTTTAAACTTCATTTTTTTTCCGCGAGGTTTGGCAGTTCTTCAAGTGGACAGCTCACATTTTTTTGTGTATGGTGTTGGATTTGTTAATTCGTGTGTTGATGGCTTGAGTCGAGAATACTGTCTGACTGTAGCTTACTTCCAGAGACTTGATCTCGCGGCGTTAAGTCAACTATAACAAAACAACCCGTACGGACATATCGTTTGATTGTAATAACTGCACTGTGTTTTTATTGTCGGACACTTATTTGAAACTACCCCAAGCGGTCTCCCATTCGTTTATGCGATTGACTTGCACGAGCATTTTGTCACAATAACATTCTATAGCCTCATAATACATTTATCTTATATAATGTTTGGTTTGTTTTAAGTGTCAACTGAGTGCTACAATATTCATCAGTGAGGTCTAACCTATGGCACGCGTCCCCGTCGCATCAACCGGCACGCAACTAAAATATTACTTGCTTTATTAGACCCCTTTGCTGGCGCTTTGTGTTGCCACTGCGCTATAAATAAGTGGGTTGCGATTGAATTATGGCCACGCGGCCCCAAAAAGGTTCGCCATCACTGCTCTACGTCATCTATTTTCAACTCACAGGCTTCAGTTTGAACACTAGTTGAAAACTGATAGTAACCGATTTTCTATTTCACCCCTAAAAAAAAATTAGTCTGTCACTGTTAAAAATCCTGCAACTCGAGTTGGATGAACTGTGACTTTGGCCTGGAACTGAATCCTTGCCGTGGGTCCCGGGATACTACCGGTGGGCGGGTCGGACATTTGGCAACAGCATTGTTCAACGGTCGGCGTTGGCAGTGACAGATGCCTGAAGGGGGCGTGTTGAGGTTATTGCCACAAATCTTATTGGTCCTGTCTATGAACCCACCCCCCCTCCCCATCACCCGAAACTTAAAAAACGTCAGTGGGGTGGGGGTGGGGGAGAAGGTCACTGGAAGGTTTGCGGAGTCGGGTCCAGCATTCCGAGCATGTTTTACTGGCCGCTTGGACCTCTTGTTGTCATAGTTACTGATGCGTGAACATCAATGAGACACCTATGAAGTCGACCGAACATATACATAGTACCGGGTATAGACTTAATAAGGCCCTAAGCAATTTGAGATATGGTGTCCTCTATAAGTCCAGATATTCTATGTCAGTGCCAAATATGACCATTGCTCACTGAAAAAAAATGCCCCCCCCCGCCCCCCTCTTTTCCAAGAAAGTGGGGGCCCTAAGCTAAGCTTGTGTAGCTGATACGTAAATCCGGCACTGCATATACACGTGCAAGCCGGCTGATCCAATGGAAGCGGGTGAGAATTCAATGACAAGATTTGCACTGGACAAAAAGACACATTTGTGAGTTTAAATAACATGGATCGGTTATAGTCATAAATATGTTAACTGTTAATCTTCTGTTTCCAGGGTGACGCATTGTGCAAAGAATGTTTTTTCTGGGCTTTCGAAGAGGAGATCCACCAAACCATCGAGTCTGCCAAACTCTTCTCCCCTGGTGAGACAGTGGCTATTGGGGCTTCTGGGGGCAAAAGGTAACATTTCATTACTGGTCACTCTGAAACGTTGGCGGTTTTCTCACAGCAGTTTTAAAACTGCTTGCTTAAGTGTTGAGAGGGAAATTGTCTTTGTCTCGTAAAGTTAGTTTGAGTATAACTTTTGGCAGGCATTTTATCTGATATAGAAAGTAAATGAGGAATGCCAAGTATCAAAATAACTTGCTGTATAACAAACAGACAGAGATTAAACCCTGCAGCATTGCATCTCATAGTTTTTGAAAGTACATTTAAATAAATATTTGTTTTTTAAAAAAAATTGTCTTCACTTTTATCTTATTGTAGTTATAAAGTGATCAATGGTGTGGTGGTAAGGGATGGTAAAGGGTTAATTCTCTGGTGGTTTTTATTACCATGAAAAAATATGATATAAGAATAAAAAGTACTAGATCAATTCATAGTTACAGATCTGGTGCCCATGAAACTGTTCATTTGTTTCATTTACGGTTGCACCATGTCTGTATTGTTGGTGTGTCAGCAAATGAAAGTTTTCTGCTGTTCTCAGACTCCACAGTGCTGGCCCATACTTTGAAAATTTTGAATGAGAGACACAAGTACGGCCTCAACTTGATTCTGTTGTCTGTTGATGAGGGCATTACAGGCTACAGAGATGACTCACTAGAGGTAAGCTGGCTAATACCTGGTCATATTTATGTGGTTATCAATACATGTTTCATATATATGTTTGCAATTGAATGTGTATCTGTAAACATGTTCATACTAAATACCTTAGTGTCAACATTCTGTCCTTATGTTATAAATTGTCTTTATTTTATTTAATTCTCCCTGAATAGTCACGAATGTTCTATTCCACAAATTTGTAATTTTGTTTTACATGTACTGTGAGTGGGAAAGTTTTTTTGTACAGTAGTAGTGGTATATTCATGTGAAACAAATAAATAAACTCTAAAATGAAACTTAATACTGTATAAGGGTTTGACTGCTGAATGCTACATACTTCATGAAGTCATGTATGCCTGAACTCTATGATTGCCTGAACTCTATGATTGCCTGCTGCTGTCTGTAGATGCTCATGTTGCTGTCAGTAGATGCTCATGTTGCTGTCAGTAGATGCTCATGTTGCTTTCTATAGATGCTCATGCTGCTGTCAGTAGATGCTCATGTTGCTGTCAGTAGATGCTCATGTTGCTGTCAGTAGATGCTCATGTTGCTGTCAGTAGATGCTCATGCTGCTGTCAGTAGATGCTCATGTTGCTGTCTGTAGATGCTCATGTTGCTGTCAGTAGATGCTCATGTTGCTGTCAGTAGATGCTCATGTTGCTGTCAGTAGATGCTCATGTTGCTTTCTATAGATGCTCATGCTGCTGTCAGTAGATGCTCATGTTGCTGTCAGTAGATGCTCATGTTGCTGTCAGTAGATGCTCATGTTGCTGTCAGTAGATGCTCATGTTGCTGTCAGTAGATGCTCATGTTGCTGTCAGTAGATGCTCATGTTGCTGTCAGTAGATGCTCATGCTGCTGTCAGTAGATGCTCATGTTGCTTTCTATAGATGCTCATGCTGCTGTCAGTAGATGCTCATGTTGCTGTCAGTAGATGCTCATGTTGCTGTCAGTAGATGCTCATGTTGCTGTCAGTAGATGCTCATGTTGCTGTCAGTAGATGCTCATGTTGCTGTCAGTAGATGCTCATGTTGCTTTCTATAGATGCTCATGCTGCTGTCAGTAGATGCTCATGTTGCTGTCAGTAGATGCTCATGTTGCTGTCAGTAGATGCTCATGTTGCTGTCAGTAGATGCTCATGTTGCTGTCAGTAGATGCTCATGTTGCTGTCAGTAGATGCTCATGTTGCTGTCAGTAGATGCTCATGCTGCTGTCAGTAGATGCTCATGTTGCTTTCTATAGATGCTCATGCTGCTGTCAGTAGATGCTCATGTTGCTGTCAGTAGATGCTCATGTTGCTGTCAGTAGATGCTCATGTTGCTGTCAGTAGATGCTCATGTTGCTGTCAGTAGATGCTCATGTTGCTGTCAGTAGATGCTCATGTTGCTGTCAGTAGATGCTCATGCTGCTGTCAGTAGATGCTCATGTTGCTGTCAGTAGTTGCTCATGTTGCTGTCAGTAGATGTCCATGCTGCCAACTGACTTGTCATTTGTTTTCTCAGACTGTCAAAAGAAACCAACAGCAATATGACCTACCCCTAACCATAGTGTCTTATGAGGTATGTGTGCCTAAATGTATAACATTGACAAGTAATTGTTTGTTGTGGCATTTTGAAACCTTGTCTTGGTTGTGCTATTGTCTGTATGTTTAGCTCAAGTTGCTTTAGGTCTAATAATTCAGCTGTTAGACTAGTTCTTATGGTAAAAAAACACAATTATATTACTCCATTACTATACTCACTTCATTGGCTACCTATACAAGCCCAAATTGATTACAATCTGTCCGTTCTCTGTCACAACTTCTTTTCTGACTCATGCCCCTCATATCTTACTGAATCTTTCTCTGTCTACTCACCCACTTGTCAGCTACACTCTTCTACAGACATGCATATTCTCTCTGTTCCTAAGACACGCAAAAAACATCTGGCGAAATGTCTTTCTCTTTTTGTGCCGCCAAAGAATGGAATTCTCTACCATTACACATTCGTAGTATTCCAACTACTAAGGCCTTCTAAACAGCACTTAAGATGCATTTTTTCAAACTTTACTTTCAAAATTAATTAAACAACATTTCCTCAAATGAAAAACGTAGCTTATGTGTACATACTGTCATTTATATGGTTGTTAGGATATGAATGTTTATTCAATACTAGGGCTGGTACTGTATAAAAAAATTTGTTCGATTAACGGGCACAAATTTATTCCATTAATCGATTAATTTCGATCAATTATATTTGCATAACGCATATATAGATCCCATTAAGTCGCGATTCATTATTTTGCGAAATCGGTTAATTTGTAGTAATTCCATGGCTCCCAAATTTTGTGATGAAACACAACAAATTCACTCTGCTATACAAGAAATAAGGAAGAAAAACCTTTTTGTTTATGTATGCATGTCTTAATAAATAATAATAATGCAAGGGAAAAGTATTCAAGTAACAAATAATATAAATTATTAATAAATCAGGAAAAAAAATATTAGACATATTTTCTTAAATTTTAATCGATCAAATTAATTTTAATCGATTAAATTTTAAAATGATTATTGGATTAATTAATCATTAATTTCCTCAGCCCTATTTAATACTTATATGTATGTTATTATTTTTATTTATATTGCTGTGAGCCCAATTCCTTACTGGGGTACAGCGCTATATAAATTATCAATCGTCATTTTTAATCTGTTTCTACTTTTTAGGAACTGTATGGATGGACAATGGATGCCATCGTCAAGCAAATAGGCCTCAAGAACAATTGTAAGCTGCTAGCAAATTCAATTAAATGATTCTGACATTAAGCAGAATGTCATAAATATACTGATATGTAAACCAAAAAAAACACACAAAAAAGAAAGGAAGGTCATTTTTGGATGTCTGCAGCAAATTCATGTTTTAATTAATAGTACTGGTTTCAGGCACTTTCTGTGGTGTGTTCAGGAGACAAGCACTGGACAGAGGGGCAATGAAATTAGGGGCAAACAAAATAGTAACTGGTAAGTTTAAATGTTGTGAGCATATTACACATTTTGAAAACGTCTCTTGGACTCATCTTTTTTACCTTTATTTAACCTTCTAACGGAACTTATACAGTTCCTTTCTTCACCAAATAATCTCTTCCCTACACTCCTGCACTCACTCTAGAGAGAACTTTTCCATTTAATTGTGTGAGATGCAATGCTTCCTCAATTTATTTTTCAATATATTGAGTTAAGTTTTGTGTCTTTCCAAAGTAAAAGCTCTAAGAATGTGATGTGACTAAAATAGCAACAGAGGATTACTTGTTAATATCTTTTTTCTGAAAAATGTTACGAAAATAAAAGAGAGGTTCTCCGGTGGAGAAATATGTTTTCATTATGTTTCAAATATTAATTTCACAAGCAAAGCCTTTAAATTGCTTTGAAGGAATGACTGTGTCAGTGAAACACACTTATTCATTTCTTCTAATAAAACTTTCACTCAACAGGTCACAATGCTGATGATATCGCAGAAACTGTTATAATGAATGGTATGTAGTTTTTCAAATATACAATGTCTTAACCTTAAATAGTTCCACAGTTTAACAATGTTTTCTTAAATTAATAGTAGGAGAAACTGTTTTCATGCGCATACATTTTTATGGCTTATGAATTGTGTACTCTTGCCAGTTTTGAGGGGAGATATTGCCAGATTACAGAGGTGTACAGCCATTACTACTGTAAGTGGCCCTCTACTCACTAGTTTATTCATGTTTTAAAAAGTTGTTACATAAATTTATGTTAAACTTGCTATTATCATAAAATGCAGAACTGAATCTCTGCAAGATGATAAAAAAATCATCCTTAAAAAATAAAAAGTAAATTCATTTTAATCTAATGTCAACCAACATAGATTGGCTTTGACTAATGATCCATATAGTATATGTTAAATATTATGTAGAGAGATATCAAGCTAATAATAGAATGAAATAAATTGCATGTGAAAACTTTTACTTTTTACCATTACTTCCCTGACCCAGTGATGCTACATTCCTACTTTGCTATAAGCTTAGTTCATTTTATTTTTGTCTTAACTCTCTTGTTTTTGTATTTTTGAAAAAATACTTCCGCAGACTTTGGTTCACCAATTGTTTTGGTATGATTTTCAAGTTTTCACACATTATAAGTTACCAACGTACATACAATAAATGGCATTTGGGCTGACAACAGCCACAGGAAAGAAGTTCATTCATTAAGTATTGTTGTTATTTCAGGGTTCGGAAGGCTACCTGCCCAGGTGTAAACCATTCAAGTACACCTATGAGAAAGAAATAGTCATGTGAGTTGGTCAGTTGACTGGCCAGTGGCAGATACTGCTGAATGGGTTGGTTTACATGGCAGATACTGCTGAATGGGTTTGTTTACATGGACTGCCAGTGGCAGATACTGCTGAATGGGTTGGTTTACATGGACGGCCAGTGGCAGATACTGCTGAATGGGTTGGTTTACATGGACGGCCAGTGGCAGATATTGCTGAATGGGTTGGTTTACATGGACTGCCAGTGGCAGATACTGCTGAATGGGTTGGTTTACATGGCAGATACTGCTGAATGGGTTGGTTTACATGGACGGCCAGTGGCAGATATTGCTGAATGGGTTGGTTTACATGGACGGCCAGTGGCAGATACTGCTGAATGGGTTTGTTTACATGGACTGCCAGTGGCAGATACTGCTGAATGGGTTGGTTTACATGTACGGCCAGTGGCAGATACTGCTGAATGGGTTGGTTTACATGGACGGCCAGTGGCAGATACTGCTGAATGGGTTGGTTTACATGGACTGCCAGTGGCAGATACTGCTGAATGGGTTGGTTTACATGGACTGCCAGTGGCAGATACTGCTGAATGGGTTGGTTTACATGGACTGCCAGTGGCAGATACTGCTGAATGGGTTGGTTTACATGGCAGATACTACTGAATGGGTTGGTTTACATGGACTGCCAGTGGCAGATACTGCTGAATGGGTTGGTTTACATGGACTGCCAGTGGCAGATACTGCTGAATGGGTTTGTTTACATGGCAGATACTACTGAATGGGTTGGTTTACATGGACGGCCAGTGGCAGATACTGCTGAATGGGTTTGTTTACATGGACTGCCAGTGGCAGATACTGCTGAATGGGTTGGTTTACATGGACTGCCAGTGGCAGATACTGCTGAATGGGTTGGTTTACATGGACGGCCAGTGGCAGATACTGCTGAATGGGTTTGTTTACATGGACTGCCAGTGGCAGATACTGCTGAATGGGTTGGTTTACATGGACTGCCAGTGGCAGATACTGCTGAATGGGTTGGTTTACATGGACTGCCAGTGGCAGATACTGCTGAATGGGTTGGTTTACATGGACGGCCAGTGGCAGATACTGCTGAATGGGTTTGTTTACATGGACTGCCAGTGGCAGATACTGCTGAATGGGTTGGTTTACATGGACGGCCAGTGGCAGATACTGCTGAATGGGTTGGTTTACATGGACGGCCAGTGGCAGATACTGCTGAATGGGTTGGTTTACATGGACGGCCAGTGGCAGATACTGCTGAATGGGTTGGTTTACATGGACGGCCAGTGGCAGATACTGCTGAATGGGTTGGTTTACATGGACTGCCAGTGGCAGATACTGCTGAATGGGTTGGTTTACATGGACGGCCAGTGGCAGATACTGCTGAATGGGTTTGTTTACATGGACTGCCAGTGGCAGATACTGCTGAATGGGTTGGTTTACATGGACTGCCAGTGGCAGATACTGCTGAATGGGTTGGTTTACATGGACTGCCAGTGGCAGATACTGCTGAATGGGTTGGTTTACATGGACGGCCAGTGGCAGATACTGCTGAATGGGTTTGTTTACATGGACTGCCAGTGGCAGATACTGCTGAATGGGTTGGTTTACATGGACGGCCAGTGGCAGATACTGCTGAATGGGTTGGTTTACATGGACGGCCAGTGGCAGATACTGCTGAATGGGTTGGTTTACATGGACGGCCAGTGGCAGATACTGCTGAATGGGTTGGTTTACATGGACGGCCAGTGGCAGATACTGCTGAATGGGTTGGTTTACATGGACGGCCAGTGGCAGATACTGCTGAATGGGTTGGTTTACATGGACTGCCAGTGGCAGATACTGCTGAATGGGTTGGTTTACATGGACTGCCAGTGGAAGATACTGCTGAATGGGTTGGTTTACATGGACTGCCAGTGGCAGATACTGCTGAATGGGTTTGTTTACATGGACTGCCAGTGGCAGATACTGCTGAATGGGTTTGTTTACATGGACTGCCAGTGGCAGATACTGCTGAATGGGTTTGTTTACATGGACTGCCAGTGGCAGATATTGCTGAATGGGTTGGTTTACATGGACTGCCAGTGGCAGATACTGCTGAATGGGTTGGTTTACATGGACTGCCAGTGGCAGATACTGCTGAATGGGTTGGTTTACATGGACGGCCAGTGGCAGATATTGCTGAATGGGTTGGTTTACATGGACTGCCAGTGGAAGATACTGCTGAATGGGTTTGTTTACATGGACTGCCAGTGGCAGATACTGCTGAATGGGTTGGTTTACATGGACGGCCAGTGGCAGATACTGCTGAATGGGTTGGTTTACATGGACGGCCAGTGGCAGATACTGCTGAATGGGTTGGTTTACATGGACGGCCAGTGGCAGATACTGCTGAATGGGTTTGTTTACATGGACGGCCAGTGGCAGATACTGCTGAATGGGTTTGTTTACATGGACGGCCAGTGGCAGATACTGCTGAATGGGTTGGTTTACATGGACTGCCAGTGGCAGATACTGCTGAATGGGTTGGTTTACATGGACTGCCAGTGGCAGATACTGCTGAATGGGTTGGTTTACATGGCAGATACTGCTGAATGGGTTTGTTTACATGGACTGCCAGTGAAACTGAAGCATAAGAAATAGTTTTTGTGTATCTCCCAGGAAGGACACAATTAATTGGGTCTAATTTTGTTGCTTTTATTGTAATCTTAAGTGGAAGTAGAATACATTTAAGCTTTATATACATACAAAGTATACATAGAATTTTATTAACCAACTAGATATATTCCTTAATATAACTAATATAATCTATAATTTAACTACCGTATATACTCGTTCTATAGCCCGTTCGTTCATAAGCCGACCCCCCCCCCACTTTTGGAAGGGAAAAGTATTAAAAGTGTATAACCCGATCGCAAAAATAATAGGACAGCTTTAAAAAATGGTACATATTTTTTTTAAACTACACGCTAAATCGATCATTATGATTGTTTACTTTGTACTGCCTATCTTTGTCTTTCTGCTCTTTGTTAAGCAAGGGTTAATGGTATTTTTAAAAAAATTAATTTTTTGGTAAACAGGCACGCAAGCGCGTACATTAAAATCCGTGGTTGAAAACAAAATTTGTAAAACAATTGATTAAAACGTTGACAAAAATAAATAAAATGATTAAATAAGGTAAGTGCTGATCTTTAATAATATATTATAGCTTCTGATAGATCAGTCGAATCTTGTAGAATGTAGAAAAGGACATTGATAATCTACAATAACAACACCGATATTCAATATCCATGCAGAAATCACCTATGACCCGCTCATAAGCCGACCCCCCCTCTCCCACTTTTTCCCCTAGTTTTGTCCAAAAAAGGTCGGCTTGCGAACGAGTTTATATGGTACGTCATGTTTCTGACTGCGTATGAAATTTCATTTATTTAATAAATATCTCCCCTCTGATGTAAACAGTATATTTCACCCCTAATAGTCAATAATGTATGTTCTTTCCACAGGTATGCCTATTTTAAGAAACTGGATTACTTCTCAACAGAATGCATCTACTCCCCTAATGCTTACAGGCAAGTGTGATTTACATTTTACCAAATATTCATCCATCAACTGATATATTTTTACTTAATGCTTATAAGTAATTCTATAACAACTTAGCTTCATGCTTGAAGGTATTTCGGATACATGTCACTAAGAAATTTAATCTAAATACATATTAGAAAAATAATTCCTTTCTAATTTAAGGGTTACATCAGTTACATGTTTAAAAACAAAACTAATGTTGTTTTTTAGGTTAACATGTTCTTTTCACTGTTACCTGAAAAAGGGACATTTGTCTTTTTTTTAGGGCTGCAGAAATTAACGATTAATTATCGTTAAAAATTTTATTCTATTAAAATCAATTCGATCAATTAAAATTCTATTAAAATGTAGGAAAATTTTTCTATTTTTTTTTCCTCAAATTTATTATTGATTTATATTTTTTGTTACTCACATACTCTCCCCTCGTATTATTATTATTTATTTAGACGTGCATACGTAAACAAAAAGCGTTTTCTTCCTTATTTCTTGCATAGCAGAACGAATTTTCTGTGTTACGTCACAAAATTTGGGAGCCATGAAATTACCGAGACTTAAACAATTTTACCGAAATAATGACTCATGACTTAATGGGATCTATATATGTGTTATACAAATATAATTAATCCAAATGAATCGACTATATTTTTTTACCGATTAATCAAACAAAAAATTTGTTAATCAGTACCAGCCCATATCTTTTTTTCCAGAGGATTTGCCAGAGCTTACATCAAGGACTTGGAGAAAATACGACCAAGTTCAATAATTGGTGAGTTAAATTTGTTTTGATAAAATTTATTTAAAGCAATAATTATATTGAAACTTAGCTTTTTTGGCATTGAAACCGTAACATTGATATGAAAAGCTTTGTTATCCATTAATTGAATGCTTTGTTTCGTTCAGATATTATTCACAGTGGTGAAAGTTTGAGTGTCAAGAAGGACGTCCGAATGCCAACCCAGAGTAAGTCTGTTGAACCATGTCCTTTTTAACCAGCATTTAGAATGTTATGTCATGATAGATCAGCTTCTCACATGAATCAAAGGCTGTGCCCACGTTATGAGTCTCTTAATGAGAAACTGTCACTGAAATCTTTTTTGCCCAAAATGTTTGGATTGGTAAAATTGCTATTTTATTTGAACCCACGTCTAATGAGTTCAAAGTGTTACAATGAGTTCAAAAAATTTCTCAGAAATGAATTAATAAAAATAAGTCTAAAATAATACTGAATCTCTGGAAGTTGCGTTTTTTAACTTGCTCGTTTCCCCTGGTCAAATCTTGGCATTTCTTTTGCTCCCACCTGCTCATTGGTCATATCCCTTGAAATTTTGCACATACCCACGTGTTAACAGAAGTTGATGAATGTTAAGGACAAATAAAATGATTTCATTCTTCTAAAAATAATGTTGACTTTAATAGGATTCAAACCACTTGCCTCTGATTCAAACCGCTTGCCTCTGATTCAAACCGCTTGCCTCTGATTCAAACCGCTTGCCTCTGATTCAAACCGCTTGCCTCTGATTCAAACCGCTTGCCTCTGATTCAAAGCCGCTTGCCTCTGATTCAAACTGCTTGCCTCTGATTCAAACCTCTTGCCTCTGATTCAAACCGCTTGCCTCTGATTCAAACCGCTTGCCTCTGATTCAAACCGCTTGCCTCTGATTCAAACCACTTGCCTCTGATTCAAACCACTTGCCTCTGATTAAATTCACAATTAAGTTCACTCCAACTGCAAAAATAATAACCAAAAAATCTCATTAGCCCTGCCACCACTTCCCTCTCTCTCTCTCTCTCTCATATATCTGTCAACTACTGTTTATTATTTTGAGTTTCAATGTATCAGCCTGTATAAGTGTATGAAATGGATCTTTTATCTACTTTAAAATACATTGTTAGTGAAATGTGTTTGGCTGATGGTCAACTTCAGTTGGACCTGAATCTCACCAAATCTCTTTGAAAACTGACAAGGATATGAATTAAAAATAAGCTTCTTCAAAGCCTCCATTTTCATAAATTTGAGCTCTGTACCTAGTTATAAATTTTGTGAAAGTGGTGATATTTCATTGCAAGATGTAACACATACAGTTGTTTCTTATCTGAAAATAGGAAGTTCAGGAAAGTCAGTTATCATGAGCTAAATCCTCTTTGAATCAGAAATGAATAAAACTTTAGCAGTTGTTGGTTGCAGTTAATTGCAACCAATATGATTTAAGTTACATTTCTTGCAAGTGTTGTCAATTACTTCTAGGCATACAAATGCCAATACAGAGGGGCTGGAAGTTGAGAATATTATTTTTTATTTTTTAGATCAATTAAAAAAGTAGTCTTTGAAAAGTTTTATTACCAAGATAACTTATGAAAGTGGCTAAGACTCAGACATATAGTCTTTATTTATAAATTATTAACTATCTCAGACAAGTAAAACTATGTTTTACAGTTTTTATTCTGAAAGATAATAATTAAGGGGATTATTCAAATACCAACTATCAAATACCAACATCATTACTAATGAACATTTATCTCCCTTGCTTTCCACCAGCTGTGTGCACTAGATGTAACTTCATCTCCAGCAATGATGTATGCAAAGCTTGTGTTATGCTGGAAGGTCTTAACAAAGGACGACCCAGGTAAATGGTGACAGAAATTTTCATCTAGTTCGACTAAAATTTGAAAAGTTGTAATTTTATTGTCTTTCTCTTATTTGTTTTAACTAATGTATATGGATTTCATAAAGGCAACACTTGTTTTTAGCATTTTACATCAATATTTGTACATAATTCCCGTTGTCGTATGGATGCAATGCTGTTGGGTGGCGCTGCAATCGATTTTGTTTTATAGTGCTACTAATTTTAGGAAGCAGCGCACCAAATTACTGCACCAAATATAACACTTTTCGAACGTTCCGCATAAAATTGTTCAATATGATAATAAATGAATGAAAGTTCTGTATTACGTTATTTTTTAATCTGATGTGTATTTATTTTGAAAACTCCGTCATTTTTGACGGGAGATACTCTTGTTTAACAATAAATTGTTAATAAAATATAGTGCAAGGTTACCCCATTTATGGAATTAATTGTGGTCTGACAGAAAGACAATGCCAGTTTGTCCTTATTTTCTTAATCTCATAACACGAGATTATTTTATTTTTGTGCATAGATAATTAATATTATCCCAAATATTATCACATTTTTCTTTTTGTAAAAACAGGTTGGGTATAGGTAAACTACACAAGGAAAGAAGAAAGGTATGCTTGAAATATATCATTCATGTTTCAATATATCAATTCATGTTTCAATAGATCAATTCATGTTTCAATAGATCAATTCATGTTTCAATAGATCAATTCATGTTTCAATAGATCAATTCATGTTTCTTTCATTCCCAATACATCTTTAAAGAAACTGTTTTAATATTTTGGTAAAACTACAAATTTAGTTGTTGAGATTAATTAATTATCAGCAAAGCTTGAATAGTTGTAGTTTTGTTCATGACTTATTTTAAAAATTTAGGCCTTGTACTTTTCAATCTGTTTCAATGTCTGATGTCATTTTGTACTCAGTGGGAGGAAGAGTTGGAAGAGCAGACCAAGAATTTATGTAATGGGAATAGAACCTCAGCACTGTGTTGTGGAGCAAGTGGGGGAGACCAGTGTGGAGCAAGTGGGGGAGACCAGTGTGGAACCAGTGGGCGAGATCAGTGTGGAACCAGTGGGCGAGGCCAGTGTGGAGCCGATTCTGGAGGTAGTTAAGATTAGTAGTTGCCATGTAGAGGTAAATGAAACAAGTCTGGTCGATTGGCACATTTTTAGCATGCATAAAGACATTCAAATATTTCTAAAGCGTCTCATGTTTTACACAATGGGAGCATTTTTAGGGCACAGGATCTTTCGGCAAAGGTCAATATTTTAATATTTTCTAGGGAAGGAGATGTTTTAACATGTGTAAAAAAATGTGTTTTTATGTAAATTTTAAAAATAACGGTGATATTAAAAAATCCTATGTATATTTTTACCTATGTATTTCCTTAATTTTATTGAGGTTTTTGGCTGGTGTACATACACTTGTATTTTCGCAATCAACCAACCAAATTTATTTAAAAATACAAACAAAATCTTTTTTTAAAACTTTTATTTCTTGACAAAAACATAAATAGTTCAAACAAGTGGTTTAATCCTGATGTCAGTCTGGAATGTAGTGTAGTAGCAGTACCGTAAAAGATGGTTAATCAAAGGGAAGGAAAACAACCATCAGAAGACACCTGAGAGCCAGCAGGAAGGGTCAAAGGAAACAAACACAACCATCAGAAGACACCTGAGAGCCAGCAGGGAGAGATGGACTTGTAACTGATCATTGAAGCATAGGATTTATCTGGGTTCATGTCAAAAACCCTGGATTTCTGAAGAAGCAATTACAACTGTTTGACATTTCATAATAATAATGAGATTTATAAATTATAAATGAATTACAACAGAAATTACACTGACAAAAATAATGTCATCATAAAGCATCCTATATAATAAAAGGCAATGTTCTGTCCGGTCATCGATAGCGATTGGTCCCGCAAACACATATGACTCCTACAGCCAATCATATTGAACTTGTTATAAATAATGCTTCAAAATGGAAATAAATATGTAAAATAATGTTTGGAAGAGGAAGATACACAAAAAAAGAAGTAAATTTTATGCTGTAAAAAATAATTAGAATATTTCTTAAAGCAAATTTACCTTTAGCTCACCCTTCCATGACAAACCAGACTATACTGTTAAATAATTACATCACAGCACATACTGAAGGATTTTAAAATTTGATAATAACCAAATCATATTGGTTTGCTAAATTTTACAAATTTATAAAATATAAAATTACAATTTGTTAAATAATAAAAAAATTCAATTTCAAAGTGTTATAAGTATAACATTATACAATAATTTCTAAGTTAGTGTATTAATATTTGCTGTAACATCTTCAACACACACACAAAATTAGGGCACTTTAACTTTTTAATTATTTTTTTTTAAATTAAAAATTATTTCCACATTACATGATAAACCTGAAAATGTCATTCTAACTGATTAATTAATAGAAACCGTTTCAATAAATAAATAAATAAACATTTATATGAATAAAAAATGATTGCATCAGCATAGTTAAAGCCAGAAAATATGCATTTTGCTATCATTTCACATTTTCTTATTCAAAAGTATTGTAATGCATTTCCATACTAAAAGGTTTTTTTGAATAATTTTTAAAAATATTTAAATTGTATAATTGGTTATGACATAACAGTCCTTCAGTATAGAAATGTTAATGTTTTTGATGATTTTCCTCAAACCTATGTATTTTTTCCCCATGAATTTATATTATAGCTTGAAAAATTAAAAGCTATAGAAAATTACATAAAGGTAACAAGATTAGATGGTAAGAAATCTATAATTGTCCAGGATTATGCTATTATACATTAGAGAAAGGAACAGGATGCACGTTTGATACATAAAATAAATTGACAGCACAACACAAATAAAAAATGAGTGATCTTCATGCAATCACTATTGAAACAACATGATTTATAAAAAAACATAAGACATGGTGAACATTTCAGTTGATGAATCTCATCCCAACGCTAACAACCTTTTTACTAGAAATAGTTTCATTTTATGGGAACAATCCATTTCTCAGGTTATTTACATACACTTGTCAAAATTTTCTTAGCATGTGATCAGAACCAACAAGGGGGATTAACACATGTCTTAATTGGATATGGATAAAAATGTCATTCCATGGCTATGTAACATGATAATGCATTAATATAGCACCCTAAAAGGTGGCGGATAATTTAAACATGATATTACATGTACATGTATATGGTTACGACCCTTACTTAACTTCAACATACTGTCTAGACATCAGCAATTTTTTTAAAACATTTTAATTTCAATTGAAATAATTTGGCCCTATATTCTGACGCCATTATATTCAAAATAATTCACTAGACATTTCACAGTAATAAAATTTGGCGAAGTAACTAAGTAGCAATCTTTATGAAATCAGGGGACTAAATCCCCCATATATAATTATTTATCATACCATATTTAACCAAAGCAAGATAATATTAGTGATAAAATATTGGGATATGAAATTATTGGACCAGTTTTCAAGTTGCACATCATAAAATTTTTAAAATAAAACATTCTTCAGTGGAAAGTAATAAAAAGAAGAAAATTACTTCATTTATATTAGTAATGTATATATTCATTACTAATTAAAGTTTTATTATAAATATAACATGTTTTTAAAAAAGCTGAAATACCTATTTTTTTACTTTGATTTTTATCAATATCTTGCACCACACCTACAAAAGTTCAGAAAATCAGTGTGAACACACTGGTAAAAAAAACATGACAAGCTCATACAAGAAAGTTTTTAAAAATGATCTAGTTCTAGTTACATCAAAGCCAAAGTCCATTTCTTATGAGCACAAATTCAAATGATACATATTGATGGAAATATATTATTTTGAGTACATATGAAATACAAACAGTTTTATATGGGATGACATATACTCTACAATGTAATATGTAAGCATTGAATTATGTCAGCACATACAAGTAATTCAGATACTTTGCAGTTAAAATTTTCATGTTTACAAAAGTAAGACAATCTTAGAAAAGGCACAAGTCAAGATGTACCAGAACAATTAATTTTATTGCTAGGTATCAAGATGTTAGATAAATCAATAGGCAAAATTCAAATTTTGTGTTTAGAAGTACATAGTACTTATTAAAGCACCACTGCTCACATGTTTAAAAGTTTTGATTTTGATTTTAAATTTAGAAAACTGACACATTTCATAAATACTGATACTGGTATAAAACCAGATTTTAAAATATATGATATAAAAAAAAATTTCTTGAAGTGTTGGAATCGAGGGCACTAATAAGAAATGTGAATACTGATTCTAAATACAAATGTAGATATAAATTTGTAAAACTTTATGTCTCTAAGAAACTTTTTCACAGAAGAAAACAGTCCTTTCATGTAACAAAAAGGAATTTTGTAATTATTTGATTTTTTATATTTTTTGAGAATGGAAAACAAAATACAAATGCCTTTAACCTTGTTTTATAAAGTCAAACTTAAAACTGCAGATTTCCCAAGGGACTCTTTGCAGAATCTTTTTTAAATTTGCATATCTACTAAGAGACACATTTAAAACACAAACTTAGAAAAATAAACAAACTATTCTTGAAACCTTTCTTCCTCTGTATTTACTATCCATGCTTGAAGAAAACCATTATTCATCTCAAATTTCTTTCTAAAAATATCCTAGCCTACCATTCCTTCAAAAAAGACACAATATCAATGTTGTGTAAAACGACTTAGCTGGCTGATTAAACTTTCCGTGTATCTTCAATTGTGTCCATTTTACAAACATAAAACATAGATATTAAATTTACAGTACTTCAGTATTAAAGATAATTTTTCCCCCTTAAAACTGTCATTTCTAGAAAGTAGCTAAACGGAATGTTCAACATTGACATAAATGAATTAAAGTTGCAGTGTGTTACACCAACAGAGGATTGAAATTGTATTTGAACACATTCTCATTCAGAAAAACTAAACTTTGTTTCTTGTACACATAAAAGTAAAATAAGGAAACTAAATAAATGTAAAAATCTGTTGCAAAATAAGATTTCTAACACTTTATACAACATGAGATGTCTAACACTTTATACATTATGTACATACAAACAAATTTATGGCTAATTTCAAAACTGAGATCTGCTAAATTAGGTCAGGTGCTATTGACAGACTGGATGAGGTGCCATTGACAGACAGTGATGAGGTGCCATTGACAGACAATGATGGACCAGCATCAAGTCAATTTTCTCATTAATGCTAATTTTGGAATGGTTGCTTGTTTGTCCCACTGCAATGTTATCTTTGTCCCATTTACTTTTTTCTATTCAAGGAGGAAATTATTAATTTGCGGTTAAAAATGAATAGTTTAGACAAAACAATGAACTATGATAATTGTAATTAAATGTAAGGGAGAAAAATTATAAAGTTTCAACCATTTGATGGGCATACACAATTTGGAATGTTTGAGCTTATATACAGTGGCAGATTAAAAAGTGCACTTACCATAAATGATTAAATAATTAGCTCTCACATTCATTAGATTTAGAGTTATAACTCCTGATGTATCAGGATGACACGAATTGTTACGGAATACTCAAAATTAGTTCATATATTTATTTTAAAGTTGACTCACTCTTTTTTTATAAATGTAATTGAATATACTACTCAGTTGCTAGTTACAGTGGTTATGAAAAAATCATCAAAAAGACGAACTCATGTCCAAAGCGGCACCAGTATGGTACCAGCAAGAATTGATTCCTACATTAAAAAAATGTGAATATTTCCCATTTCAATTAATGTCTATCAAAATTCTGCAATGGTTTCTTCCAATCAGTGAAAAAAAAATTTTTTTTCATAATTTATTAATTTGGTTTAAAAAAGAAAAGTGCTTTCGTAAGAATTTGATTACATAAAAATGTGGACAGCAGTTATCATGGGAAATTCTCTTTGACTTTCATGTGTATTTAAAACAAAGACAAATAGATATTTATATGGCGATTTTCCTTATGTGAATCTGTTATATAGAACATTTAATCAGGAAACAGAGAGACAGCTTTTTTTTTACAGGTCTATTTTGATGAGAGTCCAATAATGAATAAAACAACAACAAAAATATTATTTGCCATTTTTAAGATGTGTGCAAATAGCCATTTAAGGAGAAGAAAAAAAGAAAAGATAATCTCAAATTTTGGAAGCCAGCCATTTTGGATCATCCCATACAAATGTAGCATATTTCTAGAACAAGAACAAGTGATTTCAAATTCAAAGCCATTGGGCATGCAACACATGAACAAAGGCTGATGAGCCTGTCACTATTGTTCAGTGAAGAAATACATTAATTGAGACACATCCTCAAACTCAAACATTCTCCGGGGACTCCATTAAAACTTGTTCGTATTCGTTACATTTGGAATTCTCATACTCAACTTCCTCCGGGATGATGTCCAGGGCCTCGTACGGCTGGTTGAGGGCCATCCCCTGTCCCTGGTTGGAGTAGATGTCCACCGAAACGTTGGAATCGACTAAACTTTTGCTACTGCTGGGTGTGGTGACAATGGCAGGGTTGTCTTCCCCTGGACTGTCGTAGGACAGGATCAGAGGTGTGGCCACGGAGGGGATTTCGATGTCCACTGAAAGAAAAAGGTTCAGATTACATTTTTCAAGAAGGCAGCTGGGCAAATAACCAGTACATCTGAATGATGAATATGAACAGTTTTAACTCATAAACCGTAAGATGTTAACTAACGCAGATGAATAAAACATTTGCACGTATATAACAATAAAACATTTGCACGTATATAACAAAAACATTTGCATGTATATAACAATAAAACATTTGCATGTATATAACAATAAAACATTTGCATGTATATAACAATAAAACATTTGCATGTATATAACAATAAAACATTTGCACGTATATAACAATAAAACATTTGCACGTATATAACAATAAAACATTTGCACGTATATAACAATAAAACATTTGCACGTATATAACAATAAAACATTTGCATGTATATAACAAAACATTTGCATGTATATAACAATAAAACATTTGCATGTATATAACAATAAAACATTTGCATGTATATAACAATAAATCATTTGCATGTATATAACAATAAAACATTTGCATGTATATAACAATAAAACATTTGCATGTATATAACAATAAAACATTTGCATGTATATAACAATAAAACATTTGCATGTATATAACAATAAAACATTTGCATGTATATAACAATAAAACATTTGCATGTATATAACAATAAAACATTTGCATGTATATAACAATAAAACATTTGCATGTATATAACAATAAAACATTTCCATGTATATAACAATAAAACATTTGCATGTATATAACAATAAAACATTTGCATGTATATAACAATAAAACATTTGCACGTATATAACAATAAAACATTTGCATGTATATAACAATAAAACATTTGCATGTATATAACATCACTAAATGTAAGTAACAACTGGCTAACCAAATGTGAACTAAAGAAAACAGTGATTCACATCTGTCTAACATGTTGCTGTAGCCAAATAACCAAGGGTTAAAGTAAGTTATTTTAAAAAATTCTTCTTTTACATTTTTAAGGTTTTACACTCAATGACTCAATGTAATGGCTGTAAAGTAGAATAAATCCAGCTTCAATTTTTTAGACAAGAACATTTATTAAAAGTAAATTCAGATCCTCAATTTTTTTTGTGAAAACCATTCATGGTTAAACATTTTAAATTTTAGTGAATCGCATAAGAACTGTCAGAGCTGTCAAGAATCTAATGGTTATGTTATAATCAGGAGGATTTTATGGCAATACCTTCAAAGGTACTGAGTTATTAAACTATATTTATTTTATGCATAATGATAATGCAAAAGTAAGTTATGATCCTTTAATTAATGTTGATTAAAAATTGATAAAATACATGGCCGATTTTATTTCTACTTTGACTTAGTAAAATAACTAAAGATCCACCTGGGGCGCTCGGTGTTGTCTTGGCAAGCCTCTGAAGTTTCTTATGGCCTTTGACCCCCTTGTCAGGGCCGACATCTATCCCGTTATCGTAAGCCGCCTCGTCGTTTCGATTCACGTCAAAGTGAACGTCGGACACGTCATAATCTTTAGGAGGCACCGGCTCACCCCTGGAGGTCAATCTTCTAAAAAATGAAATCGGATGTCAAGATGAAACATTAAAATAATTTATTTGATCGATAATTATCGCTATTATAAATTGTCATATTTTTGTTGTCAGTTGGTTGACTTAGAATAAGGTTGCTGAGTTAAATAATCTTATTTTGGGTGGGAGAGTAATCTTATGGGGGCTGGAGTAAATAATCTTATTTTGGGTAGGAGAGTAATCTTATGGGGGCTGGAGTAAATAATCTTATTTTGGGTGGGAGAGTAATATCTTATGGGGGCTGGAGTAAATAATCTTATTTTGGGTGGGAGAGTAATCTTATGGGGGCTGGAGTAAATAATCTTATTTTGGATGGGAGAGTAATCTTATGGGGGCTGGAGTAAATAATCTTATAAATGCCCTGTATTAGAATGTGTTTTACAATTTTTTAAATTGAGTTTTAAAAAATATTTTATGGAATTCATGCAATAATTTATAAACTCTAAATTCATGGAAGACTAAGAGCTAAAATTTTCTATATACGTCAGCTTCAAAAATGGTGACTGATGAAAATGGTTGTACCATCAAAGAAGATGATAAAAAAATGGTAAGGGTGGTCTCGGACTAACGCAAATTTGACTGATCTCAAACAAGTGGATAATTGCACATTGTTAGTTCCAGAAAAAAACAACTGTGTTGTAATGTCTGTCAATTTTTTACTGATTGTCCGTAATTTTCGGACATTTGGTCTCGCTTGCATATCATTATGACACCAAACGTGGTGACTACGTTGCTTCTAGACCCCTTCCTCTAACCAACCACTGTGTGATGTTTTAAGTCAAATCAAAGTACACTATAAAATTATCAAATAATAATAATAAGGGGGGCTTTAATGCTGCATCATTCTCGAATGAAAGACTTTTATTTTTTAAGTTTGGGTTAACTCAGGGGCCTTCCGTAAATGACGTCACCCGCCTAGGGGGAGGGGGTCACGCATCTGAGACGACGTGTGACGACGGGGAGGGTTTTGTTTAAGAAATGTGACGACACATCAAAACGCGCAACTTTAAATAAAAGTTACACTTAAATATTGATTGCTTGCAATTTATTTAATGGCGTTTTCAATGGCTTCACACGTGATTTGAAACATGCTAATTTTCAATTAGAAAATACGACTTTTAGGGGGAGGGGTGTGTCATATCTTTATGACGTCATATTGGAGGGGGGTCTAAGTTTTTGTGACGGGGGGGGGAGGGGGTAAAATCGGCCAATATCGCGTGACGTCATGCATGGACGGCCCCTAATGAACAAATTGGAAATTGCTTGTCCAAACACTTAACACCAAACATTGAACGTAAAAAAACTTCACCTTTTATTAAAATACAAATAGGTCAAGACTGCACCTAAAATGAGGCCACCAATCAAAGCTGTAATTGATAAAAAAAATATTGAAAATTAGTTACATTTCATGGCAACAACAACACAACAGTCAATTTTTTAATTTTTTTGTTTTGTTCTTCATCCTTTTAATATTGACGTGAATTTTGATCACCATTCAGCAACTCAACACAGGTGGACAGCAGTACATGAAGAAAGGGGCGCAAGACAGTGAACAATTAATTGCTATACACGATAAAGTCAGGTCCGTGCGTCCAGCTGAAACATGTTTAACACTGTGCAGGACCATCCGGGTCTTGGATTTCTATTTTCACACACCGTAAACATTACCTTTAACTGGCAGTAAAGCGTTAGCCATCATTTTCATAATGTCAGCATTTTAACTGCAATAACCTCCAACGTGTTAATTTAAATCATTTATGCTTCTCCTGAAAGTTTCAAACTTGAATGAAATATAATGCAGCTAATGTACAGCCGTACAGCTATTATAGGATATTCTATTCTGTAATTATTTTGAACACATCCAATTTAAGTCTAGGCTTCTGTAATATTTCCTTCTATTTAAATGAACTTTTGACTTTTTTTTCTATTTAAACCGCACTACAATGAAAGTAAACAATTGGAAGCTCTGACATACACACACAACATGCCCACAGACTTTATAGAGAAATCATAGACGTACTAGGACAATAATACCCGACCTGTGATTTCATAAGCTTTGCATTGCAACTGTGAGAATAAAAGGACTTTTATCCGATAGCTCTTGCCCGCGGTATCACTTCATATCATGCAGACCTCTAACAGAAATACATTAATTTAAAGTTCCTCGCGGCCTCCTTTACAAAACATATACCCGAACTTATGTTCATGTGTAAATTATAAAAAAATTATTCTACTTGTTAAATAAGTTAGTTTTTTTAAATTTCAATTCCCAGATATTTCTTGATTGCACTAAGCAATGGTTCTGAAACTATTGCCACGGACACTGAGGCCTATCCCACAATGGAGTATTTTCTTTCTTTGTTATACTTTTATAAAAAATTCCGATGATTTCTCGTGACTACTTTGTTAAGCTATTGTCTGTGGATTGTAAGATTTAAAAAAAAAGCTGTTGGCTTCATGGAAAGAATTTCCCAGAAAGAACATGACACTACACCCGGTATCACCTGACGTGCAAATATCCTGGATATCACAAGAAAGTAGTGGACAGGTTAATAAGGTCATGAGGACAGCAACTCATGGGCAGATATTTCAAAAGGTCATGGCGACTTTGGATCATAAACTATATTTTTTTGTTAACAGAGGCGTCACTAGGGGGTGCGGACAGCACCGGGTGACATCATCACAAGGGGCGACACTAAAGTGTAAAATTCTGTATGTTCCCGTTATTTGGCTCTGTCAGTCTCAAAGGAGGTCTATGGACAGTGGCGTGGCTAGGGATTTGTAGGGATTTGGGGGCCCCGGGGCTTGGCCTCTTTGGGGGTCCTGCATGCATGGTGGTGGGATAATATTTAAGGTAAAAAAAATTGGACACTCCTTTGGGGCCCCCCTCAAGTGGGGACCGGCGGGGAACTTTCGAATTTGGACCCACTCCCCCTGTCTATGGAGTAATTTGTGAGGAGGTGACACCAAGATCTACCGCACTTGGTGACAACGACCCTAGTGACGCCTCTGTTAATTTGCTAACAACTCTTGTGAGATTTTATTCACTTGTATAGTTAACTTTTTCCCCAGCATGAATTGATATATCATGTGATAACTTACAGCCAATCACAGCCCCTGCTATCCTTCCACTGACGTCACATTCAGAGCACATGGTATCTGGCGATAAATAAACGATATTTAAAAAAAACAACTTTTGTATATGATTTGATTTTTTAAAACTAATTTTTGTACTTGTATTGCAATCTTCAAATGTCGATCAAAATTAAAATACTTATCAAACAACGCAGTCTTATAAAAGGATAATAGTTAAAATAACTTAACCTATAGGCTAAGTGACATCACAATCTTTGGCGCTACAACCCGTGTGGGACTTTGGCGCTACAACCCATGTGGGACTTTGGCGCTACAACCCGTGTGGGACTTTGGCGCTACAACCCGTGTGGGACTTTGGCCTGTTCCACTCTCTTCCATTCCGGCTGATCCGTGGCCTTTTGCCTAGATGCCAGGACCCGTTGCATATGGTATTCTTTCTGGACCGCATCCGTCCATATCATAATCCCATTCGGCATGTTATAGTTTTATCTCTCGGTTCTCTTCACTGCAGTCTCCCTTATTAAATTGCCGAGAACGCACCACGAGGACACTGGAACGGAGCCCCAACAATTGTGAACTAAGAGATTAACCTCTAGCCCCTCACAAGATATAGGCGCGAGTATAGAGAAGACTTTATTATTTAATTATTTTAAAAAATTTATTCCGATATTATGAAATCATTTTTTTAAAAGTCAAGGCTAAACCTCCACCACTGACCCAAGAACCTGTAAATAAAGGGGGTGGGGAACTTTGGGGAAGTGAACTTGAGCTCTAATCAAACGTCGGATATGATTATTTTAAGGCGCTTTAGTTATACCGAATACGTCATTTCATCCAGAGATTTTGGGCATTTCATACCGGTCACCGGGAATTAAATCATTTCATACCGGTCACCGGGAATTCGTTCATGTCATACCGGTCACCGGGAATTCATTCATTTCATACCGATCACCGGGAATTCGTTCATGTCATACCGGTCACCGGGAATTTGTTCATGTCGTGCCGGTCACCGGGAATTTGTTCATGTCATACCGGTCACCGGGAATTCATTCATTTCATACCGATCACCAGGAATTCGTTCATGTCATACAAGTCACCGGGAATTTGTTCATGTCGTAACGGTCACCGGGAATTTGTTCATGTCGTAACGGTCACCGGGAATTTGTTCATGTCGTACCGGTCACCGGGAATTCGTTCATGTCATACCGGTCACCGGGAATTTGTTCATGTCGTACCGGGTATTTGTTTATATATTATTTCCTTGAACAGCTAAATCTTCCGAATGATGTTATGTCGTTTCCTGGATTGCTGATCTTATAAACTGTCCAAAACAGACGATTACTGATATAATCAGGAGCACGTATGAAGGGATCAACTGCAGAGTTGTTCATGGTCAGCGGGTGACAGATGTTTTCCAGGTGAAGACTGGTGTCAGACAAGGTTGCTTGCTGCCACCCTTCCTGTTCCTGTTAGCCATTGACTGGGTGATGAAAACATCTACACAGCAAAAAAGGAATGGCATCCAATGGACCTTGTGGGATCAACTTGATGATCTTGACTTTGCTGATGATCTTGCCCTTCTTGCACATACCCAACAACAGATGCAGGAGAAAACAAACATTGTCGCAGCCACTTCTGCTAGCGTGTGTCTCAATATACACAAAGGGAAGAGTAAAGTCCTCAAGGTTAATGCCACCAGTACATCACCCATCATGCTTGAAGGAGAAGCACTAGAGGAGGTAGACAGTTTTGTTTACCTTGGCAGCGTGGTAGATAAACAAGGTGGTACAGACGCTGATTTCAAAATAAGGATAAGGAGGCAAAAGCAGCCTTCCAACAACCCAAGAATGTTTGGGTCTCCATAAACCTAACAGCGAGTTAAAAGTAAGGATTTTTAACGCTATGGTGAAACCTGTGCTGCTATACGGAGCTGGTACGTGGAGAACAACGGCCGTAAACCTGACCAGAATCCAATCATTTATCAACAATTGTCTATAATATAAAGAATTCTTAGAATTCACTGGCCGACAAAGTCAGCAATAGGGAACTGTGGCAGCGGACAAAGCAGAAGCCAATTTAGGAAGAGATTCTCCAGAAGCTGTGGAGGTGGATTAGTTATACACTAAGAAAACCTGCTTCTAATACAACAAGGCATGCCCTCAAATGGAGCCCCAGGGTACGCGAAAAAGAGGCCGTCCAAGAAACACTTGGCGCCGAGAATTGGAGGCAGACATCAAGAGAATTGGCCATGAATGGAAGATCCAGGGGTGTCTGGCCAAGGATAGGGAAGTAGGGACGTCTGGAGGTCTCTCGTAGGTGGCCTATGCCCTTGGAGGAATCGCAGACGCCGACAATGATCGGTGGATGCCCCTCATGGACGAGATGATCGGTGGATGCCACTCATGGACGAGATGATCGGTGGATGCCACTCATGGACGAGATGATCGGTGGATGCCCCTCATGGACGAGATGATCGGTGGATGCCCCTCATGGACGAGATGATCGGTGGATGCCACTCATGGACGAGATGATCGGTGGATGCCCCTCATGGACGAGATGACCGGTAGATGCCCCTCATGGACGAGATGATCGGTAGATGCCCCTCATGGACGAGATGACCGGTAGATGCCCCTCATGGACGAGATGATCGGTAGATGCCCCTCATGGACGAGATGATCGGTGGATGCCCCTCATAGACGAGATGGCTCAACAACAAGCAACATTTCCTGGGTTTGCTGCTCTTATAAGCTGCCCAAAACAAAACCGGTCCAAGAGAAAGTGTCACCAGTAAAAATTCCGGAAAAATCTGCCCCGATGTATCAGGCCCGACAAAGAGACTCCACTAATATAGAATCCGGGATAAATGGCCCTCCGAAAAAGTATCGTTACTATAATTGACGGACTCAATAGTTGAGAGCTGTTTTTGTCTTTGTTACTGAGCCTCTAAGACTTCGCTTGTTCTTAAGTCTTGAGACCCTATATTTGATTGAAGAATGCTTTCTGTTTACGTCAACTATGGCTAATTATATGGCAGGGATGGGCGAAGTGCGGCCCACGGACCACACGCCAACGCCACAGAGTAGCCCGTCAAGACATTCTGAGGTTTGCTTCATGTCCGCGACCGAAAGTTCGTCTCGTGTTTTCCATTAGAGAGCCAATGGGCATGCGCATGCAGTGCAATGACGCACTTTTCCGATTTGTCAGTTTTATTTCAATTTCGTCTTTGCAACCGTAAAATCTAAGAATTTCCAAATTAAGTGGGGCTATGAACCCTACGAAAAGCGTTTAATTAAGAATGAACACAAAAACATTTCTTTGGTCATATCATTTTAAATGGTGCGGCCCTCATCTGAGATACGCTACCACAAAGTGGCCCCCAAGCCAAAACAATTGCCCACCCCGGCTGTATGATATACTGCCATTTGTTACTCACCTACGGGTAACTCTTTGTCGACAATGATTGTCACATTTTCGTCTGAAAGTAGAAAGAAGAAATATTCAACTTAAAATATACATTCTTTTTGTAATAAATACTCGTCTAAAAGTAAGGGTATAGAGCAAAAAAAGATTTTGTTGTGAAGCATACACATTTTAAAAAAATTCTAATTGCATAAAATGTTGGAGGTAAAGAAAATATAACCAGATACGCGCCAGAAGTAACACTCATTTCTATATATGGACGGACTGAAGATGAGTTGACACATCATAAGATTTACCTAGAGATAAGGGGGCATTTCAAAATAAGGCCTAGAGATAAGGGGCCATTTCAAAATAAGGCCTAGAGATAAGGGGGCATTTCAAAATAAGGCCTAGAGATAAGGGAATATTTCAAAATAAGGCCTAGAGATAAGGGGACATTTCAATAAAGGCCTAGAGATAAGGGGACATTTCAATATAATGCCTAGAGATAAAGGAACATTTCAATATAAGACCTAGAGATAAGGGGAATTTAAATATAAGGCCTGGAAATAAGGATAATTTCAATAAAACACAAATAAATAATAAGGAGAACCAAATCCAATGAAGTAATAGGGATGAGGATGGGAGTGACGGCAGGAGTCACCATGGCAACAACGTTGCTATAAACATACTTGTTTCCTGGAATTATGGGTAGGGGCGATGTTATTTTCAAAATTGCCTTCACCAAATCACATCTTTCTTACTATCTAGCCTTCCACTATCACCAAATCACATCTTTCTTACTATCTAGTCTATCACTATCACCAAATCACATTTCTCTTACTATCTAGCCTTCCACTATCACCAAATCACATCTTTCTTACTATCTAGTCTACCATTATCACCAAATCACATCTTTCTTACTATCTAGTCTACCACTATCACCAAATCACATCTTTCTTTCTATCTAGTCTACCCCTATCACCAAATCACATCTTTCTTACTATCTACCCTCCCACTATCACCAAATCACATCTTTCTTACTATCTAGCCTTCCACTATCACCAAGACATTAAACATACGTATAAAATGTATAGGAGGAAAATAAAAATCTATTATTACAGCATATCTTTCTCTCTGTCAGTCTCTCTCTCTCTCTCTCTCGCCCTCTTCTCTCTTATCTCCCCCCCCCTCTCTCTCTCTCTAAAGTTCGTTTTTTTGTCAAAGAGAGAATCTCCCGTGACGTCTTTTCTTTGCAATGCAAATGAACTTAAACACAACACTGACAACACCTACGGAACGCCCAACATGCACCAAACACGGACTTGACGGGATTTATGACTGACACGATTTCCACAAAATAACTGCGGCGTTACTTAATCGCCTCGGAAAAGTTTTCCAGGATGTACTATCCGGGCAGGGGCGAGACCGGAGATATGTGGGCTTTGGTCCAGGCCGCGATCACGTAAGTGGCTTGTGTCGATAGCCGAGGAGGTGGCGATCACTGTCTTCTCGGTGCGTGGGCCACGGGGACAAGGCACTCTACCACCAGGCACGGACTAGGTCAAACGTCAGTGTCAGGCGGCTGTCATGTCATTCTAGCAGAAAACTCCCCCCCAAGTTGAGGAATAGTTCCATCTCGGAGTCGCATGAGTCAGGTCTGTTACAGCATTCTGTACGATCTTGGTGTCTTAGTTTTTTCTCTCTACCTCTTTCTTTTTTGTATTAGTGCCAATGATATCAGGGGGGGTAAAGTGTTGCGCAAATTTGGTTAACATGAATTTTTGTTATCGTTTCTGGGAACGGAAGATAATTTCATTTTTAATGCCGATTTTTGAAGACACGGAATTTTTTTTTAAGGAATTGTGCCTCCGAGGAACCAACTTTATATATAGATATATGTTAAATTTATTGACCTTCCTTTAAAACAAATGAAGACCTCGAGGGAAGAAACGACATTTCTGACATTTTTGAAGGTTTGGAGATATTCAAGTAAAGTTCAAATCTATATAGATTTATCAATATTTAACCAAATACTTTTTAATTTTTCATAAGGTCAAGACGTTATTTCCCAATAAAATCTCATTCAGAGCAATCTATTTCTGACCCTCTATCAGATAGGATAATATATTTCAAAAATATCAAATAGCCGTTTCTTCCCTTAAATGTTTCTAAAATATTATGAATCAGCTTGTTGATTAAATGGCAATATGTGCGTCTGTTTGCGCCCTTTCAAGAGTATTCTTTTCTATTTACACATTTTGAAAACATATTCAAAACATGTCAACATTTTTGTTTAACTATAATATTTCAGTCCAGCTTTTCTGTGCCATGGAGGCCATAATATATATACTTGTTTTTTTTATTAATTATACTTTAAAATGGATAATTTTATCATTTTTATATACCACTTGATGCTTATAAAATATTGAATCTTTTGATTTGTTAAAAACCAGTACATAATAAATGTTCAGATCCATAAAGTAATCCATATTAAAAAATGCCTTTAATTGATTTATTTTCTATCAAATTAATGAAAAATATATTTTCAAATAAATTAATGAAAAACGTTTGAAAGCAAAGTGTTTATCCCTACAGTTAATGCACTAACTGTATAGTACTCAACATAAGATGGCATACCCACATTTCATTTGATTCACTTAGCATGCAAAATTGTTGAGCTACATTAGGATTAGATATAACTAAAAAAAATTATTTGTCAATAGATTCAATGATTTGTCTTTGATCGTATTAAAATCACAGGCATCACCGGTTATATACGGCTTCTCTTAATTCTCGGTTAAATACGATGAAGATGTAATATCAATGGTAAAAAATAGGGCTACCTATGATGTATTTCAATGTCTTAATAATATGGCTAGAGGCTTGTTGACACCAAATCAAACGTATAAAACGACGCCTCAGTTGCGTGATTTTGTAGGAATTGTTGGGACTGTTGTTGTATTCCCCCCCCCCACATTGATATAAAGTTAAAATGGGTCAAGTTCATATACATTATTATATATTATTATATGGCATCCATCTGTAAGATCATATCCACCATACAGCTGAAATATTTCATATTCGTATAGACTTAAAAAGAAAACGACTGGCGAGATGAGTTGACTCGTTACGAACTTTGTTTTGAGAACCACAACGGTAGCGTACTTCAATTGTCAAATGATTTTTGACGTTTCAACATCAATATCAACGTTTAATTCAGACAAATTTATTTTCACATTTGCAATCATAGACCAAAGTTGTCCACGATTCAACTAACCAACTCATCGGGAAAATGTTTTCTTAAATAAACGACAAGGAATGTAACAGCGGTACAGCGAGAATTTCGGAAAGTTGGCAGAAATTTTAATTGTAAAAATAAGCAGAATAATGTAAAGGAAGTAAAACTATTTCAAAGCTGTGTTAAGTTACACCTGTCCATTGAAAGCTAACACGAACATAAATATTTTGGCGTTGGGCGTCAGCGTACGCGAAACACATTTTGGAAAAGAACATAGGAATTTGTGTAGACCAAGAACAGGAAGTGATAGTTCAGTTTGAGCAAAATCACTAGCGTGTTGAGAAGTTTTCCGAAATCTTCAAATAAAATGTTATACTTGCTGATGATTTTCGTCCCAAATAATCAATGTCTTGGTCAACAGATTTTCTGTTGTTGTTTTTTTTGCTTGTTCCCGCTCGGGAAGATTGGGAAAAAAGGGGGGGGGAGCGAATACAGCAGTGACGTCATTTAACCAAGGTCTGAACCAAACTTCCTTCCCCCACGTCGCACCAGAAACACTTAGGTTGTCAATTGTCGGTGACGAGGTGCTAGCTTGACATTTTAAAGACCTCTTAAACCAACAGCGATGAGCAGCTTAGTGGAAGCGTGCAAAGTTCGTTACTACACGGCAAGACGTGCGATTAAACAAAGGTCAAATGACAGAGACGTTTTACTGGGCGCGTCGGACACATTGAGATGGCCGTGGGTACCGCAAAACGAAAAGGTACTTTTTAATTCGCGGTCACTTTTGTTTAAACAAGTATATTTGATTTTGCTAGGAGAAATTTCGCCGCGGCACACCAAGTTTACTCTATCATGGAACATATGTTCCCCGCTGGGTACCGGTAACGGAGCTCCATCGTAGCATGTCGTAGCATGTCGCGTGTAAAGACGCACTTTCAACGTCATCATAGAAACTGTACGCAAGCACCTTCACAACGCACACAAAAAAAACATTAAAAGCATACAAAACACCTTCAACTATACACACAACACCTTCACAACATTAAAACACATTCAAAAACACAAAACACCTTCAACAACTCCTTCCAAAATACACCTACTCCATATCTACACTAACTGCCGCACCAGTGCACCATCTCTACACTAACTGCCGCACCAGTGCACCATATCTACAATAACAGCCGCACCAGTGCACCATATCTACACTAACTGCCGCACCAGTGCACCATATCTACACTAACTGCCGCACCAGTGCACCCACAACTTTATAAAGTTCAGGTGTTGACACAAAGAAATAATTTTTTTACGTACTTATTAAACATTCTTAACTTTCTTGTATGACCTAAAAATGCTAAACCCACGCCACCCTCACTCCCACACATTCCAACTGTCCAGGATGTAAACATTGGTCTCATGATCGTCATCCTTGAACAACAACTTCAACTACAGCTCACACATAAAACCTCTTCCCCTTTATTAACAAGCCTCCTCAGTCCCCCTCCCCCCCCCCACAAAAAAGAGAATTGGAAGTATGAGGCAGTCAAATAAATTAAAATAGTTCCAGGTTGTAACCGGAGTTATCCCGCCGAATTCCACAATTAGAAAAACGTTTGATATAGAAAAAAAGGGGAGCTAAATAATGTACCCGAAACTATGGCGATTGAAAAAATGAGGGGTAACAAAATATCAGTATACATGATGAGCGTTTACATAAATTCTCTAAATCTCTAGTAACTCTAGAGACAGGTTATTTTACACCCCGCTATTGCAACCTGTCAGACGTAATTCTCTCAATGTAACAGTAACACATGACATATACCACCCCTGGAACATCGCACTTAATAGCAAATTAAATATTCATCTACAAAGTTGTGTGTTTTTTAAAATCCTTTATATTAACTCGTGGTGTCTGTTTGTTTGAACCCTTGATTGCTTGCTTGCTTGATTGTCGGTCGCCAAAACTTTGGATCGATTTTTTTAACCCACTTCCTCGTAAGCTAGCGAGCTGAAATTTAGCAGGCTGTTTCGTGGCGATGATAAAAACTATGTATCAAAATTTCAGATCGATCGCATTTACTGTAATTAAATTATTGAATTTTTAGTCTATTTTATTTATCTCTATGTATCATGTTATTTTTTGAGATAGTGTTGCGGTGCGTATTTTATTGAACAACCTTTCTGTAGCGCAATAAGGTGCGTATTTTATTGACAACATTTTTTATAAACATATTCCTGATCAGTGCGCATTATATTAAACACGTTTTACGAGACATAACTACAATTTTCTATTTTTGGATGGTCTTGCGCTGCGTATTATTATGAACATTCTTTTACTTACGTCTCGTACATTAAGGATTTATAGTGAAAAACTTGGTTTTTTTTAACGTTTTTTTTTAAATTTCAATCCAAAACGCTATTACAATGGTTGCAATATTCAGATTACAATTGTCACAGTCAATGTAATCGGATCATATCTATCCTGAACTATAACGTCTATAAATAGCCTTGGCCAGCTCTTTGGAACGTTTTCAAGCCAAGGTTTGTTGACAATGTGCCAAGTTATCCAGGATGTTTTTGGATTGGATTACCAATTAGGCACTTTCTCAGGACGTGTTTACGGGAGTGCAGATGTTCTTGACGACTCACCGACTTTCTAAGGAAAAGGGGGGGGGGATCTTACTAGCGTACACATGATTACAGGAATAATATTGACACTATAGTCAGGGTTCGTCGTTGTAAACGTACGATGATTAACGGTACGACCTTTTTTGTTACAACTCTCTGGGACACTTAACCACTGACTTGAGATTTACATACCAACACGATAGTTAGGGCTATCAATAAGTGTCAATAACACGCTGACATTAAAATACTTGTATGTAAACAATAACGTCAAGAGAAAAGTTCTCTTATTATTTAAATTGTCGTCATTATAGAATCAAATGAAGCTTTTATTTTTAAATTTAAATTTCATCTCATTTACCATCAGGTTAACTGCAACTAGCTTGTAAAGTATCTCTGGGTTTTCATAAAAGTTTATCCCAAAACCATTTCCTTCTGAACATTTAGTGATCATTGGTGCATTAATTGGTTTTGTTTTAGTTTTCAATCACGGTCGCGGAACTTTGTGGGAGAAAGTCAAAGTCAACTTTTAAATGGCAGGCGGCAATTTACAAACGAAAACTGTTTGTGAAATCATATTTTTGTATGATGAATAAACTTGTGGTGAACAGAAAGATACATTCTCACTACAAATTAGTGGCGTCCCAACCAGCACAGTGTGAGGACCATGGAATAAGACACTGGGGAAAATGTTCGCCTCAAGAAAACGTAATAAACATATATCAGTTACAGTACTATCATGCGGGAAAAACGAATCCAATTAAGTAAAATTATGACGAACATGGATACCAATAATGTAATCATCATCTTACATCCAACAGCTTGGGATAGGGGAACACTGAAATAATGCGACATAGCTGAGTAATTGTCTGTGTGGAATATTAATTTCCCGACTTATCTTATCTTATCTTATCTATACAGACGCTCCTTCTATGCAGAAGATAGTTGCGTCCACAGACCATGACAGATGATCTGTTGGCAAGTGATGCAGCGTTCACAAGCCACGGCTTTGTGGGTTCCACGCATTGCCCAGCCGCCTAACTACATGTAGTGTTAGGTACCCATTCGGAGCGGGGTGACTCAGGGACGCCCTGTGCCCTGGGAACAAACCAACCCTTGCCTTCACATGGATTTGAACGTACCATCGGTACGATAGTCCAGTGCGCTGCCACTCGACCACCGCATCCCCTACTTAATCTAACACAGGCTTATATTTTATCAAAGCGCACCGTTTGAGCTTATTGATAATAGAGAATTAAATAAACATTAGGCGCTCAGTTTTAATTTTTGTCAAAACTTTAACTGGAACACTAGCTTGATGTTATATTGGAAGTTGACTTGTATGTAAACTACGATGTTATATTGGAAGTTGACTTGTATGTAAACTATGATGTTATATTGGAAGTTGACTTGTATGTAAACTATGATGTTATATTGGAAGTTGACTTGTATGTAAACTATGATGTTATATTGGAAGTTGACTTGTATGTAAACTATGATGTTATATTGGAAGTTGACTTGTATGTAAACTATGATGTTATATTGGAAGTTGACTTGTATGTAAACTATGATGTTATATTGGAAGTTGACTTGTATGTAAACTATGATGTTATATTGGAAGTTGACTTGTATGTAAACTATGATGTTATATTGGAAGTTGACTTGTATGTAAACTATGATGTTATATTGGAAGTTGACTTGTATGTAAACTATGATGTTATATTGGAAGTTGACTTGTATGTAAACTATGATGTTATATTGGAAGTTGACTTGTATGTAAACTATGATGTTATATTGGAAGTTGACTTGTATGTAAACTATGATGTTATATTGGAAGTTGACTTGTATGTAAACGAGATGTTATATTGGAAGTTGACTTGTATGTAAACTATGATGTTATATTGGAAGTTGACTTGTATGTAAACTATGATGTTATATTGGAAGTTGACTTGTATGTAAACTATGATGTTATATTGGAAGTTGACTTGTATGTAAACTATGATGTTATATTGGAAGTTGACTTGTATGTAAACTATGATGTTATATTGGAAGTTGACTTGTATGTAAACTATGATGTTATATTGGAAGTTGATTTGTATGTAAACTATGATGTTATATTGGAAGTTGACTTGTATGTAAAGTACACTTTAACGTACACTTTAAGAACCCAAGACGAGATATCGGCCAACCTAGATGACCACCATCTGACCTGCGGATCGGTCAAAGATCGGTCAGAAACTGGTTTTGTACTAAGATAACAGCCACCCCAAGGTCGGAAATTTGAGTTTCCAAGCTGCTGATAACGGAGATTTATCTCTTTTGGAAACCTGAGTGTAGGAACGAGGGGTGGAAGGTCAACGAGGGGTGGAAGGTCAACGAGGTCAAGAAGCTATTATTTATTTGGGCCTAAAATAAGGCCAAATATCGGGGGTAATAAGAGGAACACGAATGACAAGTTTGCGCAAGACGACCTCAATTTATTGTTTTTAAACACTGAACGTATGATCTATTGCTAACACGGAAGGTATGATCTATTGCTAACACTGAACGTACGATCTATTGCTAACACTGAAGTATGATCTATTGCTAATACTGAACGTATGATCTATTGCTAACACTGAAGGTATGATCTATTGTTAATACTGAACGTATGATCTATTGCTAACACTGAACGTATGATCTATTGCTAACACTGAGTATGATCTATTGCTAACACTGAGTATGATCTATTGCTAACACTGAGTATGATCTATTGCTAACACTGAGTATGATCTATTGCTAACACTGAACGTATGATCTATTGCTAGTTAATTTCTTTTTCAACTAACATGGTGCTCTGTATAATGTTTTTTTAAAACATCTTGGCGCAGTAAACCTTATCATGGTGCACTGCACACGTTTTGTTTTAAATATCCGTATCATGGTGCACTGCACACGTTTTGTTTTGAATATCCGTATCATGGTGCACTGCACACGTTTTGTTTTAAATATCCGTATCATGGTGCACTGTTCATGATTTTTTAAACTTATGTTATCTTATCTGTTTACAGACGCTCCTTCTATAAAGAAGATTATGTCGTCCTACGCTATCTATGGTTTGTGTTTAGTCCTGCATTTTTATTAGAGATTTAAATGTTGATAAAGTGTTGGTTTTTCTGGTTTCTTCAGGCAACCCATCTCACGCCCGAATTCCGGACGGGAAGAACGAAAATTTGTATGTGTTTGTTCTTGCATACGGAATAAGAAAGGTGTTTTTATCCTTATGTCTATCTGAGGGTTGTATTAAGTTATCTTTGTGTTGTATTTCTAAATTAGAATTAATTGCTTTATGTATGATTACTACTTTGCTCTTTGTTCTTTTATCCTTCAGTGTTTCAAGGTTTAATGATTTAACTAATGGTGTTATTCTTGTCAGTTTTGAATATTCTCCAGTAATGAATCTGGCAGCTCTTTTTTTAATTTGTTCTAGTTTATCAATGTTTTTTTTGGTGGATGGGTCCCATACAGAAGATGAATATTCTAGTACAGGTCTCACCAAAGTGAGGTAGCATTTTAGTTTTATCTCTATTACATTTGTTAAAGTTTCTTTTTATAAAGCCTAAGGTTATGCTTGAATTTTTAACAACTTCATTGTCATGGGGATTCCATGATGGTTTATCATTTATTAAGACTCCTAACTATTTTGCATCTTTAGTTTGGGTCAGTTCTTTTCCATGAATGTAATATTTTGAATTTATTTGTTTCTTTTTCTTTGTTACTCTTAACAGTTGACACTTTTCTGGGTGGAAAGACATACTCCAGTTAGTTTCCAATTTTATCAATTAATCTAAGTCCTTTTTTAAAATGTTGCTATCTTGTTCTGATTTAATTGTTCTATAGATTATACAATCATCAGCAAATAACCTCACTTTTGCTCCTGTTGAGATGTTGTCATAGTGCAATGTACAGTTGTTTTTACGCATCATAGTGGAACGGAAACAAATTTTTAAAGTCATCATGTAGAATATATGTCTATGGTTATCTTTGCAAAGATGTGTTATGGCGTGCGTGTTGATAGCCTGTACAAATACAATCAGGCTAAAAGTGGCCCGCTTGTCAATAATATCGAGCTCTATTGTGACGTTAAGTACTTGTTATTGATTAGGATGTGATGAAAGAATCCGTGACCATCTTACCAACAAGTCTAATTATAGAACTGTCACGTACATGCACATGGGCGTACATCACAACATCTGCTTAATTTAGCCCGCAGACGAGATATCGCAACTCTGGCCTCGTTTTGGGAAATTATCGTTCAGCAGTTCTAAAATAAGCAAAGTATTTCTCCAGGACATATCGAGTGCAACCAGGTACTTTTTATTGGGGGTTTAATATGTGTATTTGAATGGAGCTGTACTGCGTACATTTGAATGGAGCTGTACTGCGTACATTTGTTGATTTTTTTGCTTGTTATTTAAAATTAGAAGACAGTCTTATGTTGCTCATCTGTTGCGTGAAGTCAAATCTTGCACGTCAGTTTTGAACCCATTGCTCATCTCTAATTGAGCTGACCCTATGTGTACTTTTTGTCCATCTCTTATACATCTCTGATGTCCAAACAGCTCAACGTGACCAGCACGTCATCGATGACCGTCACTGACGCTGGTGGTGACGTCTGCTATTCAAGTATTACTATTACATCATAATTTTGACCCACGTTCTGATCTCCAATTAAGCTTGTACTTTAGACTTGACTTACCATAAGACAATCCACACTATCACGATCAGTAGGTCACCACCAGTAGGGCACCAGAAGTAGGTCACCAGCAGTAGGGCACCAGAAGTAGGTCACCATCAGTAGGGCACCAGCAGTAGGGCACCAGAAGTAGGTCACCAGCAGTAGGGCACCAGAAGTAGGTCAGCAGCGACCTCCACTCAGCGGATGTCTCGTGAACAAAAAGTGATGAGAACTTCAGGTATTCCCCATTCTGTTACCGCAGACTTGGCTGCCCGTTCCATAAAAATTAGACATGACCACAACGTTAATGCCACAGAAAGGCCGACATTCAGCTTTTAAAGTCTACACCGGTGTGACTCTTAAGTTCAAATGAGCTGAAACTGTGAAATTTGAGCGAAATTTCACTTTGAAGACGAGGAAATATACTTTTTTTAAAAAAATATAAACATGTTTTCACTGAACAAACATTGCTCAAATGTTCAACCAGTTTAACATTAAAAACGTCAAAAATTCAGAGTGTCGTCATCAAAGTGATGGAACTTTTCTCTGAATCCAGTCCGATGGATGTTGAGGTTCTATTTTATTCATTGACTTTAAAGAAATATTTATTAACCCCTTTGGCCAATAAAACTCTGACAAAGCTCACTTTGTAAATTTTTCTCAATTACCGTATATACTCGTTCGCAAGCTGACCTTTTTTTGGACAAAATCTTGGGGAAAGTTGGGCGGGTCATTAACGTATTTCTGCATGGACATTGACATTGAATATCGGTGTTGTTATTGTTGATCAAGGTCCTTTTCTAAATTCTATAAGATTCGACTGCTCTACCCAGAAGCTATAATATACTATTAAACATCTGCACTTACCTTATTTAATCATTTTATTTATTTTTGTGAACGTTTTAATACAATTTTTTTTGACAAATTTTGTTTTCAACAACGAATTTTAATGTACCCGCTCTGATCACTGTTTAACAAATAATAATTATTTTTTTAAATACCCGTAACTCTTGCCTAACGAAGAGCACACAGACAAAGATAGGCAGTACAAAGTAAACAATCATAATGCTTGTAGTTTTAAAAAAATGTGTACCATTTTATTTAAACTGTCCTATTATTTTTGGGGGGTCGGCTTGAGAGCGGGTTATACCCTTTTAATACTTTTCTCTTACAAAAATGGGGGGGGGGTCGGCTTATGAACGAACGGGCTATAGAACGAGCATATGCGGTAATTTTTTCGAGACAGCTTTTGTATTTATATGTTAATAGTTTCTCTTTGACTTGACTCTGGCCAATAGAAAAGCGGCACCACGCGGTCACGTGGTTGTGTTCTTTTATTTTAGTGTAATTATTAAGCATCGAAGTATTTTTTTTGCTTTTTGTTATTTCTTTATTCAGGGTTAGAGCTCAATTTACGTAAGCACGGAGTCGTCTTAAAAATAGGTGTGCAACAATGTTCCCTTTAAGCTGCGCGAATGCGCATTTATCTCACCCACGCCGCGTAGCAGCTTGGGATTACCGTGTAGCAAATTTCGATATAGATAATATAATATCTATATTTGTGGGATGTAAAATATTGCCACTAAAATGGACGCTGTGCAACTTTTCACACCAGTTAGTTAATATCCCCATGGAACAACGAACCTTAGAGGGAACATTGGTGTGCAACATGAGAGGCGGAGGACGATCATATTTTCATCACCTGACCTACTGACGGGCTCTCAATGATATCTGAGAAATGTCAGTAACCTGTCAGTAACCTGTCAGTAACCTGTCAGTAACCTTATGACTTTTGACATTTTAAACATCTATCAGGGCCGCGTATTAATTTATTTCTTTTAATGAAATGGAACCTTTATTGAAAAAAAATGAGAACCTGTGGTTTAGAAGCTATGAGGGCAGTGTATCAACATTTCCGGATTTAGACTTGAAAAGGCCCTAAGCTATTTGAGATATGGAGCCCTTAATGTGTCCAAATATTCTATGTCAGTGCCAAACATGACTTTTGCTCACTAGGGGTATCTTTTTAAGGTATTGGGATTCCCAAGAAAGTGGTGGGGGGAGGGGGGGGGGCTAAGCTATATCTTGCGTAGCTTTTACGTAAATCCGGCACTGTATATCAGCATTTATGAACCAGAGATATGAAAGCCAATCATAGATTTATTGTAGCTCAAAGTGACCAGCCGTCCTCACTATTATAAATTTATTTTGATAATTATTCCTTCCTTTTAGGAGAGCAAACCGTTGTCTTTATTATATCATAAATTGCTAATATCGGATTTATTGTACTCTCTAAGACAGATGATCGTAACATGTATAACAAGGAACTTGTCTGGGCAAGTCGGAAAGATGTGTACCATCGGTAATAAGTGTACAGTTTGTGTGAAGAGTGCATTCCTGAGAAGTGTTAAGTCGGAGAGAAGTGTACATTTTGTGGGAAGTGTACAGTTGGAACTGATCAGTTGTTGTGAAAGGGTGAACGCGTGTTCGAGCTGACCAAGGAAATAATCGGGTGGGGATAAGGGTATGTGGTGTCCGGCGGTAGAAAACGGCTGAGATGAGGGTCAGTGTTGTCTGAAGGTAAGAAGGGGATCAGGTGAAATGAGGGTGTTGTCTGAAGGTAAGAAGAGGAACAGTCTGTACTGGCGTGCCGAACTGTATATATAGAAATTAGACCATAGAACAAAATAGTCGCCTTTTTTATTGGGTTATCATAAACCTTAATCACGCTAAGAAAACACTCGTGGGCGTTAAGAGTAAATGATGAGATCTTCAGATATTGCGCAATGATACACAGGTTCGGATTTCATGCGGCAGCTGAGCAAGGGTTTTTTTTCCCACGAATGCCTATTCACAAACATGAAAAAAATAAAACTTTTATTGCACTTCGAAGAGTTTTTAAGCGTGTAGAGAAGTGACGAATTGCAGATTTTTTATATTGTATTTTGAACACTTTTCAAATGTTTTTATAGCCTCTAAACGTTGAAACAGTTCGTTGTTTTGTTTTTTAAAAAAAATTCCAGGAAAAAGAGAGGAAAAATATAATTACCCAAAATAATACACCGCCATGTGGTTGCCATGTGTCTGAAAATGAAACCAGTTGTATAGAGCAAAAAATATATTGTCCATAATGTAAATAGATAACATGAGTTTTTTGTGGGAACAAAGTTTTAGAACCGCTGATGATATCTGCATCATTTCAGTTGCAGTTTAATGCACTTATTTAAAGAGTAACAGCCGTAGCACTGTGGTATGAATATCTCCAATTCATACGAAACGTTATACTTCGAAAACTTGGAATGGTTCGGAAAGATAGATAATAATATCAGACAGGTGAGACCGTGGAGTTTTTTTTAAAATACTTCTCTGAGAATCACAGTGGCTGTAAAGAGAAACTTTTTTCATTTTATTTTGCCATCTACATTTTAAATACATATATTTACTATTTAAAACATTTTCCTAAGTATGGTCCGACGATGTTTGAATCATTCCTATGTATCTAGAAAGTGGGGCGTGCCATGTTTCTGTGACTGGGCGCAAGGGCTACTAAGCGAGGGTGTCAAGAAATGGAGGCTGGGCGGTAGGAGACATAGACACGAAAGTACCAAGTTTTGTATCCTCGATTGCACCGTTTCAAAGGCTTGTTCCAATTCATGATTGTCCCTAGATGAACTGATTTTTTTTTAAAATTATGTTTTGCTGTTTTGAACTTGAACAGCTTCTTTATTGTGTTTTGCTGTCTTGAACCGGAGCTGATGTCATAACTTCGTCACTGTCCCAGGACGCGCGAGGGACTGAACATTGTTTAGGTTAATAACTATTTTAACATTTGCAATTAACATAGCGAAAAAATGATGAGAAGCAACAATATCCAGTTGTTATTTCTGCCATTCTGTTAGTAAGACACCACAGTTAATTTTACTCGACATTATCACTTCAGGGTGGATCGTTTCTACAGCTGAAAATAGTTTTAACCAGATATATTTTATTTTACGAACTCAATTTCAGTCAAACGCTTTTTATCGGACGTAACAACAGATTGACAGGCACGTCTCCTACACGTCGGTGCGGAGCAGCAGCCCAGAGACCTCCTGCCATGCGGACTTTGTTGGTCTTACACGTGGTGCTGGTGTCCGTGTTGGCGGTCTGCCCAGTGCCGGAACCCAAGATGGTCCCAGAGACACCGCCCATTGAGCCAGGGAAGATTGTCTATGAGTGGGTGGAGGTGGACTTTGACTGGCCCACTGAAGAAACCAGGCTCCAGTACATGGCAGACGGACGCTACATACCATCCCACAACCTACTGTCAGCCGTCAAGACGTACAAGTAAGTGGTCAGTCCATGGCACTAGCCAGATTCACGACAACTGGGCGCGTGGATGGATTTGAAATTACAGATGAAGGTTAAATTTAATTATCAAAAGATATAAATAACTAAATTAAACATGTCGGTCGAAATGCCCAGTTAAACTTAATTAATTAATTATATATATATAGTATAGATCTATATATCGGACCTCTGGGGGTAATTACCGCATATTCTGGCGTATAAGACGACCCCTTACTTTTCAGGTTAAAATAAAGGTTTTAAGCTATTTTCGCCATATTACACCACCTGGCGTATAAGACGACCCCTTACTTTTCAGGTTAAAATAAAGGTTTTAAGCTATTTTCGCCATATTACACCACCTGGCGTATAAGACGACCCCGGACTTTTGAGAATATTTTTGGGGGTTAAAAAGTCTTCTCATACACCGTAATCTCGGTATTAAAATTACATGTCATTGGTTTTTTTTAATTTACAAAACTACTACACGCACATTTGTTATCGTAATGTTTTCTTTAGCTTTATGGGAAAATATATTGATACTAGAGATAACCCACCAAAAAATGACGGAATCTTTTTTGGTTCAAACAGCACTATAAAACAAAATCGATCGCAGCGCCACCTAACAGCACTACATACATACAGACAACGGGAATCAATAACATAAGTAACTTATCCTTGTTTGATAAATACGAAATATTAAACTTGCTGAAATGTACACAAAGTATTTCATAATTATAAATCCTCAAATCCTATTTTTACATCGTTCCCTTTTCAAAAATTAAAATATAAGCTAAAACAATGGCGTCATATAATTTTTTTTTACAGCGCGTCTTTAATTTATAATTATTTTGCACACCTTTTTGCACGCTTTCCGATGCACGCCTTGTATTAAAATATAAGCTGAAAATTTTATAATAAAGGCGAAAAGGAATTTAATGGGTAAGCCCGAAAAAACCCCATCAAGAGAATAAAACAAAATCGACCTCAGCGCCACCTAACAGCATTACAAAATTACATCCATACATACAGACAACGGGAATTATGTATATTGATAATAAATAAGTGATGTATATATAGGCGTCACTACCGAGTGCGGACCGCACAGGGTGACACCATCAAAAAAGGTGACATCCAAAATGTGAACCTCTGTATGTTCCCGTTGTTTGGCACTGGCAGGCTCGGAGTAGGTCCTTGGGTTAAGTCACGAGGGGTGACACGATGGGCTAACACACTGGGTGACACCAACCCTTGTGACGCATCTGTATGTAAGGGACGTAAAAAATATTTATACCGTTCAGAGGCTTAAATGCAGCGGTGCAGTAAATATAATTTTAATAGACTGCTTTACTTTAATGCACGTTTTGTCTAGTGACTTACATCGGTGGGACGTTCTCACAGTGACACCGCTATTATTGAATGGGATTATTTCTTGTTTTCATTTTTATTTCAAGGATTAGCTCTGGTATAAAAATAAAAAAATTGCTGTACAGTGGAAATTATTCTAAAACCGTTCAACCGAAAACAGCGGGAACACGATTATATCCTGACACATAACAGACACGAAATAAAGGAACCGCCTAAATATTATAGAAAAGAAATAAAATTATATGTATATTTAGTACAGGGTTGGGCAAACTGTGGTCCGCGGGCCACATGCGGTCATCTATATGATTATGTGCGGCCCGCGTAAACTTGAAGCAAATTCGAAATTTTAAAAATCACACGAAAATTGTTTCCACCACTGTACTAAATGTTTCACTTGAATGGGGAAAAAAACAATTTCGAACTGAAATTTTGACGCCTAACAAACTATCATCCCATTTCTTTGACCAGGGACCAGGTGTACGTCACAATTCCCAGACTCGGGTTACACCACAGGTGTGCCGTCCACCCTGAACATCGTGGTCACCAAGGGGGACAAATCAGTCCTTCGCCCTTTTCCCAGCTGGGAGGCCCAGGAGCAGGGCAACTGCGATGCTTTACAGGTTGGTAGAGTTAGTCTCACTAAAAGTTGGTAGAATGAGTCTCACTAAAAGTTGGTAGAATGAGTCTCACTAAAAGTTGATAGAATTAGTCTCACTAAAAGTTGATAGAATTAGTCTCACTAAAAGTTGATAGAATTAGTCTCACTAAAAGTTGATAGAATCAGGCTCAATAATAGTTGGTAGAATCATTCTCACTAAAAGTTGGTCGAATCAGTCTCACCAAAGTTGGTCGAATCAGTCTCACCAAAGTTGGTCGAATCAGTCTCACTAATAGTTGGTAGAATGAGTCTCACTAAAAGTTGGTAGAATGAGTCTCACTAAAAGTTGGTAGAATGAGTCTCACTAAAAGTTGGTAGAATGAGTCTCACTAAAAGTTGGTAGAATGAGTCTCACTAAAAGTTGGTAGAATGAGTCTCACTAAAAGTTGGTAGAATGAGTCTCACTAAAAGTTGGTAGAATGAGTCTCACTAAAAGTTGGTAGAATGAGTCTCACTAAAAGTTGGTAGAATGAGTCTCACTAAACGTTGGTAGAATCAGTCTCACCAACGTTGGTAGAATGAGTCTCACTAATAGTTGGTAGAATGAGTCTCACTAAAATTTGGTAGAATGAGTCTCACTAAAAGTTGGTAGAATGAGTCTCACTAAAAGTTGGTAGAATGAGTCTCACTAAAAGTTGGTAGAATGAGTCTCACTAAAAGTTGGTAGAATGAGTCTCACTAAAAGTTGGTAGAATGAGTCTCACTAAAAGTTGGTAGAATGAGTCTCACTAAAAGTTGGTAGAATGAGTCTCACTAAACGTTGGTAGAATGAGTGTCACTAAAAGTTGGTAGAATGAGTCTCACTAAAAGTTGGTAGAATCATTCTCACTAAAAGTTGGTAGAATCGGTCTCCCCAGCGACTGCTAGAATCAGTGTAATTCACTAGTGGAACAAAATATGTTTAGACTTCGGGAAGAAAATTAAAATAACTCAAGAATTTCCCAGTACTCTATTGCAAACATACCGTTTTTTTTCTTTCATATTTGTATTAGTAGCCGAAAAAGTCCTCTTGAATGTTCTGTTGGTTGTTTGTTTGTTTGTTTGTTTTGTTTTTTTAATGTTTTTTTTTAAGCTTAATTAAAACTTGTTTCAGTAGTTGCTTAGTTCACATGAACACTGCCCCACCACCCGTGTATTGTGATTTTATTTGAAGCGTAATTACCTCTATTGGTAGTCATGTTGGTAAGTCAACTGTCTATACCTCTATTGGCAGTCATGTTGGCAAGTCAACTGCCTATACCTCTATTGGCAGTCATGTTGGCAGGTCAACTGTCTTTACCTCTATTGGTAGTCATGTTAGCAAGTCAGCTATCTAACTGTCTATACCTCTATTGGTAGTCATGTTGGCAAGTCAGCTATCTAACTGTCTATACCTCTATTGGTAGTCATGTTGGCAAGTCAGCTATCTAACTGTCTATACCTCTATTGGTAGTCATGTTGGCAAGTCAACTATCTAACTGTCTATACCTCTATTCGTAGTGTGCCATGAGTATTGAGATCGACCCCAACGACGGACTAATCTACGTCATAGATCCAGGGAGAGCAGGGATCCTCGGACCAAACACGACCTTACCCCGACCCACACTCTGCCCGGCAAAACTGGTGGTCTATAACCTGACAGGTAACTCAAGCCCCCTCCAAAAAGTTCAACAAAATAGATTACATTAAACACCTCACAATGTCTTCTTCTGTTTAACGTACCGTGACGTGTGCCCACCAGTAAATGTATACATCAGTTATTAGTCTATTAATATTAGTTTCCTGATTTATTATCTTTCTTTTTTTCATTTTCTTAAATTTCACACAGACGGAAGTTTGGTGCGCCGCCACTTTTTACCGGAGCACCTCGTCTACAAGGAAACCAACTACCTCAACGACATCGTCCTTGACCGCGGCAGCCGCTACCTGAGGTCGGCGAGCCACGTGTACATCACGGACGCCGCGGACGCCAAACTGATCGCCTTCAACCTCCGCACCAACACCACCAGCATCTTCCACCACCCGTCTATGGACGCCGACACCGGGGCGGGCTCCGACATCACCGTCAACGGCAAGGTCTACCGCCTGCCCATTCCCATCGACGGCCTGGCCATATCCCCGGACTTCAACTACGTCTACTACTGCGCCTTGGGCAGCAAGGACCTGTATCAGGTGCCCAGCAGGGTGCTCCGGGACCCCGGCCTGGACTTCGCCGCGCACGTCCGGTACGTGGGGCCCAAGGTGTCCCAGACCGGCGGCATGGTCTTCGCCAGCAACAACCTCTACTTCGGGGCGCTGGGGGAGAACGCCGTCTACAGGTGGGAGGTGGCGAGGGACAAGGTCCTGCAGCGGGTGGACGAGGGCTCGGTGGAGATGAAGACGCAGACGCTGGTGGTGAAAGACGATGTCCAGCTGCAGTGGCCGGACTCGTTCACGGTGGACGAGCACGGCTACCTGTGGTTCTCTGCGTGTAAAGCCCACCAGTTCCTCAGGGGCGGCATGGACTACACGGGAAAGAGTGGGCCTAATTACAGGATTTGGAAGGTGAAAATCTCGGAACACAGCTATCTGCAGCAGTCGTACATTCCTATAGACATTCCTATAGACATTTTTGGCTAGATGGCACAACCCGTTGCCTTGTTAATGCATTAAACTTTTTGTTATTTATTTCCACGACATTTGGGGCTCTATGGTTGTTAAACATGTTACTGTTCCACAGGTGATAAACATGCAATAAATTGAATTTTCATATCGTGATTGCGTTTCTAATTCCTCATCAAGGGATCACGTACTTTCTCCAAAGTGGCTCTTTAAAATAACCTCATTCTTATGGCTATTGATGCATGCAACGTTGAACCTATTTTGGGGCATCCATCTATCTTAAATAATTCCAAGAACCCATGGAAATTGTTGATCCGTGGGCCACCCCACCTCCCACAAACAACTATTATTTTTTTTTAAATCTCCAAGCGGAACTACCTGAACAACAGCAACATCGCATGACGGCCTTCTGTTAAGTGACGCAACAAGTGGCTTTCTAAGAAAAATGACACATTGTCATGGATCCGAATTGGAATTTTACCCAGCCCCCCTTTTTTCAATCTTTAGCTTAAAAAATTCGTGATGGGTAATATGCGAAAGAAACAATTTACGTGTTGTGTTCCTCTGATAATAATCCAATGCGATAATCCCGGTCAATCTTGCCACAACTAAGCGGGAACCTTTCGTTACAGCGATGAGGAGTAATTTTTTTAAATATGTCTAACTAGACAAAAGACGCCCAATTTAAAAGTGTCAACATGACAGGTTGAAAACGGGAGGGGGGCGGGGGTTAAATTGCAAAATACGGAGGAGTTTATGTTTATGAATCTTGCTAAAATTGTATTTAAAAACGTTTCCTATTACACACGTAGTGTCTTTTAACCGAAGTTCTAAACATAGTGTCACAGTTCACTAGGTTAAATTAAGTTAACAAATAAAACAAGAGGATAGATATTGGTTCGTATTTAAGTTCCGGGGGGATGTAGCCATTTTATTCTTATAATTGTTCTTTCGATAAAATGAAAGAAAAGTCTGTTTTTAAATCTTTTATTTTCAATACGTTCAAGGACGCACTAAAAAAGCAGAATAATAAATGAAAAATCTATTGAAAAACATGCAAAAATTATTACCAAACAGAATATGAGCATTATGTTGAACTAGATACGACCCGTGGCGTAGCATACGCCACAGAATTGCTCATACATAGTGCAAAGAAGGGGCGGGGTAAAGAACGGACACAAACAGCAGCACGAAGAAATGTAACACCGCACCACGCCCCCCCCCTGCTGCACCACCCTCGCTTGCCAACCATTAACTGTGATTGCTGTGATTGGTCGACCCTAGCTAGGGTCATCCGTCAATCTTATTTGCTCGCGTCTTGTGCTTGTCCTAATTCCTGGTGAATTATATACATTGAAAATTGTTCATTTTGAAAATATTTCGCTGCACGTACTTTCTTTGAATGAAGCTATTCAAGAAATGATTTTTGCTTCTTCATTTTAATGTGCCCTTGACTGATTGTCGTTAAGAAAATTCATATTTTAAATACGTTCATCTTCTAACTTTTAGTTCTAAGACCGAGAACTTTATATTATTGACCAACGAAAGCCCATGTCCTGATCTAAGCGACTTTATCTGTGCAAACGATTAATTTTTTTCACAAATATGAAAAAAGTAAGGGCTGTTAACGATAAATTTAAAATTTAATCGTTACCTTTTGAAAAATTAACGATTAATTAATCGTTAATTTCGATTAAAGCCAAAAATGTATGTTGTCACAAGTAACACTTATTAAACGTTCTTGTTGAAAATCTAAATACAACTGGAATGTCTCCTTTATATGTCATCTTTTAACAACTACGCAAAGAGACAAGTGTGTTGACATTATTTGGTTCAAGTGATAGCGGGTCTAATTGACAATATAACCAGCCGAGCTGAACAATCATTCATATGGAACTGAGGTACTGGTATGCAAAAGACGGCCTTGGCAAGGAATGACATTATCGGATATCGGTGTTCATTAAGTTTCCACCATTGTAGAGGGTTAATGGATTCAGGAACTTTCATCTCCATTTTGTAACGCAATAAATCATCAGAAGAGCTGTCGTCATTTTCTGTCTCTGAGCCAGACTCCATTACTGCCATTAGCTTAATATGCTTTTCATTTGGTTTGATAAGTAGGCGAAGTGTTAGAACCACGGTAGGCAAACTTTATCAACATTTTTTTAACATTCCCGTCAGTCAATAGTTTAAATCCAAAATGTTCTTGTAATCGTCAGGAAATTTGTTATTATTTATCCACCATTATTTTTTATTATTTTTTTTTCATTTTGACTTCCAATAATTTGTAAGTGATGGGTCGATTAATCGTTAAAAAATAATTTAATCGTTAAAATTATTTAACGATTAATCTAGAAATTAATCTTTAATTTACGCAGATCTAGAAAAAAAATTAATTCCATCCCCACCTCTCTCCTCATTGAAGCAGACGTCACCTACAATAACTCTAGGGCGATGAACTGATCACATTGAAAGTTAAACGGACACAAAAGTAACATTTAAAAAATAAAAAAAAAGATAAAGCAGGCTGTACATGCAGAGAATGCAAGTAGCAGGAAGCATTTTAGAAATATTGTTTCTCAAAATAATTGTGTCGTGTATGAGAGAGTGTGCGTATGAATGCGTGTATGTTCTATATGGTCGTTAGAATTATGAGATGTGCCATAGAATTATGAGATGTGCCATAGAATTATGAGATGTGCCATAGAATTATGAGATGCCCCTTAGAATTATGAGATGTGCCATAGAATTATGAGATGCCCCTTAGAATTATGAGATGTGCCATAGAATTATGAGATGCCCCTTAGAATTATGAGATGTGCCATAGAATTATGAGATGCCCCTTAGAATTGTGAGATGTTCTTCAGGGTGAATTATCCCCCTCCCGACCCATGACCCATGACCTCATCACTTTCATTACACGGGTAAAGGGAATTAACATCAGAAAATTTTACAATTGTTTATTAGACATAGTAATGTCCCCTTCAATGGTAAGACGCCGCCCCCCCTTTCCGACTTGTTAATATTCTTGTCAGAAGTTTTAGCCCTAAGACACCTGAAAGTGACACGATCATTGAATTTATATTTTATGATTTCAGTCCGAAATAAGTATTTTTAACACATAGTCTCCAAATGGGAAGGTGCAGTGTATGAGGATAGCAGTGTATGAGGATAGCAGTGTATGATGATAGCAGTGTATGAGGATAGCAGTGTATGAGGATAGCAGTGTATGATGATAGCAGTGTATGAGGATAGCAGTGTATGAGGATAGCAGTGTATGAGGATAGCAGTGTATGAGGATAGCAGTGTATGATGATAGCAGTGTATGAGGATAGCAGTGTATGAGGATAGCAGTGTATGAGGATAGCAGTGTATGAGGATAGCAGTGTATGAGGATAGCAGTGTATGAGGATAGCAGTGTATGAGGATAGCAGTGTATGAGGATAGCAGTGTATGAGGATAGCAGTGTATGAGGATAGCAGTGTATGAGGATAGCAGTGTATGAGGATAGCAGTGTATGAGGATAGCAGTGTATGAGGATAGCAGCGTATGAGGATAGCAGTGTATGAGGATAGCAGTGTATGAGGATAGCAGTGTATGATGATAGCAGTGTATGATGATAGCAGTGTATGAGGATATCAGTGTATGAGGATAGCAGTGTATGAGGATAGCAGTGTATGAGGATAGCAGTGTATGAGGATAGCAGTGTATGAGGATAGCAGTGTATGAGGATAGCAGTGTATGAGGATAGCAGTGTATGATGATAGAAGTGTATGATGATAGCAGTGTATGATGATAGCAGTGTATGAGGATAGCAGTGTATGAGGATAGCAGTGTATGATGATAGCAGTTTATGATGATAGCAGTGTATGATGATAGCAGTGTATGAGGATAGCAGTGTATGATGATAGCAGTGTATGATGATCGCAGTGTATGATGATAGCAGTGTATGAGGATAGCAGTGTATGATGATAGCAGTGTATCATGATAGCAGTGTATGATGATAGCAGTGTATGATGATAGCAGTGTATGATGATAGCAGTGTATGATGATAGCAGTGTATGAGGATAGCAGTGTATGAGGATAGCAGTGTATGAGGATAGCAGTGTATGAGGATAGGAATGTCTCAGAGTAAAGCATTCGTTACACTTTCAGTCAAGCGCATATTTCAAGATTTAATTTTTTTTTAAAATAAACCAGTAATATGGAGTTCGTGTAGTTTAAGCTTCTTAACTGGCCGACGCAATACCGTTTTCAAGACATTTTTGCCTCAGCAGTGGCGTAGCTAGAACGTTTGCCGCCCTGTGGCGGTCTCCAATTTGCCGCCCTTTTTAGGGGCCGTACATAAATGACGTCACGCACCTGGGGGGGGGAGTCATACATGTGTGACGAGGGGTGTGTGTTTAAGAAATCTGACGTCACGTCAAAACGCACAACTTTAAATAAAATTTCCACTTAAATATTTGATTACTGACACTTTATTTAATGACGTTTATGTAAAACGCGTGTTACGATATTAGAGTGCAGCCTTACACTAAGAACATACTTAAATGGCAAAAATTCGAGTTGAAACATTATCATTTTCAAATAGGAATTACGGCTTTTAAGGTGTGGAGAGGGTGTCAAAGGTTTGTGACGTCATATTGAAGAAACGGTCTAAGTTTTTGGGACGACATGTGACGAAGGGGGAAGGGGGGAAAAATCTTTTTATCTTATCTATACAGACGCTCCTTCTATGCAGAAGATAGTTGCGTCCACAGACCATGACAGATGATCTGTTGGCAAGTGATGCAGCATTCACAGGCCACGGCTTTGTGGGTTCCACGCATTACCCAGCCGCCTAACTACATGTAGTGTTAGGTACCCATTCGGAGCGGGGTGACTCAGGGACGCCCTGTGCCCCGGGAAGAAATCCTTGCCAAAATCGCGTGACGTCATTTAAGGACGGCCAGTTAATCGCTAATAATAAATTACATGATGGTTTTTATAAATTAATAAACATGAATAAATAATTGTAATTGAAACGAAGTAAAGGTGGGGAACACGTTTACCATTGCGCGCCATATTTATGAAAGCAGTAATAAAAGAGGCCGCATAAGATGATACACCTATAAATACACATTTATAAAAATACACCATACATTTTTTAAAGGCAACAAGAAGGTTACTGAGGTCGCAGGCCCCCCCAGGAGACAAAATATATTCCAAATTTACACCCAAAAAACATTACCAAACAAAGAAATTGTATACATTATTTAGTATGTAAAGCAGGGGCGGATTAAGACTGCACGGGGCCCCGTGGCTGCAATTCAAACTGGGGCCCTATCCAGCCAGCGTCCCTTTAAATAAAATGATTGCTAGCAGCTAATATAAGACTGTAACTTGTAACTAAATAGTTCATCGGTTCCTTTAACATACTTTGTCTGTACTACGGGATCGGCCTTCCCAGCCAAAGATTATTCATGAAAAAATGGAATACGAAGAAATAACTGTTTGCTGGTATCCTGATATTGAGTGTAAAAATACAATTTAAAAAAAAATTGTGCCCACGCCGGGAAATCGATCGCGTGACCGCTTGCACAGCAGGGCGACTTTCTACCTCAAGACCACACGAGCCATGAGTTTAAAAATAAAACATCTTAATGTGGGCCTATAAAATCAGTTTTTTTTAAAATTAATTTATTTAATTTATGATATGTTCAGGAATTCATGCTAACATTTGTCCATCATTTCTTATAAAATATACTAAATTTGGGGGCCCCTAATCATCGGGGGCCTCTGGCTTTAGCCCGTTCAGCACCCCCCCCCTTAATCCGCCATAGATGTAAAGCATATTTATTACGTTTACTTTCATAATAGAAAAATCGTGTATTATGCTATCAAAATTTAAATTATTTGTAATATCTTGTTATATGGACAATATTGCAATATTTTTTTGTCTTAAATCGCTCATTTGTGGAACGATGAAGATAATTTTTTATTATCTTCATTTTGGAGAAGCTCCTTTCACAATTAGCGACACTGATAGTAATTCTTGAAAAAATTAAAGCCACCTCAGCATTAACATTTTACACGCGAAAAATATGGGCCATGGCCATGAGTTGATTATTTTAAAAAATATTTTTTAACGAATTTTCAATGATATTGATTATTAACAAGTTAAATTTTGAATGAACATTAGGATCTATCAAGATCAATTAACGCTACGAATATTTAAAAATAGCACTTTTTAAAAAAAGTTTTCTTTATTAAAAAATTTGATGATAGTTAAAAGATGTATTCTTTTTCGGAGCCTGAAAAGATTGACGAATTTGAAATATCTACACTTTACACAAAGATTATACTATAAAAATAATAAATAATACTGATTTAATATTTCCTAAGCCTAAATATATATTTGAAAGGCTTTGATTTTATTTATTGGAAAAAAAAACACTGCATTAAACACAATTCAATTATCTACGTAAAAAAGAACAACAGATTTTTATAAGTTGGAATTTCGTTTTAGTGTCTAGACCAGCGGTTCCCAACTTTTTTTCGGGTGGCGATCCCTTTTTTAAAAAGCCACGTGACCCGCGACCCCCATGCAATTGAAAAACTCATTTTCAATACGTTTTTTTTAAAAAAAAATATTTATTATAAATTTATTTTAAAGTATATTTAATAATTAATTTAATGTGATGGTTGAAATTACATGTCATCAACCAGCTTCCGAATTGTCAGGTAAGTCTTTGTTAACGCCAACCTCATGTCATTCTCAACATTTAATTTATTTCTATCTTTGTTTTTAAAGAAATAAAAGTTGAAAATCCGCTCTTACGGAGATATGTAGGCACAAATGGAACTAAAACTCAAAGGCAAGCATCGTCACATTTGGGTATGAATGATACATACCACACCAAAACTGTATGAGCAACTTTTCATTCAACAAGTTAGGTGTCGAGGAATCATTCTGAAAATCCGATAATTTATCTCATAGTCATCGAGAATGCTGGCTACATCAAGGGAAGCAGAAATTGGATTTCTTGTCAATGAAGTTTCTTCTTCTTTCAGCTCAGGGCAGTAATGCTGCAGTTCGCTTTCAAAGATTCGATATATCCCATTAACCGCCTCCTTCAAAGTTTCATTTATTTCACATAAAGATTTATCTACCACACTGGAGAGTTTCTCAAAAATGGCAATGTTTCCAAGACTTTCACTTCACTTCGTCCGTTTTGCAGCTTGGATAAAAAAAAATGCCCCGAAATTATCTAGAAATGCGATAATATTCGTTTCCATTCCTGGAAGTTTCAGGTTCAGCCTGTTTCGCAGTTCTAATACATCTGCTAGATATGCTACTCTTTTCAACCAATCTTCGTCGTTAAAGTGTACCAAAAGTTCATGCTTCCCTTGCACTCCAAAAAAAAACCTGATTTCAGCTTTCAATTCAAAGACAAGATTCACAACATTTCCTTTCGACAACCTTTCTACTGCATTGTAGAAACAAAGAACCTCGTGATCAGAATTAATTTATTTGCGCAGTTCTTTAAACAGACGAGTGTTAAGAGCTCCATTTTTGACGCAATTTACGATTTTTATCAGCGAATTAAGTACCTCTTGCAGAGGAGTTGGAAAATTCTTACTGGCAAGAACATACTTGTGAATTTTGCAATGGATTCCCTTGCTTTTTTGAAAGCCTGATTTTGAACCAAGCATAGATGATGCACCATCCGTACAAATCCTTCAGTCTCAAAATAAGGTATTTATCTTCTCCATAATTTATTGACTTTTTTTAGTAGTTTCAAGTCCACTAAACTAAACACATATTCTGTAGGCCTGAGACTAATCTCTTAAGGCCTTGGCTAGTACCTTGGCAATCTGCTCCATCTGTTGAGCATTGCCATACAACATTGTCTTTACATGGGACTCTTCCGCCTCCCTCACCCCCCCGGCTATATCAAGCGCCGGGCAAGACGTCCCCAGGTGTACGACCGTCTCAGAGGCTTGGCTGCAATGACGGCAGTTCGAGTCTCTGTTGTGGTCTAGCCTGTGAATGTATGAGTTGGTTGGGCAATGTTCTGTTCTCATCTGAGTCACTAAACTCTGGTGTTTGCGACTCAGGTTCCACCACTGGTCTGAACGGCTTGGCCTGGGCATATTAGCGAATACCCCCCTGGCTGTCGTGTTGTCAGCCCACTCCTGGTACCACTTATTCCGGAAGTGGTCCTTTAGCCATGTTTTAGCCCCAAGATAAGTGACTGGGGTCTCTGGTTGGGGCAGGGCCGCTCCTGCTTTGGCCAGGGAGTCTTCCTTTTTCATTGCCGTTAACATTCACGTGGCTCGGGATCCACTGCACTGTTACCTTACCTCCAAGTCTTTCGAGCCTACCCACGTCCTCCAAGATGGCGTCAACCAAGTGGGTACTACGCTTCTCACTAGCCAGGACTTCGAGGGCTGATCTCGAGTCACAAAACAGTACCGTGTCGAAACCGAAAATTTCCGACCCCTGCAGTGTCCGGTGCACACTTTCCAGGGCCCTGTGTATAGCCTCAAGCTCCGCATCGTAATTCGATGCCATAGTCCCACAGGGACCTAGAAGTTCTTCTTTTGGTGGCCCTCCTATTGGGTATAAGATGAGCGCACCATGTCCTGCAATTTCAAGTCCACTACAAAATAGGAACTATTCTTTGTTATCATCCGAATAAATATATATTTCACGTAGACAAGCAGCTGAGCCCATGAGCTTACGTCTGCTGATTCATCAACTTGAAAAGAAAACAGTGGTGAAACCTTTAGTTTGCATCGGGGCATCAGGTAAAGTGTGCGACCAATCACATCGGGGAATCAGGTAAAGTGTGCGACCAATCACATCGGGGCATCAGGTAAAGTGTGCGACCAATCACAAAGCATACTTTGAAGAACACGTGATGTAAATTACTAGTTGAATATTGTTTCGGAGCGCTAACTGTTGAAAATAAAGACTATAATTATAACTATGTATACTAATTATTTACTAATCATCTTATTATCGGCATTTACTGTAAAATGTATTTATATGCACGAGTACGAATTAAGCAGTGCAAGATTGCATTATTGTAAAAAAAAATTGTTGAATGTATAAGTTGGCGACCCCCTGAAAACCCTTTGCGACCCCCTTGGGGGTCGCGACCCACAGGTTGAGAACCCGGGGTCTAGACAATGGAGAGCAGTGGATTAATACATCGGTATCAGCTAACTAGGACAAACATAGAGAGAGAGAGAGAGAGAGAGAGAGAGAGAGAGAGAGAGAGAGAGAGAGAGAGAGAGAGAGACAGAGAGAGAGACAGAGAGAGAGAGACAAAGTAAACATATATTTGATGGATCATGTCAAACATTCCTTTATTCTGGACAGGAAAAATAAACCAACTGACAAGCCATTCATTTCGTAACATATGGGATAGATTTATTCCAACAAGATATACATACGGCCATAAGGGTGCATATTTTGGCGAGTATGGGACAGCAATGAATGCAACGTGGGCTATAATGACCAGTGGCGGATTTAGATTTGTCTGCGTGACCATCGTGTTCAAACGTTAAATCTCAATTAATACAAAAAACTTTTTAAAGACAGGAGGAAAAATACTAAGCTATATCAAAAACAAAATTTAAAAATATATCGCATTATTGCACTGTTACTGAATCGCCGCACGCTTTATTGGCCACAAAGTGGTTGTTGTTTTTTAAAAATAAGTAACTGGAACATTTGAAGGGGCGAGGGGGGGGATGTAGAGGGGATATCGAGATTAAAAATATAAAACCAAGATAGATTAAAGAAAATAATATTATCACGATAGATTGAACAATATATTACCAAGAGAGTTTTGACAGTATGTAGTACCAAGAGAAATTTGATCATATGAAGAGATAATTTATCGGAAGAAGAAAGTGTGTGTGATGTTTGCTATGTGCAGTTTTTATTTTATCCTTTGATCGATCTTAGTTTTAGTGTTGGAGAGTTCGGTCGGTCCCTCAAGAGCACGAAAACAAAACAACCCAACACAGGGTAATCAATTATCTTAACACCATCGCTTACTTCCCTTTACAGCTGTCTCCAGAAATGCCCGACGGCATTGATACCGTAACCATGGCAACGAGTGAAACTCATCTGACCAGCTTCTTTTATATGAGATGATGATGATAATAATAATAATACTAATAATACTAATAATAATACACTTTCGGCATGTAAAAATAGGCCAATTATAGGGTTTTACCCTGAGTAAATAGCTCATTACGTTATAATTATAAAACATCAATGTTTTATTTGTAACGAATTATAAATGGTGAAGCTGAAAACAATCTCATTTACTAATTTATGTCACGGTTTGCGATTTATCATGTTTACCATAAACTAATAAATCATCAGCGGATGTGTATCAAACGAATAGGAAACACACGTATCATACTCGTCTTTTTCCACCACCCACCCCACCCCCTTACTCCCAATGCAACTCTAGTATCCACGCTCCTTCTTCTATCTGCGTACAGCATGGATTGAAGTCCCATGCCATGGTTCGCTTTCCTGCTTGTTCCGACCCCTTTCATCCTCACTAAATGCCCCTGAAACCACATTTCAACCTCACTAACCGACACTCCCACCTTAACCACGCCTCTCAATCTCACTAACCGACCCTATCACTTAAACCACGCCTCTCATCTCACTATCCGACCCTCCCATCTTAACCACGCCTCTCATCTCACTAACTTACCCTCCCTTCTTAACCACGCCTCTAATCTCACTAACCGACCCTCCCACCTTAACCACGCCTCTCAACTCAATAACCGACCCTCCCATCTTAACCATGCCTCTCATCTCACTAACCGACCCCATCACTTAAACCACGCCTCTCATCTCACTATCCGACTCTCCCACCTAAACCACGCCTCTCATCTCACTAACCGACCCTCCCACCTTAACCACGCCTCTCATCTCACTAACCGACCCTATCACTTAAACCACGCCTCTCATCTCACTAACCGACCCTATCACTTAAACCACGCCTCTCATCTCACTAACCGATCCTCCCACCTAAACCACGCCTCTCAACTCAATAACCGACCCTCCCTTCTTAACAACGCCTCTCATCTCACTAACCGACCCTCCCACCTTCACCACGCCTCTCATCTCACTAACCGACCCTATCACTTAAACCACGCCTCTCATCTCACTAACCGACCGTATCACTTAAACCACGCCTCTCATCTCACTAACCGACCCTATCACTTAAACCACGCCTCTCATCTCACTAACCTGTCCTCTACCATCCCACCCCACAAATCAATGACTCATGTTATTAATTAAAACGTGTATTAGTGAACAACAAATAAATGAGGTTGTGATATTTTCCCATTATCAATACTTGCAGCGGCTTATAGTTCAAAATGCAATGGACTTATTTAAAAAGAGTAGGATTTGGGGGGGGGGTCGACAGAATAGCTAGTGAGTGAAAAGACATTGAACACTGTCAAGTGAATGGGTGAGTACTCACACGAGGACAAGGTTAGTTGTCCAACACACAAGAACGCGGGAGTGTGTGTGTGTGTGTGTGAGGGAGGGATAATGTGCTAGACCTTCATTAGGAGAAGGGGGGCAGCGTGTCTTTTGGAAATCTTTTTCGGGAGGACTATCGTCCGCCATAAAACCGTGGACTGTGGTAGTGTGTGTTAGTGTGTGTAAGTGTGTGGTAGTGTGTGGCAGTGTGTGGTAGTGTGTGGTAGCTATTTGGCGAGAATGTCAACTGTTTTTCCAGCAAGCTATCACGATTAATTTAATCACTCTAATTTTTTTACAGTTAAAGAAACGGTTGTTTAAATTTTTGAAAGGTCAAAAAGCTATATTTTAAATTGCATTGGTGCTACACCACAAGCATTGGTGCTTACGAAATGAAAAAAAGAAATATCGAAGAGAAGAGAATTAAAGGTAGCCAATTAAGAGGAGTTAAATTGAACATGTATTTGTACGAACGCATACAATATATCATATATCGCACATGCTGACAGGAGGAATAGTGAACGGCCTGAACATGTTGCTACAAGAAGTGCAGATAATAGTGAACGGCCAGAACATGTTGCTACAAGAAGTGCAGATAATAACATAGATCTAATGCTCTCTTACAAGAGACACGTTAAACTTTACAGGGGCGGGGCGGTTAAACCCCAATCAAACAACCGCTCTGTGTTGTGTACTCGGACAATTCAAGCAAATATATTTCTCTTATACACTAATACACACCAGCGACAACTGTCATGGCTTGGGACCCATGCCACAGCTGATAGATTTTTTTTTAAAGACAGCAACTTCCTCTTTCGAGGGTATACGGCGGTTTTAAGGGGTAAGTAAACAAAGCGCTGAATGCGCATGTCAGATATGGCTGTGACAGACCCCAGGTGGAACTAGGGTACCGGTGCGTATGCGATTATGTTATGATAATATCATCTTCCAGACGTGGATTCTGACGACTGTGGAAAAGACCTGAAGTTTGCAAACAATAATTTAACTTTAGATGTCTCAAGACTAGATACTTAATCATATGTCACTTCGAAAAGAAAATTAATTTTGAATTAAAACTTTTAAAATCCATCTGACCCGGGCTGTACTCGAAATTCTAATATACTGTTTTAATAATAAAAAAACGAAAAAGAAAAAAAGCTGGCATTCGTTGCATGCACATACTCAACTGTGATGATTGAATGTATTTTGTTTAGTGCTGGTTTTGGTGCACTTCTGCGCATGATGTGGGTCGTTCATTGCTGGGGCTGAAGGACTATCTTCACCCAAATCATACATTTTTATACCAACTCCCTTATAAAGATTGTATTTTTCACACCCATTCCTCACATACATTTTATGCGTGTCTATATATAAACATATATATATATAATTTTAGTGTGTGTGTATATATATATATATATATATATATATAATTATATATACATTTACATATATATAAAAACATAATTATATGTATGTTATTATTTGATGTGAAGCGCTCTGAGCCCATTTTCTAAGTGTTGTAGAGCGCTATATAAATTATCAATTTTTAAAAAATAAATAAATATATATAAACATACACAAAAATATCAAGTGAACTAAAAAAATTGAATTACCATTAGAGTACGTTGTGTCCACTTGTCCATCAACTAGGGCGGCGTTAATCCACAGAGCAAGAGATAAACCAGTGAGCAGCGTGGTTCTAACGTTGGTATGCTGGAGGCTCCCCCGACAAGCCGACACCGACGTGAGTCGTGTCCTGTCCAGCACACGTGCGTCATGTGGGGTCTGACGAATGTGCTCGTGTCCATCACGAGATGTGTGGCAGCTGCATGAGTTCATCCCATCTGAGGACGGAACGAGTCGGCGTCCTTGTCCGGTCATTGACTTACTGGCCGCAGCTGGGTGGGGTTGGGGCTTTTTGTGTCTTGGGGCTCCGGTGACTAATCTGTTTCCTGGCTTTCTGGAGCAATGACGAGTCTTAAGGTGGTCAATGTTTAGATGGTCAGTGTTTATGTGGTCAGTGTTTAGGTGGTCAATGTTTAGGTGGTCAATGTTTAGGTGGTCAATGTTTAATGGTCAATGTTTTAGGTGATCAATGTTTAGTGGTCAATGTTTAGGTAGTCAATGTTTTAGGTGGTCAATGTTTTAAGTGGTCAATGTTTAGTGGTCAAATCTTAGGTGGTTAATGTTTAGTGGTCAAATCTTAGGTGGTCAATGTTTAGTGGTCAATGTTTTAGGTGATCAATGTTTAGTGGTCAATGTTTTAGGTGATCAATGTTTAGTGGTCAATGTTTTAGGTGATCAATGTTTAGTGGTCAATGTTTAGGTGATCAAAGTTCAGGTGGTCAATGTTTTAAGTGGTCAATGTTCAAGTGGTCAACCTGTGAATGTAACAAAGATACGTTAGCTCGAAACAAATGTTTAGTTATCTGCGTATGTGTATAGAGTATATGTTATAGTAGCAGTTTAGTTATCTGTGTATGTGTATAGTGTATATGTTATAGTAGCTGTTTAGTTATCTGTGTATGTGTATAGTGTATATCTTATAGTAGCAGTTTAGTTATCTGTGTATGTGTATAGTGTATATCTTATAGTAGCTGTTTAGTTATCTGTGTATGTGTATAGTGTATATCTTATAGTAGCAGTTTAGTTATCTGTGTATGTGTATAGTGTATATCTTATAGTAGCTGTTTAGTTATCTGTGTATGTGCATAGTGTATATGTTGTAGTAGTTTAGTTATCTGTGTATGTGTATAGTGTATATGTTGTAGTAGTTTAGTTATCTGTGTATGTGTATAGTGTATATCTTATAGTAGCAGTTTAGTTATCTGTGTATGTGTATAGTGTATATCTTATAGTAGCTGTTTAGTTATCTGTGTATGTGTATATCTTATAGTAGCTGTTTAGTTATCTGTGTATGTGTATAGTGTATATGTTATAGTAGCTGTTTAGTTATCTGTGTATGTGTATAGTGTATATCTTATAGTAGCAGTTTAGTTATCTGTGTATGTGTATAGTGTATATCTTATAGTAGCAGTTTAGTTATCTGTGTATGTGTATAGTGTATATCTTATAGTAGCTGTTTAGTTATCTGTGTATGTGTATAGTGTATATCTTATAGTAGCAGTTTAGTTATCTGTGTATGTGTATAGTGTATATCTTATAGTAGCTGTTTAGTTATCTGTGTATGTGTATAGTGTATATGTTGTAGTAGTTTAGTTATCTGTGTATGTGTATAGTGTATATGTTGTAGTAGTTTAGTTATCTGTGTATGTGTATAGTGTATATCTTATAGTAGCAGTTTAGTTATCTGTGTATGTGTATAGTGTATATCTTATAGTAGCTGTTTAGTTATCTGTGTATGTGTATATCTTATAGTAGCTGTTTAGTTATCTGTGTATGTGTATAGTGTATATGTTATAGTAGCTGTTTAGTTATCTGTGTAGGTGTATAGTGTATATCTTATAGTAGCTGTTTAGTTATCTGTGTATGTGTATAGTGTATATGTTGTAGTAGCTGTTTAGTTATCTGTGTATGTGTATAGTGTATATCTTATAGTAGCAGTTTAGTTATCTGTGTATGTGTATAGTGTATATCTTATAGTAGCTGTTTAGTTATCTGTGTATGTGTATAGTGTATATCTTATAGTAGCAGTTTAGTTATCTGTGTATGTGTATATCTTATAGTAGCTGTTTAGTTATCTGTGTATGTGTATAATGTATATGTTGTAGTAGCTGTTTAGTTATCTGTGTATGTGTATAGTGTATATGTTATAGTAGCTGTTTAGTTATCTGTGTATGTGTATAGTGTATATGTTGCAGTTCCAGTGCTTTTTTCTAGCAGAACGCTCCTGTTAGGCGTTCCGGCACCTTTTTTCCGTAGATTATTTGGTCTTACAGCTTTTATAGGTTGTATTAAATTATGCACTCCGGTACCTTTTTGTTATAGAAAAAAGCAATGTTTATAACATTATAGCAGCTATGAAAAAGATTTTTTTTTAAATTTAGCTGTGTGTGCACAACACTCTAGCTTGAAAAATGTTTATTTTTTAAAAAAAGTTAAAGTAAGGACAATGAAGTGGAATACAAAATGTGATAAATACAAAAATGTTCAAAACTTTATAAAAGATTTGTGATTTAGTGTTTCAAAGACTGCGTATGACCACTGTACACAAAAATACAACACAAAAACTGCTCTGATATGCTTGTATATATAAAACTTCTCTATACATTAAGTCTTGAAGTGTCTGCGTTATCCGCTCTCAAAATATGGAAATTTGAGGCCATGATTATATTCTGGGATAATCGTCTTTTGTTTATTGGACAAGTCATAAGTGTAAATTGCTACATGCCCAAAAGTTCAAAAAGCCCGTGCAGAGTTTTGACTAATCTGTCAGTCTTAATTAATTAATAACAGAGAATTACACTTTCCCGTGACATTAAAAAAACAATTCTACATTGGCGTGATAACTAGATTCAATGAATAAAGTAAATGTTATTTTATCGCAGATTTGTCTTTCATTCGATGGTGGCTAAATATTATGTTTTAAATTTTTTAATATATATATATATAATAATTGATAATTTATATAGCGCTGTATCCCAGTAAGGAACCGGGCTCACAGCGCTTTACATGGAGATCATAACATACATATAATAATTAAATAACCATTCATACCATAATAACAACATAAAGGACAGTACATTACACATAAGCTACGCTAATCATTAAAACAAATGTTTCATTAATTTTGTAAATACATTTTGAAAAGATGCGTCTTAAGTGCAGTCTTGAAGGACTTGGTAGTTGGAATACTACGGACTACGGACGTTTGCACGCCAAATATTCTTATTTATTTTATCACAGAGATAATTATCTAATTGTCAATTGCTACGTTTATTTCATTTTTAAACTGGCTGAAGCCTTCATTGCTTGATACTAACGAGTGTTTACGACATGAGAGGAGACCTTCATTGCTTGATACTACCGTTTACAACATGAGAGGAGACCTTCATTGCTTGATACTACCGTTTACAACATGAGAGGAGACCTTCATTGCTTGATACTAACGTTTACAACATGAGAGGAGAATTTCATTGCTTGATACTAACGTTTACAACATGAGAGGAGACCTTCATTGCTTGATACTAACGTTTACAACATGAGAGGAGAATTTCATTGCTTGATACTAACGTTTACAACATGAGAGGAGACCTTCATTGCTTGATACTAACGAGTGTTTACAACATGAGAGGAGACCTTCATTGCTTGATACTAACGAGTGTTTACAACATGAGAGGAGACCTTCATTGCTTGATACTAACGAGTGTTTACAACATGAGAGGAGACCTTCATTGCTTGATACTAACGAGTGTTTACAACATGAGAGGAGACCTTCATTGCTTGATACTAACGAGTGTTTACAACATGAGAGTTTTTCTTTGCTCTACAAGTCCATTTAATGCCTGTCTCACGACAATATCAGAAGAATGTCTTTAAACAACAAATTTTTAAAAAGTTAATTGACATCGACAAACTTGTGATAATCTTGATGATTTGAAATTAAGCAACTTTGTATAGACACGAGAAATAAAAACGATTTATCTACATCTTATGGGCCACTATGAATAAATCTGATTACATCATTTGGAGATTGTGAACCACTGTTGTTTGATGGAAGGTAACAAATACAACGCCCAAACATTGCGTCATACATGATTCCATGGTTGGCTGATTTAGGTCAAGGGATAAAAACATATACCAGATCCAATCAGCGCTGATCGTTGTAATGTTGTGATAAACTCGGCACAACAATATCAGGGTACGTCAAATCTTTTGTCGAGTTTCTATATCTCTGATGTTAACATCGGCCTTTACACGGAATGACGTTCTTGTATAACACACCTACCATTAAATAACATCAATAAACCAATTACTACTTAAAAGTTGATTAAAAAGGCGAACTGGTACAACCTACAAGCTGGTTTTAAAGGTTTGTATTGTGCTGAAAATGTATTTAAAAGTAACAGCAGTGGAGTAATTTCACGTAATTTACAGAGAGATTTAATCATCCTTATGTTACATGCAGTCAAAGTGTTAAATATAATTAACCGCGTGTTACAAAGTGCGAAACCCAGGAGCTCTACAAAAAGCCTAAATGACTTTCACAGACACGATAGTTCGTGATGTTTGACATTTAAATTACAAGTAATGCCCCGGGCTTATTGTTTAACAGTTTTTTATGGTAAAGGAAGGGAAAGATGACATTGTATTGGGCTGCTAGGAACTGGGAAAGATGACATTGTATTGGGCTGATAGGAACTGGGAAAGATGACATTGTATTGGGCTGCTAGGAACTGGGAAAGATGACATTGTATTGGGCTGATAGGAACTGGGAAAGATGACATTGTATTGGGCTGATAGGAACTGGGAAAGATGACATTGTATTGGGCTGATAGGAACTGGGAAAGATGACATTGTATTGGGCTGATAGGAACTGGGAAAGATGACATTGTATTGGGCTGCTAGGAACTGGGAAAGATGACATTGAGTGGACTAATGGTTAGGAAGCAAATGTGTCCATACAATGCATGGTAATGCGAGCACATTGAGACAAATCGTTCTGATGACTAGTTATTTGGGCTGCGGAAATTATCGATTAATTTCTCGATTAATCGTTTAAAATTTAATCGATTAAATATCGATTAAAATAATTTTAATCGATAAAAATTCGATTAAAATTTTATAAAATATTTATAGTATTTTTTAAATAAAATTTAGTAATAAATAAATTATTAATAATTAATAATAATTTATATATATTTTTTACGTACAAACATCTCCCGCGTAATATTAAAATTTATTTTATTAAAGTATGTTGACCGGCAGACGTCAACTAACAAAATGGCTGACAGCCAGAGCCGTCTTTACACCATTTTGGGCCCCAAGGTAAAGAAATATTGCTGGGCCCTTCCCCCGCAGGAATAAAAAAATGAATATATATAATATATATAAATAAACATATTCCCATGATGGGGCCCATATGCTCGTGGGCCCCAGGGCAAATGCCCAACGGGCCTATGCGTTAAGACGGCCCTGCTGACAGCATCAGGGCAGTTAAATTTAAACATATAAACTAGAAAGTTGAGCAAATATGTTGTTTTTCGGCTAACTGCGGATGGCAAAGTCGAAGATGGTGAAAACGTTTACTGTGTCCACTGCCATAAACAATTCTCTTTTAAAGGATCAAATACATCACTGACGTACCACCTTCAGCACACATCAAGTATCAACACATTGTCATGAAATTTAGTTCAAAATATTCTTAATTTTCAATGTCCGTGAGAAATGTTCAGTTTAATGACGTCATAAATTTCTATTTTTGGTTTTAATCGAAATTATCGATTAATTAATCGTTAATTTTTTCAAAAGTTAACTATTAAAATTAAATTAATCGATAACAGCCCATACTAGTTATTAATATAAACTTTCTATTTAATTTTGTAAATTAATCAAGTATAAAAATACTAGTAAACCGCGTATAGTTGTCAAGCGAACAAGATAATCAAACAATTTGTCGACACCACTGTTCTCTAACATAACATAGATTGTTGATACGTCGTACTCTGGTTGCCCATCTGTTCAATTAATGTTCAACAATTAGGCTCTGCTGCTACATGGCTTTCGTCTTTTGGTTTACCGTACTTCAGCCCACAGAATTGAGAGTATTTCTGCGACTTGAGCTTATGTCATATCACAGATGGCGCTTTCTCAATGAAATAACTATGGAAAACCACGCGGATCATTTATGCGATTATTTTAATTATTTAGAAAAACTACATTGCATTGTTAATCACGCATACACTGGTGACTTAACGTTCAGCTTCAAGCAATACGAATTCAAGATTTCGAGCTAAAAGAAAGGGGGAAAAAACGTGTTCTAATACCGCTGATTTCTACACAGTGGCGTAGCGAGGGGGAGCAGGGGGGACATATGTCCCCGGGCGCCACGTTAGGGGGCGCCAAAATGAGTATTGAAACTCATTATTTAATTGTGTTTTGATGTAAACTAATGTATCCCAAATACGTTTGCAAGATTGAATTTTGGAGCTCCCAAAATATATTCATTACAAATCAGTTGGCAAGCATGATTTTGGCGCCCCCATTGAGGGTTAAGGGGCGCCATTCTACTCATAAATAAATGACACATCCACAATGTAGGGTTGCTAATGGCGATTAAAAAAAACTGGGAGAGACTTGGGGTGAGAGTAGGGGAGCAGTAAGAGACTAATGCGATTCTATTAATAGAACAAACAGAGACGACACTAAAAGCAACCAAAATGACCAAGACAAGAAAAAGGAGTGGTTTAAAGCAGTGGTTCTCAACATGTTGTTCGTGGACCACTAACTGCCAGGTGGTCCGCGAGCAAAGCATGAAATTTACACACTGTACGATTCATCAAGAGAGAATAACAAGTAAAAGAATAAACGAAGACTTAAAATATATTTTTGACCTGGCCTAAATAGTTTTTAAATTTTATCAAGGCTCTTCCATTAAATTCTCGTCTCTTTGATTTTTATGTTCGAATATCTTGAACATTAACAGTTAGCCTACTGGTGTATACTGAAGTTCGCTGGTTATCAGACTGTTTGAATTACGTGATGACTTAAGAGAGTTTCTTGTAGAAAAAATTCAAAGCTTGTTGAGACAGGTTGCTGTAGATAATGGAAAGGAAGATGCACAGCTTGGGGAATCGAGGTTGACAGAAGGATTAGACGACATCGGAGGATGCCTGGAGAATTAACAAGAGATGCAGGACTTTCTGCAGAAGGAGAATGGCACATGATATGAACAGTGTAATTGATAGACTCCAACGGGAGATATCAATACGGGTTTTACGTCTAAAAAAATCTAAACAAATTTGGATTTTTACTAGACGTTAACACTCTTCTTGCTGAGACAAAAGTCTATACACTTCGTTAAAATTGCTTAGATTTTGCTAATTTATACGAAGAGGCGTCACTAGGGTTGGTGTCACCCGGGGCGGTAGCTCATGGTGTCACCCCTTCATGACTGAAGGGACCGTCCATAAATGACGTCACGCGAGGTTGCCGATTTTTACCCCACCCCTCCCCCAGCGTCATACTTTGTCACAAAAACTTAGAGCCCACCCCTTTTTTACGATATGACGTCACAAAGCTTTGACACTCCCCCCCCCCAAGCCGTATTTTCTCAATAAAAATTAGCATGTTGCAAATTATTTTTAAATCCTTTATATTAACTCGTGGTGTCTGGTTGCTTGCTTGCGCCCTTGCTTGTCGCCAAAATTTGGATCAATTTTAACCCATTTCCTCGTAAGCTAGCGAGCTGAAATTTTGCAGGCAGTTTCGTACCGATGATAAAAACAATGTATCAAAATTTCAGATCGATCACATGTACCGTAATTAAATTATTGATTTTTTAGATTATTTTATTTATTCCTAAGTATCATGTTAATTTTTGAGATAGAGTGTAAGGGTGCGCATTATATTGAACAACCTCTCTGTCGCGCAATAGGTGCGTATTTTATTGACAACACTTTTTATAAACATATTATTGATCGGTGCGCATTATATTAAACATGTTTTACGACACAACTGCAATTTTGTATTTTTGGATGGTCTTGCGCTGCGTATTATAATGAACATTCTTTTAGCTCGTACATAAAGGATTTATAGTCAAAAACTTGGTTTTTTTACGTTTTTTAAATTTATTTTTCATTTAAATATGTATTTAGGGTAAGTCTGCACTCTAATATCGTAACACGCGTGAAGTCATTGAAAACGTAAGTAAATAAATGGTAAACAATCAAGTATTTAAGTGGAACTTTTATTTAAAGTTGCACGTTTTTGATGTGACGTCACATTTCTCAAACACCCCCCTCCTCGTACCACATCGTCACAGATGCGTGACACTCCCCTATGGCGGATTAAAAGGGGGGGTGCTAAACGGGCTAAAGCCCCCAATAATTTAAGGACCCCAAACTTATTATGAATTATAGTGTATAATAAAGATGCAGGCTATTATGTTTGTACGAATCCCTGAAAATGCCTTGGACAGTCATACGGCAATGCTGCAAATGAGTAGGAAGTATAACGGAAACCAGGCTATTCTTCGTGAGAAGTTCATTGTAGCTCATTATATGCCGTGCACAGCTCATTCCTTTAATTTGGTTGGGAAAAGAGCAGCATGTTGTCCTGCTGCGGTCAGATTTTTTTGTCTTCTGCAAAATCTTTATACCCGGCTTGTTGCATCTACTCATCGTTGACAGGTATTTCAAAAACACATGAAATTGATACATGCTAACAAAGCCTTGTCTGACACAAGATGGTCAGCCTGACATGATGCTGTAAGGACTATTAATAACTCATACCATGAGAATATCGCAGCACTGTAAGAATTAGCAACAAATGAAAATCAGCCACGTGACTTTCGACTTGAAGAAGAAGGATTTCTAAAGGAAATTGAACAACTGGAAGTCGCTATTTTACTTGAAATTTGGGAAACAATTTTAGAAAGGAAGTATCTCATTAATTTTGTTAAAAGATAGCATTCTTAATTTGATTCCTATGAAGACAAAGGAAAGGAAAAGTCCGTGGTAAAAACAGTGCAAACAATCTTCAATACTATCAAACAAAAAAGAAAGCGTCAGTTTGATAAAGGGACATCAACAAAACAGTACTCTCCTCGAGACAAAAATTCAAGATTGAGGTATTTCTGGTCATCATTGACAAACTTTCTTAAGCCCTACAACATCGGTTAGGCGCATATAAAGACATCCATGAGAAATTTGGCTTTCTTACAGACTTAACTGAGCTCAGCAATTTCGCCACCCGATGGGCAGCAGCCAAGTTAATGGAAGAACATTCAAGTGATATCGAAGACTGCTTACCTTCAGAATTAGTCCAATTTTCAGAACTCTTAAAAAAGTTATTGTCCAGCCCCAGGCTTAGGGTAAGGAAAAGGAAGTAGCACAAAGCGAAACTCAAAAAACGTGCACAGAGCTAAAAATTTTGCTGATTTTGAATGAGCTATATTTCACACAGGCCTTTACAAATGTACACATCGCACTTCACATCTATTTTTCAATGATGACATCAAACTGCAGCTGAGAGCGATCCTTTTCAAAGTTGAAAAGAATATATAATGAGTTTGAATTTGCATGGGAAAAAAAGACTGAATATGCTCTCTCTTCTCTAATGAGCATTGAAAAGGAACTTGTAAGCTTACTCAGCTTTATTGACTTGATTGAAAACTTCGCCATTTGAAAAATTCGCAAACGAAAGTTGTAGGTTGAAATAATAATCATACATATTTTTCAATAATTTTTGTTATTTCAATTAGAGAAAACAATTCGTTACCTCATGAAAAAAAATATTTAAAAAATATTTTAAAATACGGAATAACGCGTAATATTATTCTTTATGGGGGCGCGTTCGTAACCACGAAACAGCGTAAGTCGGGATGGGACCGTCGTAACCGGAGGACTACCTGTATATAAACATGCATATCTATGATTTCACGCCTTTAATAAATATATATATATATATATATATATAATATTAACTCAAAGACATTGAAATCATAATTTTCCTCAAGAAAAACATCAACAAAGAAAACCCATCTTTTGGTGTGTTTTTTTTGGTGTTTTTTTGGGGGTGGGGTGGGGGGATAAAAATCGTATCCCCCACCCCACTGTGGTGGAGGGAGTTGTGAGGTGGGATTCGTCCATGCTGTCGGTGTGTCCAAGCCCAAATGGCTTTAATCTTTAAAACATAACATACTGCCTCTTTCATTCCAGCCGTTTTTTAATGATCTCTCTGCTGCGAATGTTTCTTTTTTTTTCTAATTTGTTTTAATGTTGTTTGTGTGTTGGGACTGTTTTATTATTGCAAGTTAACTGATATTTTTTTTAATAAGAGTTTTCGCGTTTAACGTATTTCATTGTATTTCTTAATTTCTTTATAGATTAAAAAATTTGTCATATTTTTTTTTCTGACATAAAATCGTACACAGTAAAATTTTAGGCTCGGGTGTCACCCCCTGATGGGTGTCACCCGGGGCGCCCCCCCCCCGCCCCCCCTAGTGACGACACTGTTTATACGACACTGACGTCAAATGACATGAATTGTGCACATAAATCAGAGACTGAAAAACGCTCCTCAGTACCCGGACTGAAGTTCTATCGGAAATTCCTTTAGATTTTCTTGGTTTTATTGTTTCATATGGATATGACTTATTTCCGAGTCAAGCGCATTTCACTTCAAATACTTCTAACAATTGCTGTTTCAACTGAAAGCTGTGAGCGGTCCTTCAGTAAACTGGAGCTTATTTTGTCTTATTTACGCGCTGCAATTGGAAAAGATAGTCCGAGTGATCATGCACTCCTTAGCATCAAAAGAGAAACACTTGAGAATATTAATTTTGACAACGTGATTGACGAGTTTGCGACAATCAAATTAAATCAAGGAGAATCAATTTTTTGTAGACTATGTCTAATCGTATAATTAGTAGAGCATTTTTTTCTTCAAATAAATTGTTTACAATCGTATAGAGAATTATTAGTCTGTATTCTATTTCATTAAAATACCAGAAGCTTCGAAAATGAACTATATAAACCGTAAAATTTCACATTTTTCTTCGGGGCTCAATGAGCCCCTTAAAATCTTTCGGTCCGACAAGAGGCGCCGATTTTGTGTCATGTCCCCGGGCGCACATGACCCTAGCTACGCCACTGTTTCTACATGTGCAAAACGGTGGCATACAACGTACACTAACAAACACACATGTTTATACAAACCAGATACCCAGCAGACGACCTCAGGAATTGTTACTGTAAACCCATGTATTTCAAGACAAACCAATTGCTGTGATGAAGGTTATGCACCAAAAAAACAACAGTTTTGTATTCAAATGAGAGCATTTAATATTAAACATAATTTCAAAACAGTAAAATAAATCTATATTTCATAGTTACTCTTTCTAAACTGCCACCAGAAAAATAATTCCCAAGAGCCTTCATAATTTGTATACGTTACATTTGACCTATTCTTTAGCTACACGGTGCTAAACAGAAACCAAATGCGTCAACCACACGGGCTACTGTTTACATGATATGGCACCGAAAATGGAGGCGACTGGTACTTTTTTTTAAATCGAGGTTGGTGTGACGGAATTTTTATTTAACTTTGATATTCTGTAAACACCTCTGAACATATGTCTGTGTTTAAATTTAAAATAGTTTACTATTTAAATGACACCTAATCCAGATAAACAGTGGAAATTAAAAATAAATTAAACATTCTTGGCTTCTTTCACAAAACCCAAGATTGATTCACATGAAAAACAAATCCTCTTATTAATACCTCATAACAACAACCTCAGCCCTTTATCCCTCCATCAACAACAACCCACACATCCCTCCATCAACAAAAACTCACACATCCCTCCATCAACAACAACAACCCCCACATCCCTCCCATCAACAACAACCCACACATCCCTCCATCAACAACAACCCACACATCCCTCCCATCAACAACAACAACCCACACATCCCTCCCATCAACAACAACCCACACATCCCTCCCATCAACAACAACCCACACATCCCTCCCATCAACAACAACCCACACATCCCTCCATCAACAACAACCCACACATCCCTCCATCAACAACAACAACCCCCACATCCCTCCCATCAACAACAACCCACACATCCCTCCCATCAACAACAACCCACACATCCCTCCCATCAACAACAACAACCCACACATCCCTCCATCAACAACAACCCACACATCCCTCCCATCAACAACAACAACCCACACATCCTACCCATCAACAACAACAACCCACACATCCCTCCCATCAACAACAACAACCCACACATCCCTCCCATCAACAACAACAACCCATACATCCATCCCATCAACAACAACCCACACATCCCTCCCATCAACAACAACAACCCACACATCCCTCCCATCAACAACAACAACCCACACATCCCTCCCATCAACAATAACAACCCACACATCCCTCCCATCAACAACAACAACCCACACATCCCTCCCATCAACAACAACAACCCACACATCCCTCCCATCAACAATAACAACCCACACATCCCTCCCATCAACAACAACAACCCATACATCCCTCCCATCAACAACAACCCACAAATCCCTCCCATAAACAACAACCCACACATCCCTCCAATTAACAACAACAACCCACACATCCCTACATCAACAACAACCCACACATCCCTCCCATCAACAACAACCCACACATCCCTCCCATCAACAACAACAACCCACACATCCCTCCCATCAATAACAACCCACACATTCCTCCCATCAACAACAACAACAACCCACACATCCCTCCCATCAACAACCCACACATCCCTCCCATCAACAACAACAACCCACACATCCCTCCCATCAACAACAATCCACACATCCCTCCCATCAACAACAACCCACACATCCCTCCCATCAACAACAACCCACACCCCCCATAAACAACAACCCCCCCCCCATAAACAAACACCCCAACAGTCCAACTGATGACCAAAAAAAATAGTTTATGTCAGCATGACCCTGATTTTGACCCCTGGCCCCTGACATTATAACCCGAGCTTCTAGAACTCCTTACTCACCCTCTGTCACACAACGGACAATGGGATTCACTTTTGGTGGAGTTTCTCCTTGCGTTTACTGCTCCCCTACCCTACCTCTAATTCAAAAACACACAAAAAAGACATGTAGATCTTTTCAAATATTAATAAACAGAAATGTAACAGTTCCTAAAATTTGTTGTTTTACAATCACACGAATACTTACACCGTACTCTTCAATATGTCAGTTGAGTAGAATATGTCACCCTTGTGGGTGTATGGCACTGTATGGTCTTAAAGAAATACACACACACGCTCTCCTAGTCGGATCCAGAGATCGTAGAATTTTTGTAACACTATTTTCACCAGAGTCTTGATATTGTTTTCATGTTTCACACCCCCAGTTTCTCACAGGCTACACAGATATGGTCCTTGACACACAAAACTAGATAGAAACACACCTGCGCGCATTACCTGGGCTTAAGATGTGTAAAGCCAACCGTATCTCTAGACTAGTGGACCGCACTGCACAGATGACACGAGACAGCTAAAAATAGAAACTTATTAAGGGACGCTTCATCTATTGCGGGAGAGTTTGTTTGTAGTTTTTTCCCCATAAATACCTCAAAATTGTAATCTTTAATTGTTTTTTTTTAAATGTAAAGCGCGCGTCTATGAACACTTTAACTCCTGTAACTATTTCAAATATCAATCAAGTTAAAGCAAACGTATTAAAGTGTTTTCACCCCTTGTTTTGTTTTCTTGTCACTCAAAACATCGGTCTCTCTCTCTCTCTGTCCCCCTCTCTCTCTCTCTGTCTGTCTGTCTGTCTGTCTCTCTCTCTCTCTCTCTCTCTGTCTGTCTGTCTGTCTCTCTGTCTCTCTCTCTGTCTCTCTCTCTCTCTCTCTCTCTCTTTTAAACTCAGCCTTTCAAAAATCTTTAACAGCACCGACATTAACCACGGATTTGCCAAAATGCGTAGATGAGTGTTCATTTTATCCCGTTATACGCAAAAAATGAGAAGCTGTTCAAAGCATGATGACGTAATTGTGTTTTAATTAAAGAACAGATAAAAACTGCATGTCTTGTCTTGTCTATACAGACGTTCCTTGTATACAGAAGATTATTGCGTCCACGGAACATGCCGGTCTCTTGGCAACTGATGCAGCGTTCACAGGCCACGGCTATGGTGGTTCCAGGCTGAGCAAATCCCTGCCTTAATGGAGATTCGGTTCACCAGCTGAGATGACATGGTACTCGAGCAGCGTGTATGGATCTACACTGTTCGTTCGTCCGTCGATACGACGAGGACCACTCTAGTCATCCGAGGGTTTTCTGTGCGTGCGCAGATGGCTGATTAGGCCGATCCTTGCACGAAAGGTTCGGGAACAGAAGGGACAGGGGGCGAGTGCGACATCTCCTGGAGCGAACAGCAGGTCTCTGATGATGTCTGTCATAACCTTGGTTTTTGCCTGGAGCCTCCGAAGGTTGAACAGCTTGCCATCTGTGCGGTATTTCAGGTTGACACCAACATCCTCGTCTCTGAAGGCCTCTGTCAGCATGGCGGAAAACATGAGGCTAAACAGTGTTGGTGCCAGGACGCAGCCCTGCTTGACTCCGTTTGTGACTGGGAAAGGATCAGAAAACTCCCCGCTGTCCTGGACTCTGGCCTGCACGCCTTCATGGAATTGTTGCACCAAGACGATGAATTTCCTTGGGCAACCGTACTTGGCCATGATCTTCCACAGACCCTCTCTACCAACAGTGTCAAAGGCCTTGGTCAGGTCGACATAGGTGGAGAACAGATCAGAGTTCTGCTCCTGACATTTCTCCAGCAGCTGCCTGGCAGCGAACACCATGTCGATGGTTCCTCGCTCTTTTCGGAATCCACACTGACTTTCAGGCAGGAGTCCTTGGTCAAGGTGCACTGTGAGGCGGTTGAGCAGGATTCTGGCAAGGATCTTTCCTGCAATAGAAAGCAGGGATATGCCTCTGTGGTTGTGGATCTACACTATTTAAACATCTGAAGACGTACACAATAATGAAACGTTGCAGCCAATGTTCCGTCTGAGGTTCGTTCGTCCTTGTGCAAAGTGAAAATACTCGTGTGTAAAGTTGCACAGTATCCATTTGTTGTGCAGTGTTTTACAAAATTTGCTGCGCGGTAACTCTAAACTGCTGCGCAGTCAAGCAGCTTCAAGGAAATATTGGACGTGCAACCATAGAAATCATGGTGTCAATAGAGCAAGTTACCTTCTGAGTAGGGTGTCATTAGAGTAGCTTCCCACCTGCGCAGAGTGTCTGAGCAGGTAGATTTAGATAAGGATATTTTGAAGTCTAGAGCACTGAGGTGACATCATGAGTTGTTCGCACCAATGACATCACTGTTCCCCATCCTTGTCCAGTGACATCACTGTTCCCCATCCTTGTCCAGTGACATCACTGTTCCCCATCCTTGTCCAGTGACATCACTGTTCCCCATCCTTGTCCAGTGACATCACTGTTCCCCATCCTTGTCCAGTGACATCACTGTTCCCCATCCTTGTCCAGTGACATCACTGTTCCCCATCCTTGTCCAGTGACATCACTGTTCCCCATCCTTGTCCAGTGACATCACTGTTCCCCATCCTTGTCCAGTGACATCACTGTTCCCCATCCTTGTCCAGTGCCATCACTGTTCCCCATCCTTGTCCAGTGACATCACTGTTCCCCATCCTTGTCCAGTGACATCACTGTTCCCCATCCTTGTCCAGTGACATCACTGTTCCCCATCCTTGTCCAGTGTTAAGTTAGCTCCCTTCCTCGATATGGCGTGCTGTGAATTTTTTTTCTTCCAGTTTTTTAATTTTTGACATGATCTTGTGTTAGGATACACTGGGAAAGCTCCTAGTATTTTGTATTATCTCCCTTCGTCAGCCAAGTTTTAGTCATGTTTTACTATACAAAAGATTCTGAGACGGAAAGCAATTGCATAATAAAGACTTAAGATCAAGACCTGTAACGTAAATTCCTGCATCATTTTACTCGTATTTAGCGAATGGGTCGGAAGAAAAAATTGTGTGGGGAGGGGGGGCGGTGGAAGGGGTTATTCCCCTATAATATATTCTCTTCCCATTTGCACTGGTGAATTCTGGAAGTGAAACATCATGTCAGTGTCTAGATGACGTCAGTTGTTTACACTTGATGTGTAAGATTAATTTTGTTGTGAGCTGAACGGACATTGAGACTGACCACAATCTCACACACACACACACACACACAACTCAACACGTCAAATGATCACCAGTTTTACGGCGCCCTCTTGAGAAAGGTAAGTTTTGATGTCGTCTGTTAAACACTTCTGGGTTTTACTTCTTCAAACACGCAACAATAGTTATTATACAGGCTACATTCCTCTACTACTTTATATTAAATTTATTAAGCTTTTTTTTTATAAATATTTCAGTGTTCGAATTTCTCTTAACATTTTACTCTAAAAATTTAACAGCTGTTCACCAAACAAACTTAAACAATATTTACACTCTTGATACAAATCAATGATGGAATCTCGCCGTAATCAAAGTTTCCACCTCACAGTCTTAGTCGACATCCAAACTTTCAAACTCTAAGCAATCATTAAAAAGTTACCCTGATCATATAAGAGCATGAATATTGCATTAAAAGGTTAACATGATTAATAAAAAAAAATACAATAAATATTGTCATAAAGATGTTAACATGATAACTCAATTGTATTTATTATAACTATTGTAATATGTTAACTTTATCAATTGTTAGCAAAGAAACATGTATTTAATAGGTCATTTACAACCAATATTTGTAAACTATATATACTTTATACCTTTAACATTCACGCATACTTGCATTTAACACAGTGTCTTTCCTTTCTTTCTACACGCCCTGAACATCAAACAGTAGGTGTTCATCAAACAGAAGGTGTTATTCCATCAGAAGGTTCCATCAAACATCAGATATTCGTCTAACATCAGGTGCCCATAAAAAATCAGGTGTCCATCACACATCAGGTGTCCATCAAACATCAGGTGTCCATCACACATCAGGTGTCCATCACACATCAGGTGTCCATCACACATCAGGTGTCCACCACACAGGAGGTGTTGACGCTCCCAAGAGCCCAAGAATGTCACAGCTAAGAGCTCAACCCCAAGTTCAGGCCCACGGGCAGCAGGGCTACGAGTTACCTTCGTACAACCCGCCGCTGTACGTGCCCACTCGGTATGACCCCGCCTTTGTCAACCCGCCAACCCAGTCAGTCGTCAACTCAAACACCGTGGTTGTTCAACAGCCCGGTGCCACGGGGAATACCTTGCTGCTCATCCCTAAAGACAAGCTGCAATCCCGGGAGTGGCACTCAAGCCTCTGCTCGTGTCTCAATGATCTCAGTGGATGTAAGTGTCGCTAGCTGTGGCTAGAATTAGTTTTAGCTAGAAGTTATGGCTAGAATTAGTTTTAGCTAGAAGTTATGGCTAGAATTAGTTTTAGCTAGAAGTTATGGCTAGAATTAGTTTTAGCTAGAAGTTATGGCTAGAATTAGTTTTAGCTAGAAGTTATGGCTAGAATTAGTTTTGGATAGAAGTTATGGCTAGAATTAGTTTTAGATAGAAATAATGGCTAGAATTAGTTTTAGCTAGAAGTTATGGTTAGAATTATTTTTAAATAGAAATAATGGCTAGAATTAGTTTAACTAAAAATTATAGCAAGATTAAGTGTAACTAAATATTAGGCAAAAATAAGTTTAACTAAAATTATGGCTAGATTAAGTGTAACTAGTAGTTATTTTTATATATATTTTAGTTATATATTTAGTGCGAATAGTGGTTTCTGTCTGCCTTAAGTGTATGTCTAGATATAAGTTTTCCAATTTTGCTTGAGTGACGTTTAGCTATCAATGGCCAGATTTAGTTTATATATGACTATTTAGAGTTTAGAGCAAGTGTCTCCAAACTTTTCTGCCGGAGGGCCGCATTAACTGTCAAATATCAGTTTGGGGACCGAATACACACAGTTATGTCCTAAACCACAGGTAAAAACAGTATCTTTTTTTAGAATAAAAGGTCTCCAGGGGCCGGATGAGAGGGCCTCGAAGGCCGCATCTGGCCCGCGGGCCGTAGTTTGGAGACCCCTGATTTAAAGCTATATTTAAGACAAGCTAATTTAAATGTAGCTAGTGAATGGGAATATTGTCACCGTCTTATACGTTTCCTATGAAAATTTAGCATGTGGCTTAAGAACAAAATTACTGTGAGTTAAATTGATTTCTTGTAAATTCCCTTTAAAAAATCAAAATAACAAAAAGAAGACTTTTGGGGTGCTTTAGACGTGTTTCGGTAACAGTGTAAAATTTTCTTGTAAAAACTAAATCACAGAAGTGTTTTTTGAAAGAAAGGAGATTCTCAGAGCTTGTCAAACAATCTGATGTATCGTGTTACTGAGTTCTCTGCTTCTGTTCCTCTCCCGTTTGATGGAAAGGTATGATGGGCATGTGTTGTCTACCCTTGTTGATGGCCAAAGTTTCCAACAGACTGGACGAATGTGCCCTGGTCACGTGCTGTGTGCCCGGCGCCACTACGACTCTTAGAACCAAAATAAGGACCATGGGTGGCATCAAGGTGAGTATCTAACCTCCACCCCTAACACACACACACAGACACAAACATCCAGACACTCACACAGATCAAGAGGCTTACACACACCAACACACTTACACACACCAACACACTTACCCACAGACTTACATAAACCCACACACATGCCCCCACCGACATACACCCACAGACACTAACATATAAATAGTAAACACTGGAAATGCATACCTTCTCAACTTTCACCTTTACTTGTACCTCAATATCCTACACCGTGACTCTTGTATATTCCACCTTTACTTGTACCTTGTCGGGAGCAACAGAAACCCCTCTTCATTGCCTTCATAGATTTAACGAAGGCATTTGACCTGGTCAGCCGCAAGGGTCTGCTACGTATACTGGAAAAAATAGGATGTCCGCCACGGCTTCTCTCCATCATCGAGTCCTTCCACACCAATATGCACAGCACAGTGCTCTTCGATGGTGCCACCTCAGAGCCCTTCCCAGTTTGTAGCGGAGTCAAACAGTTCTGTGTACTGGCTCCAACACTCTTTGGTATCTTTTTCTCGATGCTATTGCGACATGATTTCGAGGTCTGCTCCGAGGGTGTGAACATTCATACCAGGAAGGATGGAAACCTTTATATCAGCCAGATCCGTGCGAAGAGCAAATTGGAAAATGTATTAATCAGAGAGTTGCTCTTCGCGTATGACGCAGCCCTTACCGCACATACAGAGGCAGGACTCCAACAGTTGGTCAATATGTTCTCAGAGGCATGCAATGATTTTGGTTTAACGATTAGCCTAAAAAATACCAACATTATGAGACAAGGAACTGACGCCATCCAGCAATCTCCATTGAGAGAAACACCTTAGACGTCGTCGATGATTTCACCTACCTTGGCAGTAACATCACAAGCACACTCTCCCTGGATAAGGAAATAGGAACCAGAATCGGCAAGGCCGCATCATTAATGGCTAGGCTGAATCAAAGAGTGTGGAACAATGCGCAGCTCACAGATAGGACGAAAATCACTGTGTACCAGGCCTGCGTGCTCAGCAAACTCCTCTATGGCAGTGAGTGCTGGACTATCTAGGCCAAGCAAACAAAGCAGCTAAACAGCTTCCACTTACGATGCTTGCGTAGGATTCTACGCATCAAGTGGCAGGACAAGATCACCAATGTCGAGGTACTCAGAAGAAGCCATATGCTGAGTATACACTCAATTCTGAGTGAGAGGCGCCTGCGGTGGTTAGGTCATGTCCACAGGATGAGCTCGGAGCGCATTCCTAGAGCCTTGCTTTACGGTAAGCTGGCAACCGGTAAGAGAAAAAAGAGGTCGCCCCTGCTTGCGCTTCAAGGACGTCTGCAAGAAAGACATGTCATTGGCACAGATAGACCATAAAACGTGAAAGACCATTGCCGAGGAGCGCACCTCCTGGCGGGCAAAAGTGCGTGAGGGCATTCATGTCGCGGAAGCATCCCTCATAGCTTTGAGTGAAGAGAGAAGGGCCAGGAGAAAGGGCAGGGGGGTCAGAGGAGCAGGAGTACACGCCATCGTCCCATGAGGACGCACGGTTGCCATACCATACGTGTACCTCAATATTCTACACCGTGACTCTTGTATATTCCACCTTTACTTGTACATCAATATTCAACACTGTGACTCTTGTATATTCCACCTTTACTTGTACCTCAATATTCTACACTGTGACTCTTGTACAGTCCACCTTTACTTGTACCTCAATATCCAACACTGTGACTCCCGTATATTCCCGGGAGTTTAGCTTGAATCCAACCACTGGATGTTTTCGTGTTAAATTCAAACACATCTTGACAGGTACGACCAATCTCCCCGTTTCTCAGTCTCTTAGTTAAAACTGTTTTTATAGCACTAACTGATTTTCTTTTATGCCATGCCTCTATAATATTTTTTTAAAAGATAATATCGATATTATGTATGACACCATAACTTGATGTTATTAAATCAATTACTATGGAGCGGATAGTTTGTTTCGTTAGTGAAAATTTAAAAAAAATATATCCGGTCAGCGATGTGGGATAGATTTTACATCGTATATTCAAAGAAAACTAAATACAAACCGCGGCGTAGCATATGCTGCAGTCTTGCCAATAGATAGTGAAAAGAATGAGGGAAGGGGACGGACACAAACTACAACTCGAAAACTACAACTCGAAGAAATCAAAACAAGAACGACTGAACGTTCGGGGGGGGGAGCGAACACCGACGAATGGTTGGTATCGAGACATGCGCACTGCTGTTAGCTATCTGCTTTCCCAGCCTGTACCACCCTAGCTTGCCATCCATAAACTGTGATTGGTCGATCCTAGCGAGGGTCATTCGTCATTCGTATTTTCTCTCGCCTTGTGTTTGTTCTGCGGAATTATATAAATAAAAACTTCACACACTCACAAATACTTCACACACTCAATGCGCTTTTTGTATTTGAGAATTTCACTTAGCAAAAAATAAATTGATATTCTTTACTTTCACCGACCGACATTTTACTTACTTAGAGAATTTATTTTCTGTGATAAAAATAACAATTACAATCCAAATGTCGTCATCACAGGGATCCATATGTCGCGATTGTTTGGTTACAACTTGCTGTCTGTGCTGTGCTATGTGTCAGATGTCCAGGGAGCTGTCCAGTATGGGGATTTAGACGTGACGTCATGCTTGTGCTATGTGTCAGATGTCCAGCCAGCTGTCGACGCTCACTAGAGTCCAAGAATGAGTTTAGTCTATACAGAAAACTCAATATTATGTTTTTAAAAAATTACAGATAAGTCATACAAACTCAGGGATTATTTATGATAAATACGTGTTATGTTACTGAGTCTAAAACTGGATAATTTACCAGTTGTTTTGTTTTTATTTCAATGAAATTATATCATTATAAATCAATTTAATGCTCAGTAAATTTTGTATGGTGGTCCTTTCTACTAATCCTTGAAAATTGGACACCTCAAATATATTGGACACCACAAATACACTGGACACCTCACATATACTGGACACCTCACATCTACTGGACACCTCACATCTACCGGACACCTCACATCTACACGACACCTCACATATAATGGACACCTCACATCTACTGGACACCTCACATATACAGGACACCTCACATCTACAGGACACCTCACATCTACAGGACACCTCACATTTACACGACACCTCACATATACACGACACCTCACATATACACGACACCTCACATATACTGTACACCTCACATATACTGGACACCTCACATCTACTGGACACCTCACATCTACTGGACACCTCACATCTACATGACACCTCACATTTACACGACACCTCACATCTACAGGACACCTCACATCTACAGGACACCTCACATCTACAGGACACCTCACATCTACACGACACCTCACATCTACACGACACCTCACATCTACACGACACCTCACATCTACTGGACACCTCACATCTACATGACACCTCACATCTACACATATCACAACTACACGACACCCCACATATACAGGACACCTCACATCTACAGAACACCTCACATTTACACGACACCTCACATATACACGACACCTCACATCTACTGGACACCTCACATCTACTGGACACCTCACATCTACTGGACACCTCACATCTACACGACTACTCACATGTACACGAGACCTCACATGTACACGAGACCTCACATGTACACGAGACCTCACATGTACACAAGACCTCACATATACACGAGACCTCACATATACACGAGACCTCAAATATACACGACCCCTCACATCTACACGACCCCTCACATCTACATGACCCCTCACATCTACACGACACCTCACATCTACACGACACCTCACATCTACACGACACCTCACGTATACACGACACCTCACGTATACACGACACCTCACATATACACGACACCTCAAATCTACACGACACCCCACATTTACACGACACCCCACATCCACAGGACACCCCACATCCACAGGACACCTCACATCCACACGACACCTCACATCCACACGACACCTCACATCTACACGACACCTCACATCTACTGGACACCTCACATCTACACATATCACAACTACACGACACCCCACATCTACATGACACCTCGCATTTACACGACACCTCACATCTACTGGACACCTCACATCTACTGGACACCTCACATCTACTAGACACCTCACATCTACACGACACCTCACATCTACACGACACCTCACATCTACACGACACCTCACATCTACACGACACCTCACATATACACGACGCCTCACATATACACGACGCCTCACATCTACACGACGCCTCACATCTACACGACGCCTCACATCTACACGGCGCCTCACATCTACACGACGCCTCACATCTACACGACGCCTCACATCTACATGACGCCTCACATCTACAGGACACCTCACATATAAAGACTCCTCACATCTACAGGACGCCGCACATCTGCACGACGCCCCACATCTACACGACGCCCCACATCTACACGACGCCCGACATCTACACGACGCCCGACATCTACACGACGCCTCACATCTACACGACGCCCCACATCTACACGACGCCCCACATCTACACGACGCCCCACATCTACACGACGCCTCAAATCTACAAGACGCCTCAAATCTACACGACGCCTCACATCTACACGACGCCTCACATCTACACGACGCCTCACATCTACACGACACCTCACATCTACATGATGCCTCACATCTACACGACACCTCACATCTACCGGACACCTCACATGTACTTGACACCTCACATCTACCGGACACCTCACATGTACTTGACACCTCACATAAATTAAACACTTTTCACCACCCCTATTTCAGAAAACATAATAACCTTTATGGAAATGAAAAACATTTTTTGTGTTTTAAAATCTGTAATAGCTGATAAATAGCATTTGTTTTCTTCATTATAAAAATGTCTTCACATATCCTGGAGACTGCGACTCCTATTGTCGAATTAATTAATGGTAAATTGGATTTTTTTCTTACTGTATTGCCTTTTTTTTTCCATTGATGTGTATTGAGCTGATTGTTGCACCATACATGTACAACGTTGGAATAACAGGTTTGGATTTAATTAAAAAAATTTTTTCAATATTTCAGCCCTTCCTTTTATGTAGTTTTTAAATATGTCGTTTAATCGTCTTACAAATGACCGAATTGGTCGTTTTAACAAGGATCACACAGACCCAATCTTTACCACGTTGTTTTCATGCGTGGATTGAAATGAACAACTGAGTGATGCTGAATTCGAACCTGGACAATGGTTGAAAACTAAAATATAACCTCGCTTAGGGTAATACAATATTACAGCTGGTTTCGTTTAAGCTAGATAGAGACCCCTCCCCAATATAAAAAGACTGAAACAAAAGAACAATTTAGCATAAAGCCTTCATCAGTGGACGGAAAAGAAGCCAGAAGAGAAAAAGAGAAACACAGTTGTTACAAAAATTGTTTTTTTGAATTTGCCACCTAAAAATCAGGGCTTTATGTGAAATTGATTTGTGCAAGGCGTGCGTGGGAAGATTAATTTTTACAATTCATCTTGACTCGCACAAAAATTGTGTGATTAGAATTAAACTACAAGATACACAAACGAATTTTGTGATTTAAAAAAAAATTAAAGCTTTTTTTTTACTAATAGTAAAGTAAACGCTTCGGCTAATGTCATCACTACAAACAACGTACACAAGAGAATACAATTTTATTTACTTTAATTAAGACATTCTTATATTATACAAATAATTAAGTACATATCTAAAAAATTTAATAGATAAACAATGAAACAGGATATAGTTCATATAGGAAAAGAAAGAACTACTGCTACTGCTAATGACGCTACTGCTACTGCTAATGACGCTACTGATACTACTACGATTCCTACTGCTGTTTTACTACAGACGCTGCTGCTGCTACCTCTACTGTTAATGTTTATGTCCTATTTCAGTATCTCTTTCATAATTTATTTTAAAATAAAATATTTCTTTTTCAATTAATTTCTCAATGGCTGCATCTGTTGAGCCTGGTTGCAGTCTCACCCCCATTATTTTCCTTGCATCTGTTGATACATTTTTATGTATGAAGTTTACCAATTAAAATGTTCCTATCAAACATCTGACCCGTACGCTGGCAGCGACTGCTATAGCTGCAATCTTTTCTTAAAGAGAGGCTCTTCATGTGACCCCTGACCCCTCGATGAATTGTTACATTGAGAACCAGTGACACGTTATTTAATATTCCAAACCTCTACCTTCTTTTCAGTCAGGTTCTCCCAATTTTTCTATGGAGACGCGTTTGTTTACAACACAATTTTTGACATCCTTTTCATTGATTTCGACTTAGTTTAAGAACTTTTGATCTTAAGTCCCAACAGCCACGGACTCAGCGGTTCATACAATATTCAACGGTGTACCCCGATAAATCAATACTTCCAGAAGCTGTCTATTAAAATCATTCGTGAAATAATACTAGTTAAATACGACAACTACTTCGAATGCGTGTACTTGTTAAAAAGATTTTATTTTTAATTTTGTTTCTTGACTACTCAAGTCAGTTTGACAAATGTGGATTCCCCCTCGCAAAAATATGAACTAAAAGAATGTAGAGCTGAAACGACAAACATTGAACTAATAAGACATTATGTCAACTGCGACCTGTCATTGCATCAGTAATTAGTTTGTCAGTCCTCTGCTAATATGGAATGAAAATCATTTAGGGCCTTTGTTGTTCTGATCAATCTTTGTTTGAATTCTAACTATAAATGCAATTATTAAAAGTCACTCATCGTGTAAAGAAATGTACGATTTGGTTGGCATGATCTGAGTTCTTTCAACTAAATGTATTATCTAGAGGGAAAAGTCTGAATAGCTCAAACTAAAATCTCTTATTCGGAAGGCAAAGGCTGAATAGCTCAAACTAAATGTATCATTTGGTTGGCATGGTCTGCAACATTGTAAACTCTCAGTGGACATTATTTTGGTGGGAAGTTGTGTAATTACATACCTTGCCATTGGGCGTTATGCAATAGGAGCAAGTGTCCTGGGTTTCATGGTTTTTGAGGCTTAGATTTTGGCCCATGCTAAAAAGGTTCCTAGAGCAATAGGGCCTTTTGTAACGTAATTGGATCCACGATAGAAAGGGAAAAAAATCCTAGTGGGGGGAAGGCTCAGACAGTAATGATAAAATCGATGACATAGACCGGAAGTCCGACTTGGGACAGATGCTCGCGGGGAAAGTTTGACGCGTCAGTCTTGCCTTTGGGTTTAACATACCTGGCTACGGACCTAAACATACCTGGCTACGGACCTAAACATACCTGGCTACGGACCTAAACATACCTGGCTACGGACCTAAACATACCTGGCTACGGGGCTAATCATACCTGGCTACGGACCTAAACATACCTGGCTACGGACCTAAACATACCTGGCTACGGGGCTAAACATACCTGACTACGGACCTAAGCATACCTGGCTACGGACCTAAACATACCTGGCTACGGACCTAAACATACCTGGCTACGGACCTAAACATACCTGGCTACGGACCTAAACATACCTGGCTACGGACCTAAACATACCCGACTACGGGGCTAACCATACCTGGCTACGGACCTAAACATACCCGACTACGGGGCTAATCATACCTGGCTACGGACCTAAACACACCTGGCTACGGACCTAAACACACCTGGCTACGGACCTAAACATACCCGACTACGGGGCTAATCATACCTGCAAAAGGACCTAAACATACGTGGCTACGGACCTAAACATACCCGACTACGGGGCTAATCATACCTGGCTACAGCGGACAACCAAAGTCAATGATGTCAAGTTTATTGTATTCTTTACCACCTTCAGTTCGATCGTCGAGACAATAATCGCGATAAATATTATTTAAACAACATTTGTTTATTATACGATTATCACTTTAAAATACCAGTCTTTCAAAGTTATTTCAACATTCTGGGGATAAAATCGTTCTGATCTCACTGATGCCACTCCCTGTTACCGAGATATAAAGTAGGTGGATATGCTGGGGTGTAGAACAAGTCAAACGGATCCGATGAGAAGGGCGTTGGTTGCCAAGAAATCTTGTCTGACAGGAGTCCACACTATGTGTGCTAACCCCCAGGACGCTCTCTCTTTAAGGCCATTGGTCAACCCGATGACCCTTGTCGTTAAGGTGATCAAATGGAGGAACATCTCCCAGAGTCACTCTAAGATTCACGGACGTGTGTCACAAAGGTGGAGGAAGTTGACCAGCCAAACGTCATCTGGATGCTACAAAGAAACTGACCAAATTTTGGTGAGTACATTTTTTGAATGGAAATCTCTATTTTAGAATTGGGGGCTTTTAACTTTATGTAGATATAATGTGAATAATTATCAAATTTTAGAAAGATTCCTCTGATTGACAGTCTGCTCGGTAAAAGTTGATAGTGGAGCGTAAATTACTTCTTTTTAGGATTATAACGTGTTATGGTATACACTAAAATAATTCAGGGTTTTCCTTAAGTTTTAGAGTGTATTGCACCATGGGGAGAAATTCATAGACAATCGTATTGGAAATTGAGCCTCCTTTAGCGTTATAGTTTCATCTTGACATGTTCTAGTGTAATCATAATTTTATAGCTTCATCTTGACGAGTTGTAGTGTAATCATAATGTTATAGTTTCATATTGACGAGTTGTAGTGTAATCAAAATGTTATAGTTTATTTAAAAACTCTTAACAAACATTGGCTGGATAGCGAAGTCAATAGTGCACTCGCCTCACAAGCTGAGGGGCGTGGGATCGAGCCCAAGTTAAAGCCACAATAAAAATGTTGATGAATAACTATCGCTAAGAAGTCCTCCGCTGACCTGGAGAGGAGATGGGCGCCGCCAAGGTATACTAAGCCCCGAAAACAATTAAATGAACCACGAGGTTATGGGACACACACACACAAAACAACAACATTATGTCAACTGTTTTCAGTTCCTTGTTTAATTGTAGAAAGAAAAAAATTGAAACCATTTTGTAGATTTGATGATTTGTAGAAACCATTTGTAAATTTTGAAAACTTTTATGACGCGTATTAAATAGATATGCATCGGAAAATATTGTATAATGCCTTTTACGTTAAATCGGGTGGAACTTTCTGCAGTTGCTCCCCTTATGACTACATCGATAACAACGGTAGTTCCCCCTACATGACGTCTTCATCTTTACATGTTTATAGTTCCTTTGTAATCATAACAAATCAACACCACACATTCTCTTTAAAAAGAAACAACTCTCTCACACACACACTAAAGAACAATGTCTACAACAGACCTAATCGATGCAAGAATCAAACTTCATATCGATCAATGTTTTGTTCACTGGGGGTAAAAAATTGTCTTTGACTCAGTGGAAACTCGAGCCGCTAACAATGTAACATCACAAACATACAGACGACAAATTTTGTTGGGGCCATTGGACGGTTACAGCAAACGAACGTCTGCACCGAAACGTCCGGATTCAATGAGTGGTTCGTCTCAGCCAAATGTAAGTGCATGGCTAGTTTGTATCGTTCCTCTCTATATTCCGTCGACGGTATATATATATATATATATATATATATATATATATATATATATATATATATATCAGTGGCGTAGCTAGAGGTTTGTAGGGATTTAGGGGCCCTGGGGGCTTGGCCTCTTTGGTGGGCCCTGCATACATGGCGGTGGCGTAATATTCAATGAAGGGGCCCGGGGGGAATTTCGAATTTTGACCCCCTCCCCCAACCCTAGTTACGCCACTGATATATATTTATATAAATACGTTACGACTTTTGGGAATAAAGCAGGAACTGTAAAGTCATTTTTTAAAGTTTTTTGTTTTCTGTGGGGGTGAGGGGTGGTTGGGCTGGGACGGGGCTGTGGAGATCTATAGAGGTTAGTAGGTCATAAAAGACCAGTTTGGCCCACATCGTCGGTCAGATCGAGACAGACAATGCCAGAGACGGTAGTAGGTCATAAAAGACCGGTTTGGCCCACATCGTTGGTCAGATCGAGACAGACGATGCCAGAGAGGTTTGATATATTGAGTGCTGCATTCAAGTGCACACAAATTAATATTTGCAGTTTTTTGTTGTTTCCCTTTATTTTTTCTATTTTTTTTAAATATAGTGGCCGTAATCGAATACGCCACGCGTCAGTAATTCTTTGGACATTTCCGCTGGAATGAACTTCGTCCGTTTTTCCCCCCACTTGCTTGAATTCATTCATTAGTGTATCAATCTGAGAGCAATATTCCTTCTGAGTTAAGTTGGTTCATGTACAATTAAACAATAAATAAACTCGTGTGCAACGTTATTTTTACTGCGCTAAATTATATATTTTTAAAAAAACACATATTTTATCCTTATTAATGTTTTGGTGAGCGGTAACTCTAAACTGCTCCGTGGCATTCGACAGATAGCTGCGCGGCCGCGTAACCATGCACATTAGAGGGAACGTTTCCTGAGAGCATGTCGAGTTAAGAAAGCATTAAGGGTCAGAAACGTAGTGTCACAACCGAACATGGCATTGATGACTCGGTCAACGTGAACTCAAGGCGGCTTCACTTTTAATGGAGTTGTCTGTCTTGCAGCGCGTCTACTTCTCGTGATTTGTGGATACATACACGTGTAAATATTGGTACACAGGGCGGTGGTGCTCCCCACACTGCTATATGCGTGTGAAACATGGACTGTGTATCAGCGCCATGCTAGGAAGCTTAACCACTTTCATTCAACAAGCCCAGGAAGATCCTCGGCATAAAGTGGCAGGATAAAATACCAGACACAGTGATACTGACCAAGGCAGGTCTCCCCAGCATATTCACACTCCTGATGCAGTCCCAGCTTCGTTGGGCAGGGCACGTGGTCCGAATGCCAGACGAGAGACTGCCAAAGAGACTGGCTAGCGGTCCCACGGTGGGCAAAACAAACGCTTCAAAGACACACTGAAAGCCTCACTGAAAGCGTTTGCCATCAACCCAGACACGTGGGAACTTGCTGCAATGGACCGTTCCACATGGCGTTCTTCCATCCACGAAGGTGCCAAGTCATGCGAGGCAAACCGGATCACCTCCGCAGAAAAGAAGCGGCAAGCCCGAAAGGCCCGTGCCCGTGCTGTCAACCCTCCTGGAGATGTCCCACTCGTCCCTTCTGTTCCCGAACCTTCCGTGCAAGGATCGGCCTCATCAGCCATCTGCGCACGCACAAACAAAGCCAGTCCCAGCAACCCTCGGATGACTAGAGTGGTCTTCGTCGAATCGACGGACGAACAACAACAACAAAATATTGGTGAGAAGTTTTGTTGCTTGAACTTGTGTGTCTGTATTAGCAAAGACGTTAAATAAGCTGATTTAAAAAAAAATTAAATACTATTTTTGAGGCCCCTATCCTATTAACTCGTGCAGGATTCCGGATCTGTATATGTCGTCAACGCGTCAACGATTCAACGCTTCCGGATCTGTCGTCAACTTTTTCAAAACGCTCGTAAACACGTTTTCTGATTTGCTAGAGAGCTGAACTTTTCACAGTAGGTTTGGCTTGTGGGGAGGATAAAGCTATTAAATTTTCAGATCGATCGAATGTACCGTAATTAAATGAATACATTTTTAAATCCCTTATATTAACTTCGCGGCCGTCTCTGTCTGTCTCTCTCTCATCATCTCATGGGCTCGGCGGGCGGAAAAACAAAAGTCGAAAATGACCCACTTCCAATGATCCGATCGAACTGAAATTTGGCACACGGACCCGTCTTACCTAACAATGCATCGTATCAAAATTTCAGATCGATCGAACGTACCGTAATTAAATTAATGCATTTTTAGTTTATCCTTATATGAGGTATGTAATTTAAATTCACGATTTGTTATTGTTTTTTTGCCACGTGAAAGTTTGAGCATTGAGGCGACCCAACGAAACGACGGTGCGCTTTTGTTTACATTTTACGTGTCACTCTGAGCTCGGTCAAGCGAATCGGTGACCAGACTTTTCCCCTCTCCCCCTCCCACACACCCCTCCCCCCACCCCTCCCCCCTAGGGTTATGAAGCAAACTTGTGTTAAGACAGATTCAGTCTGTAAATGTTTGAAAATAATCAATACTGTTAGTTATGTCTCATATATAAGGGATTTATAGTCAAAAACTTTGTTTTTACGGGTTTATTAAATCCCTTATATTAACTTCGCGGCCGTCTCTCTCTGTCTCTCTCTCATCATCTCATGGGCTCGGCGGGCGGAAAAACAGAAGTCAAAAATGACCCACTTCCAATGATCCGATCGAACTAAAATTTGGCACACGGACCCGTCTTACCTAACAATGCATCGTATCAAAATTTCAGATCGATCGAACGTACCGTAATTAAATTAATGCATTTTTAGTTTATCCTTATATGAGGTATGTAATTTAAAATCACGATTTGTTATTGTTTTTTTGCCACGTGAAAGTTTGAGCATTGAGGCGACCCAACGAAACGACGGTGCGATTTTGTTTACATTTTACGTGTCGCTCTGAGCTCGGTCAAGCGAATCGGTGACCAGACTTTTCCCCTCTCCCCCTCCCACACACCCCTCCCCCCTAGGGTTATGATGCAAAGTTGAGTTAAGACAGATTCAGTCTGTAAATGTTTGAAAATAATCAATACTGTTAGTTATGTCTAATATATAAGGGATTTATAGTCAAAAACTTTGTTTTTACGGGTTTGTTTTATTAAATCCCTTATATTAACTTCGCGGCCGTCTCTCTCTGTCTTGGGCTCGGCGGGCGGGCGGGCGGAAAAACAGAAGTCAAAAATGACCCACTTCCCATGATCCAATCAAACTGAAATTTGGCACACGGACCCGTCTGACCTAACAATGCATCGTATCAAAATTTCAGATCGATCGAACGTACCGTAATTAAATTAATGCATTTTTAGTTTATCCTTATATGAGGTATGTAATTCAAAATTCACTGTTTGTTATTGTTTTTTTCTGCCAGTTTCACGTGAGTTTGAGTTGACGCCGACCGTCGTGTTGACGCCCACCGTCGTGCCGACACCCCCTCACATCCCACCCCCATTTATTAAAGACAAGGGACATCACTCGGTGTCAGTCTGTAAATGTTTGAAAATAATCAATACTGTTAGTTATGTCTCATATATAAGGGATTTATAGTCAAAAACTCTGTTTTTACGGGTTTGTTTTATTAGTTTATCTCTATATGTAGCGGCCAGCTTTTGTTGACATTTAACGCGTCACGCTGAGTTAAGTTCAACCATCCGTGACCAAAACTTTTCTCCGCCCCCTCCATTTTACAACAAAGGGTATATAAGGCAATCTCAGTCTGTAAATGTTTGTCGCGTTTAAGCATGATAAATAATTTTTAGTTATGTCTCATATATATAAGGGATTTATAGTTTTAAAAAAACCTTGTTTTTACGGGGTTGTTTAAAGAGTTTAAATTTTCATGAATGAAATTAAGTTTGACAAATCTTTTGTTAACGTGTAAAAATAGAAAATAAAATGAACAAAAAAACGTTTTTAAAAAGATGAGGAGGAATGTAGAATGAGGCCCAGCTGTAGTGAGGAATGTAGAATGAGGCCCAGCTGTAGTGAGGAATGTAGAATGAGGCCCAGCTGTAGTGAGGAATGTAGAATGAGGCCCAGCTGTAGTGAGGAATGTAGAATCAGGCCCAGCTGTAGTGAGGAATGTAGAATGAGGCCCAGCTGCAGTGAGGAATGTAGAATGAGGCCCAGCTGTAGTGAGGAATGTAGAATGAGGCCCAGCTGTAGTGAGGAATGTAGAATGAGGCCCAGCTGTAGTGAGGAATGTAGAATGAGGCCCAGCTGTAGTGAGGAATGTAGGATAAGGCCCAGCTGTAGTGAGGAATGTAGAATGAGTCCCAGCTGTAGTGAGGAATGTAGAATGAGGCCCAGCTGCAGTGAGGAATGTAGAATGAGGCCCAGCTGTAGTGAGGAATGTAGAATGAGGCCCAGCTGTAGTGAGGAATGTAGAATGAGGCCCAGCTGTAGTGAGGAATGTAGAATGAGGCCCAGCTGTAGTGAGGAATGTAGGATGAGGCCCAGCTGTAGTGAGGAATGTAGAATGAGGCCCAGCTGTAGTGAGGAATGTAGAATGAGGCCCAGCTGCAGTGAGGAATGTAGAATGAGGCCCAGCTGTAGTGAGGAATGTAGAATGAGGCCCAGCTGTAGTGAGGAATGTAGAATGAGGCCCAGCTGCAGTGAGGAATGTAGAATGAGGCCCAGCTGCAGTGAGGAATGTAGACTGAGGCCCAGCTGCAGTGAGGAATGTAGAATGAGGCCCAGCTGCAGTGAGGAATGTAGAATGAGGCCCAGCTGTAGTGAGGAATGTAGAATGAGGCCCAGCTGTAGTGAGGAATGTAGAATGAGGCTCAGCTGCAGTGAGGAATGTAGAATGAGGCCCAGCTGCAGTGAGGAATGTAGACTGAGGCCCAGCTGCAGTGAGGAATGTAGAATGAGGCCCAGCTGCAGTGAGGAATGTAGAATGAGGCCCAGCTGTAGTGAGGATTGTAGAATGAGGCCCAGCTGCAGTGAGGAATGTAGAATGAGGCCCAGCTGTAGTGAGGAATGTAGAATGAGGCCCAGCTGTAGTGAGGAATGTAGAATGAGGCCCAGCTGTAGTGAGGAATGTAGAATGAGGCCCAGCTGTAGTGAGGAATGTAGAATGAGGTCCAGCTGTAGTGAGGAATGTAGAATGAGGCCCAGCTGTAGTGAGGAATGTAGAATGAGGCCCAGCTGCAGTGAGGAATGTAGAATGAGGCCCAGCTGCAGTGAGGAATGTAGAATGAGGCCCAGCTGCAGTGAGGAATGTAGAATGAGGCCCAGCTGTAGTGAGGAATGTAGAATGAGGCCCAGCTGCAGTGAGGAATGTAGAATGAGGCCCAGCTGTAGTGAGGAATGTAGAATGAGGCCCAGCTGCAGTGAGGAATGTAGAATGAGGCCCAGCTGCAGTGAGGAATGTAGAATAAGGCCCAGCTGCAGTGAGGAATGTAGAATGAGGCCCAGCTGCAGTGAGGAATGTAGAATGAGGCCCAGCTGTAGTGAGGAATGTAGAATGAGGCCCAGCTGCAGTGAGGAATGTAGAATGAGGCCCAGCTGCAGTGAGGAATGTAGAATGAGGCCCAGCTGCAGTGAGGAATGTAGAATGAGGCCCAGCTGCAGTGAGGAATGTAGAATGGGGCCCAGCTGCAGTGAGGAATGTAGAATCTCGCATGAAAAAGCAGAAAATATTTTTTTAGTCACAAACTAAGTAGTGACACAAGGGGACTCAGAACTTTTGTGTTAGTTGATCAAATTTTATATCTCACATTAAATCTCACAATCGATTCACAATAAATATCAATAAAACTTAGAGTTCTGAGTCCCCCTGTGTGACTACTTAGTTTGTAACTAAAAAAATTAGTTTCTCCTTTTTCATGCGAGAGTCTTCATTCCTCACTGCAGCTGGGCCTCATCTTTTTTTAAAAAAGTTTTTTTGTTCATTTTATTTGTAATGAATTTACTGCTGATATTAAGCATCTTTTGTTAGAAATTCACCAAGTTATTAATTGTAATAATTAAGTAATTATTATGCTATTGACATGGATTTGTGTGTGATTTTTTTTTAAATATCAATCGACAGTAAATATTTCCTAAGTAGGTTAAGTTGGGCATTATGAATGAAAAGTATTATTAGAATCCTTGTTTTAAAGAGTTCTATCGTTTCAAATTTCAGTTTTAAATATTTTGAAAAAGTCAACAACTCTCCTGAAAATCGTTACCAAAGACAGTACCCATTAAAGAACAACAAAAAATATCCGTCAAAGTTCCCAGAAGTCGTGTTCCTTCTGTCGTTTGACTTCCGGTTCGCGTTTAGTTTCTGGCGCTCTCCTGGCAATCGATGGCCACCGATGCCAGACTGTACAGCCCACATGCCAGGTTGATCGACCGTGTTAACTATTCCTAATGCGATTTTGTCCGAATGGTTAAGTGGCAAGTATCAAATCCGACTTCCTTGAAGTTATGGTCATCAGTGAGCCACTCCAAGAACGGGCGCTTGGCCTAATATTTTCAAATAGCCCTTTAGTTCGTCTGCATGAGGGAAAATAATACTTCATACCATGCATCTGTGATTAAATGGACTCCGGTCTTTCCGATAAAACATACAATTAAGTGAATGGTTGTATTGGATTCTCGTTTCTTTGAAATTAACTTTTTCCAGACTTAAGGAAAAATACAATCTGACGAATGCCTAGTGATATTTTATCATGAAATGGAAATTCCAAATTGTCATTCAAGTGCATTTTTTCTTCTTTTTTTTCCCTTTAACTTCAAGTGGGCAGCAAGGATATCTAAAAATGTAAAATGTAAAATTGTTTACACCAAACAGTTTTGTGAAGATCTGTCAATGCATTTAGTCTTCATGATACAAATGATGATCTCAGTCAAATTCAAATAACTATTTCATTTCTCATTTATAAACTGAACTAACTCTGAAATATAAAAGCCAATCTTTAATGACGTATTTAAAAATATTAACCTCACCTGAAGAAAAAAAATACGAAACAAAATGTGTACAGCCATAATTTTACGAGCAGTATAGAAAAGCATAAAATATTTTTAAAAATAACTTAGTTAGATAATTTTACAATTACTTTGTACTTATAAAGGAGAAAAGTTGAAGTGATTTTTTAAACATCACTAACACATAATACAAAAATAAAGTCTTTTTTTTTAATTATCAGAAAAAGAATTTGAATATTTTTTCCCGTGTTAAAATCAGGCCATTGTTACCAGGAGCAAGGTAAAGCTTTGATTATTTCATTTGTTTCGTTATTGATTGAATGAGATGTTGACTTGTTGATGGCAACCAACAATAAATGACTCATAAAACTGTATTAAGACCAAGTCCGTGTGTAGTGCGATATGACGTTGACTTAACCCACTACCTATCTGACACTCGGATGGCGACTTTGACAGTTAGACAGGTAAAAGCATACTCATCTGCTAAACCCGTAGTTTTGTCATAACATGTACTCTATTGCGTTAATTAACGCTCAAATTCATAGGGAAATAAAACCTTCAGATATTAAAATGTGTTGTTTTTTTGTAATGAATATTTTTCTATCTTAAATAACGCTCTGTATTTCCTATCATAATTGTTCTACTGAACGCATCTCTTCAACACATTGTTTGACTGCGTTGTTCAGGACATGGTGGCATCCCCGTTATTATCACGACCCCTGACACCAGAGATGTCAGACATGAAAACAGATGAACATTTGTCCAAGTCCAGACCACGTGGTACAATTAACCATCAGGCTTTTCGTTTGAAAATTAGACATGCGCAGTCCCAAGGCAGGGTGAGAGAGAAAGCGACAACAATTAAATGGGTGGACGCCTTAGGCTGCTGGGTTCCCGCCATACAGGTCTGTATTATACTCATTACCATGGAACGTTAATGTTGTTAAGTCAGGATTAGTATTATAAATAAATAAGGTCCTGTCATTAGGTCAGTATTAGTTTATTAATAAGGACCTGTTTAAGTATTATAATTTTATTAAAAAATAAGGACCTGTCGTTAGGTCAGTATAGGTCAGTATAGTTTATTAATAGGACCTTTTAAGTATTATATTTTATTAAAAAATAAGGACCTGTCGTTAGGTCAGTATTAGATCCATTAATAAGGACCTGTCCTTATTTCAGTATTAGATCCATTAATAAGGACCTGTCCTTATTTCAGTATTAGATCCATTAATAAGGACCTGTCCTTAGTAGTTGTTTTTGTGTCCCATAACCTCGTGGTCGTAGGGGGTTCTAATGTTTCAATTAGAACTTTCTCTGGGCTTGGTAGACCTTGGCGGCGCCCATCTCCAGTTCAGTATTAGATTCATTAATAATTGTGTCCTGTCATTAGATCAGTATTAGTTCATTAATAAGGACTTGTCATTAGGTCAGTATTAGATTCATGAACCTGTTTACCCAGATTCTTGTTCCAAGGAATACCAGAATTTCTAGTCTACCAAGTTGTTCAATAAAATGCTATTTGAATCTTTATGATATGAAATTGACTGGCACTCCAGTGTTTTGATCTAGTGCAGCTGATTTTAAACTGTGGACTTGGTTTAAACAACATAATATACAGTGTAGTATGGCATGAAAGGAGCAATTCATGCAACATTGTAAGTCTTTTTGTCTCCTCAGAGTAATACGCCTTACTACTGCCCCATTACCAACGCGGTGCCCAGAACGGAAAGAAAACCAGCTGTCCCCAGGGTAAGAGAACATCTTTCAAAATAAGAACACAAATTACCTAGGTTCAAGAGACGATGTTTTAAATAGACCATCTTGACTGTAGAGCTGTACAGCCATAGTCTGACTGAATAGCTTTGACAAATAGACCTGAAGGCAGAGGCAGACCATGTTAGATAGAAAGTTAAACCAGTTAAATGGGAAAATATTAACACTTCAGACTTCAGGTTTGAGAATTTATATTTCAAAATCACATTTGAAAAATTAGAAGGAAAAAAAAAGTTTAATGACTTGTAAGTACTATAATGAGTACAGAGTTATTAGCTTCTTTTAAGTTCTAAGTATTTCCTCCAAAAATATATCACGTATTTTTATATTTGAATATACGGAAACTAAACAAGCATTTTTAAAACACAAAATTAACTTAGATAAAATAATATATTTTGTTTTCTTGTCAGCCTGTTTCAGACCCAGCTTGTGCCAGGAGCAAGTCTGAAGAAAGTTCTAGAAAACTTGGATCAGAAGACGGTATGACTGTCTTCGTTTCGTGGACAGGACATCGACAGAACAATGATAGAACATTTACAGAACATCGACTGCACATTGACAGAAAATTGACACAGCATTGACAGAATATTGACAGAATATAGAGAGAAAATTGACAGAAAAGTGACAGAACATCGAGCGAACATTGACAGAATATTGACAGATCTTAAGATCTCATTAAAATGTTACGTATTTTTTTTAAAGTGAGCAGAGTGATTACATCAGATCTCAAACTAAACCTCATTTCGACTCCTGCCCAATATATGTGGACAGAGAGAGAGTTGTAAGAATGAGCAAAAGGAGCTGTGGTGATATTTGCTCCATGACTGTTTATAAATGGAGCTCCTTACAGACATTTATTGTGTCTACAGTTCACGCACTTTTATACCCACCGACGATTGTTGTCTCCACAATCACTTTTATTGCAAGTAACAGTTCATTATTTTTGTATAATACAATGTCTACAATAATAATATATTATGATCAACATAATTTATTGTGTTCACAGAGTGCTTTATTGAAAATACATCAAGGGCGCCGCCTATGCCACTGCTTGTTAGGGAGGAACACCAGAATATTGTAGACAAGAAGAGAGATCTGTGTGCCAGGGATTTAACGGGAGTGTTTGAGGTAAGTCTCAAATGATTGCGTGGATTGTGGGGTACCAGCGGGACACGGATAAAACACAGATTGACAAATATAACAATTACTGGATCTTAAAATATCCTTAGATGACTTGGGTTGGGAGGGAAGCTCCAATCTGGTTAGTTTTAAAAAATAAAAGAATCAACATTATAAGAAGATATAGAATTAAACACTCAACGGCAATACAGAGTCCAAAGAAATAGCCAGCTGAATGCAATATAAAACCATTAGGCCATCGAGTACATTTTGGTTACAGGGGGCAGATGTGTGGGCAAGTAGGCTATTTCCTCAGCGGTTGATTGTATGCAATAAGAAAGGGTAGAGAAAATATTAAACAGGTGAATGAGAACATGGCATTTGATTCATGTGGGGGGGGGGTCTAGGTGTCATATGTCTAATGAGTTCGTTCTCTAAAATCTCATTGTCTAGGTTGTTGGTAGAAGTTAGATTTGCTTGATTGCAGTAGTCACAGGGAATAATGTCAGATATCCTTATTGCTGTAAAGCAGTTACTACTTTGGCTCTTTGATATCTTCAGTACATAACTAAGCTGAATGTCTAATATTCGTAAACAAGTGCATGTAGTGCTTTTACTAAGATAGCAGTGGTTTATTCTTCGAGCAGCGGGTTCAAACCTGGCTCTGTATCATCAAAGTGTAGTGGTCTGTATAGCTGTCTGAAAAATGGTTAATGTAAAAGTTAGTATATCATTATACAGAGCTGTACCGATAAAGGCATTAGCCAAAACGTTAACAGATGTTACTGTCTATTAATAAAGTTATACATTATATTTTGTCACACAAATCGTTTGTGTATCTAGTATTTTTTTTTGTTAAAGTTTGTATATCTGTCTGTAATATCTTTAGTGTAAAGTTACTATAGCATGTCTGCAGTATCTTTAGTGTAAAGTTACTATAGCATGTCTGCAGTATCTTTAGTGTAAAGTTACTATAGCATGTCTGCAGTATCTTTAGTGTAAAGTTACTATAGCATGTCTGCAGTATCTTTAGTGTAAAGTTACTATAGCATGTCTGCAGTATCTATAGTGTTAAGTTACTATAGCATGTCTGCAGTATCTTTAGTGTAAAGTTACTATAGCATGTCTGCAATATCTTTAGTTTAAAGTTAGTATAGCGAATCTGCAATATCTTTAGAATAAATTTAGTATAGCTATCTGCAATGTCATGGGTCTAGTAGTTCGCATATAGTTGCATGTCTGTAATATCGTTAGCCTAAAATCAATGCCGCATTCATCCACGCCGTCCTACAATGGCCGGTAATCCCAGCATGCCGTAATAGTCCAATTAACCAAGATAATGAAGCATGCCTTTGAACAACATCCACCGGTAGGGGGAGGGCTCGGCCGGTCTTGTGAAACTCAAACCCTTCCCACAGTGCCCCACTCACACTATCGCACTCGCTGTCAACATGAAACATGTTTGCCCATAGGAGATTAACTATTTGATCACGTATTTAAATTATTTAGGCTTTTAGTATTAAACAAATACATGGCATGACATTCAGAAGTTCTCGGTGCATTTTTACTGAGTATTCCAGTATACTATTAAACTGTTTGCCTAAATAGATTGATTGATCGATCACCAGTTATCTTTTATGGTCCTATCGTTTGATCCCATGATATACTCAGACATTTTGCGAGGGAACTAAAGCCATGAAAGCTGCCAGATTCCTCGTATTTTTTAATTGTTGCCTAATAAAATGTTGTTGAACATGTTTTTATATAAAGGATTTGTTCTTTTATTTTTGGTCTTGCTATTCACTTTTTGTTTTTGTTGCAAACAGCAATTTTCAAATTTTGTTAAGTATAAATCCCAGAGAAGTTGCGGCCCCAATCCCAGGTTTCATTGAGTTCGTGTTAGATTGATATCATTAGAACAGTAGCACTGATGTGAGTCGTTAGATTGATATCATTAGAACAGTAGCACTGATGTGAGTCGTTAGATTGATATCATTAGAACAGTAGCACTGATGTGAGTCGTTAGATTGATATCATTAGAACAGTAGCACTGATGTGAGTCGTTAGATTGATATCATTAGAACAGTAGCACTGATGTGAGTCGTTAGATTGATATCATTAGAACAGTAGCACTGATGTGAGTCGTTAGATTGATATCATTAGAACAGTAGCACTGATGTGAGTCGTTAGATTGATATCATTAGAACAGTAGCACTGATGTGAGTCGTTAGATTGATATCATTAGAACAGTAGCACTGATGTGAGTCGTTAGATTGATATCATTAGAACAGTAGCACTGATGTGAGTCGTTAGATTGATATCATTAGAACAGTAGCACTGATGTGAGTCGTTAGATTGATATCATTAGAACAGTAGCACTGATGTGAGTCGTTAGATTGATATCATTAGAACAGTAGCACTGATGTGAGTCGTTAGATTGATATCATTAGAACAGTAGCACTGATGTGAGTCGTTAGATTGATATCATTAGAACAGTAGCACTGATGTGAGTCGTTAGATTGATATCATTAGAACAGTAGCACTGATGTGAGTCGTTAGATTGATATCATTAGAACAGTAGCACTGATGTGAGTCGTTAGATTGATATCATTAGAACAGTAGCACTGATGTGAGTCGTTAGATTGATATCATTAGAACAGTAGCACTGATGTGAGTCGTTAGATTGATATCATTAGAACAGTAGCACTGATGTGAGTCGTTAGATTGATATCATTAGAACAGTAGCACTGATGTGAGTCGTTAGATTGATATCATTAGAACAGTAGCACTGATGTGAGTCGTTAGATTGATATCATTAGAACAGTAGCACTGATGTGAGTCGTTAGATTGATATCATTAGAACAGTAGCACTGATGTGAGTCGTTAGATTGATATCATTAGAACAGTAGCACTGATGTGAGTCGTTAGATTGATATCATTAGAACAGTAGCACTGATGTGAGTCGTTAGATTGATATCATTAGAACAGTAGCACTGATGTGAGTCGTTAGATTGATATCATTAGAACAGTAGCACTGATGTGAGTCGTTAGATTGATATCATTAGAACAGTAGCACTGATGTGAGTCGTTAGATTGATATCATTAGAACAGTAGCACTGATGTGAGTCGTTAGATTGATATCATTAGAACAGTAGCACTGATGTGAGTCGTTAGATTGATATCATTAGAACAGTAGCACTGATGTGAGTCGTTAGATTGATATCATTAGAACAGTAGCATTGCTGTGAGTCTCAACTAGCGACTATATAGAAATCTATGTTTCAACGTGTGTTTAACGTTTATTTATTTTTTCAGAGTCTGACTATGCAACCTGACTACAAGGACTGCCCAGTCTCCCAAACAAAGGTACCGGAAGTTGTAGGTAACTATGACAACGTCCCTTAAATATCCATCTCACAGAGAAAGTTTTTCGAGAATTTAACCAAGAACAAGCGGCATTTAGCGGAAATAAACATTTTAAAAAAAAATTAAAGGCAGATTCATAATTTCTCAGGTCATCATCTACAATAATTGCTTATCAAATGGTACGTCCAAATCCATCTTATCTTTTGTATTACAGACGTTCCTTCTGAACAGAAGATTAATGCGTCCTAAGCGTATCCATGTTTTGAGTCTAGTAATGCATTTATATTAAAGTTTTGAATGTTGATGGTGTGTTAATTTTCATGCCTTGCTTAGGAAAACCATGACACGCCCGAATGCCTAACCGGAAGACGGAAGATTTATATGTGTTTGTTCTTATATATGAAACAAAAAGGGTTTTTATGCCCATGTTTAAGTCTTGTATAAGATAATTCTTGTGTTGTATTTCCTACTTAGAATTTAATGCCTTATTTAGTATGAATATTTTGCTCTTTGTTCTTTTATCCTCTAGTGTTTCTAGGTTCAGTGATTTAACAAATGGTGTTACTTTTGCAAATTCTTTTTTGGATTATATTTGTCACTTGCATCATTTTTTACTTTATTATAGTCATAAGTAAGTATCATATTTTAAAAGTCCCACAAAAAATCAATTACATTCTATTTCTGTCCAAAAGTTATTATGTATCCAAGAAGATTAATAATACACTAGCGTATCACCCGTCAAAAATGACGTAAGTTTTCAAAATAAATACACATCAGATTAAAAAATAACGTAATACAGAACTTTCATTTATTTTATTTATTTTTATTTGATTCATTTATTATCATATTGAACAATTTTATGCGGAACGTTCGAAAAGAGTTATATTTGTTTCAGTCATTTTTGGTGCGCGCTATTGAACCTAACAGCATTATATCCAAGAAGCATTACATCCATTACGGGAATTATGTTTGTTTTTGATATCTTATTTAAACTTATTTTCCGCACTAGTCGAATGTTGTCCGTTATCATCACATTTCTCAATACCTTCAAAAAATGTTCACCATATTATTGTACATTTTACTAACGTAAAAAAAACTGTATGTCATACTATTAACCCATCGTGCTAATCCCTGTTGACACTCGTGACAAGCGCTTTACGAGCCTGTTGAGAGGTCCATTGGAGAGTGAATCATCAGTTGAAACCACCGAAATCCATAAAAAATATCGGATGGCTTTAAACGATACATTTTTCAAACTATTCGCTTGGCTTTAGAAACTAAATATTCGATATCTAAATATCTGAAACGGGGAAAGAAACAAAAAAATTTAGTGTCCAAATAAAAATAAACATGATACGTCAAAGACTTACACTTTTTTACATTGAATATTTATAATTCAACAGAGGGTAAACCTACTGCAAATCGAGCTCCCAAGGAATCACACCTTCCATCTGTCGCTGAGTTTGGTCGAACAGAGCATCAGCCAGCCTTCAGGGGGAAACAACTTTGGCAGACTGAGAAAACTGTGACGAGCTCGCAGTGGAGCAAGACCAACGCCCCAAACTCAACGGACATGCCATCTAAAGGGTCAGGGTTTCAGAGTAGCCATTCCAAGCCAAGTCTTACAGATGGTCACGCATCGCAAACGAAGTTGATGTCACCACCCAAAATCATGGACAGTAATTCAAAACAACTGAAGAGCCTGTCGAAACCCAAATCTCCAACGACACAAACAGACCAAGCACATGCGGTGCCAACAGTCCGCAATCACCGTAGGTCTTCTAACACAATTATAAACCGTAAGCAAACTTTGAAATAATTCAGTGAATTGCGCAATCAACGAAAGCATCTTCTGTAAAATGAGGCCGGTTAAAGAAGTGTCGATACTATAATAGTCATATCTATACAAACTCTCCTTCTATACAGAAGATTATTGCGTCCACAGACCATGCCGATCCGTTTGCAAGTAACGCAGCGTTCACAGGCCACGACTATGAGGCTTCCATGCTATTCCCAGCCCCATTTGTTTCCTAACTTGTTTCAGGTACACGTTCGGAGCTGGGTGGACTCACAGACACCCATGGCCCCGGGAACAAATCTCTGCCTTCACAGAGATTCGAATCCGTGGCCATCGGTACGCCAGCTGAGGGCGCATGCCACTCGACCACCGTTCATAAGTTAAGTTAGTCTCATAAAATTAAAATAAATATTTCTCTAATTAACATGTTGGTTGGCCGAAATATCAAACTAATGCTAGGCGTAGCGAACCGGGCGGGGATACATATGTCCCTGGGCGCCTACATACAGGGGCGTATACATGAGGGTTATAACGTCTTTTTAAAAAAGTGAACAAGGGTAATAAATAGGCGGGGCTCCAACTGTATAGTTTGCCCCGGTCGCAAAAAGCTAAGCCTCTGCCTTTTTTTAAAGTCCAGACCCCAGACAAAATGCCCTATATGTGAATAAAATATCGCTCAATGCGATTCTTAAAATGCCAAAAGCTTTAGTATGAACCTTTGTTTGGCGGGATATTTCTAGTTTTTAAATCCCTTATATTAACTTCTCCGTCGTTTCGTTCTGTCTCTGTCTCTCTCTCTCTCGCTCTCTCTCTCTCTCTCCTCTCTCTCTCTCTCTCTCTCTCTCTCTCCTCTCTCTCTCTCTCTCTCTCTCTCTCTCTGTCAGTCTGTCGTGTCGTGGAACCGCGGAAAAAAAGTTTAAAAATGACCTACTTCCCATGATCCTATTGAGCTGAAATTTTGCACATTGACTTGTGTCACCTAACAATGCATTGTAAGAAAATTTTAGATCGATCGAATGTACCGTAATTAAATTAATGAATTTTTAGTTTATTTCTATGTATCTCTATGTGCGTGCTATCGTTGACCTCCACGAGTCACTGGAGTTCACTCCAGCCATCGATGACCACATCCCCGTGTTTTACAGCAAGAGGAGTTCGGTCACGTTCAGTCTGTAAATGTTTATGCTAGTGTGTCGCGTGGTGCGTATTATATTGAACATAATCAATACTTTAATTTATGTCTCAAATACAAAGGATTTATAGTCAAAACTTTGTTTTTACGGGTTGTTTTTACTATAGGGCAAACATCCACTGTAAAGTGATAACTTAAAGGAATATTTTACATCAACTTAATTTATCCATGCAGTGGTTCTCAAAGATTTTGTCAATATTTTCTAGACGAACTGCGGCTAAGCCAATGATGGCAAGCAGATTATAAAAATGGCTAAATATACGACTTGTAAAATCAGGGTTCAAATTAATAAACAGAAATATTTTACTCTCCTGAAGCGAGGCGAAGACTGACGTTCAAGAGACATTCCACAACAAAGGCGGGAATTCCATCTGGGCGTCCAGGTAATGTGTCTTTTAGGTTTTTATCAAATTTTTATTTAATGGTACATGCAAATAAATGCTAAATGTGTATATACATATTATATATATATATATATATATATATATATATATATATATATATATATATATATATATATATATATATATATATATATATATATACGTATACAATTTTTTTAATGCTAATTAATAAGTCAAGGATGGGAAGGAAAGTTGAGGGGGGGGGTATGTTAGGGAGCTCTGTGGGGTCCTATGGGGTAACATAAAATGTCACTTTTACATACATAATGTAAGATTAACGCACATGATCTGACCAATAACTACATATAATTTTTTTGTTATTTTTAGTGACAAATGGATGTAGGGGGAAGATACATAATATTTAAACAAATATGTTTTTTTTTCCTTTCTTTTTAAATGTAATTTCCCTATGCATAGTTTGGTTCCAGTGATCCTTAAATATCTTTTATATGTAATAACAAAGGATTTACAATTCATATTTCAGAACTTTTGCCTTTGTCAGGCCCGGATGATCAGATTACCGAGGATGTATCTATTGTAAGTTGTACGTCTCCTCTAAAATTATGTCTTCGTTAAGTCAACCCGCCGTTACAAAAAGTTATGCTCCCGAAGTCATCTATGGCGTAAATACGTATGGAGGAGCGTTTAAGTCCGACCCACTACTATATAAGTTTACAGTGTACTATAGCTTGGAGTTTTCAAGTGGGTTGGGGTACGGAGTCTCTTAAATACTAGCTTGGGGAATACATATCTAAAAATATTTCTTGTCCTAACAGCAAATATTATTTTTCTTTTTAAAACATTTCAACAATCCAAAATAATGTGTCGATTAGAATTTTGAATCCATATCTACTGTGACAAAATAAATTCACTTCGGTAGAAGTGATGGCTCGACTCTTGAAAGAAAGTCTCTGGTCTAAATCATTTATATGCCCCATTCCGTGTCAGCACTTGTGTGTGTGTGTGTGATGTGCTTCATAAGTCGATAGATTCTAATAAAATATAGTTAGTGATTCTTATAAATATAGCCTCGCCATTATTCTTTGTCTTAACTATTAAAACAAGGTGTTTATTTTATTGTGTGTTAGATTTCAATTTACAGCACACAAAAAATAGTTAAAAAGTAAAGAGGACATCGTTTCTGTCAAAACAATTTGCGTTTAACAACTCTTCAGCTGCGACTTAGTTACTATACCGTTACTTTAAAAAATATGATAGTTGTCCTTGTAAAACATCGTCTTTCTGTTTTATAATTACAATATTTGTCAAGAGCAATGTGAGACAAACAAGGCAGGGCCATGTTTATAAGAGAAGTAATGTGGTGGCACGGACTTCAGACGGTGACGCTCCCAACCACATCGCTGACTCCAGTGACGCTGTCAACCACATCGCTGACTCCAGTGACGATCCCAACCACATCGTTGACTCCAGTGACGATCCCAACCACATCGCTGACTCCAGTGTTCCGGAAGTTTCAGATAACAGATGTAAGTACTTATTTTATTTTATATCCTTCTTTTAACATTAAAGACGATTCTTACGTCCTACGTTCTTATAAGAACGTACATGCCCGAAAGAGAATGCCGCTCGACCACCGTGCTTTTTTAATTAAGTTATTATAAAATTCGTTTGTTTAGAAATATTTTATTTTTAAAAAATAATAATAAAGAACATTAAATTTCGTAACTTTTTTAAATTAATTTTTTCCCCACCAAATCAGAATGACATTTTCTTAAATTGTAGAGAACCTTGCCACACCTTGTACATAAATCGCGCTGTCTCTCTCTCTCTCTCTCTCTCTCTCTCTCTATCTCTCTTTATCTCTCATTATGTCTCACATGCACATCATTCTGTAACATCGAAGTCGATTAAAGTAATTATCTCTATTTCTTCATGACATCCTAGGTACAATGACTGCTACTTTCACTCTCCATCTCTCTGCGACTCTCCTTCACTCTTGTCAAAAGTTGTTCTATTTGCCATGTATAATAACAATTTATCGTCTATTAACTATTACAAATTGTGATTTATTTTTGATTTTTCTTTCACTTTGTGTTCCCTAAATCAGTAGCAGGTCCTGGTTTTCCACCTGATTTGTCAGCAGACGAGAAATGCAATCAAAGCCGAGATGAAAGGAACAGCCGCTTTTCGGAGGCCTTCGAAGAGTTAAAAAAGAAGCGAAGACCTAAAGTGGTAAACACTCTGATAGGTATACCTGTCCTTGTGGTATAGGAAGTTATACACCCAGAGAAAGGTATCATTAAATGTATCTCATTGTGGCTTAGAAATGGGGTGAAGGGAGTGGGGCCAAGGTTTTTCTACTTTTTAAAACCAACTGTCGGCACCGGAAAAGTTCTGAGGATGTCTTTGTTTACAGTCTATTTTTAGTTCCACTTGTGGTTGGTAGTGTTTGGGATGGGGGAGGGAGAAATGTTATTGATGTACCTCTGGTGGATGTAACACTAGCTACGCCCATGGTGACCCCTATTGCATCCGATGGTCTATATCGTTAAGTCTAGCATTTCAAAACCTTTTCGTTCCAGATTGACCCAGATTTCCTGGAAGAGCAGAGACTCGCAAAACTGTCAGAGGAGAGGAGGCGGAAGTTGTACACAGGATTCGGCCGTACGAAGTCTCGTTGGTCACTGTCCACGGGTGAATCAGGGCAAGCACTGCAGGGATCGTCTGCCGACGATGATGGTCAGAAGCTTTGTCTTGTCTTGTAGTGTTGATTTCTTTTGATAAATATTTAGTTGTGAACAACAAAAATAAATAAAGAGGACGCAAATGTTTTGAAATATATTGTATAAATGTATTTTCATCAGATGATTTCCTGTCGAAGTACTGTATATTTCAAGAAGACAACTTGGAACAATACAGACAAACATTTAACGCTGTAAGTTATCTTCAAAGGAATAACAAAATAATATTTTGATGTAAGTTTTCATAACAGGGAAGATTTTTTTTAAAGTATTCAATTTAAAATTTCTCAAAATATATTTACAAATAAAGACAGTACAGACTTGATAGACAGTCAATTTTAACTAAAATTTTAAAATCTTTGAATTATTGTTAAAAATAAAGTTGTTTTTTTTTAAAAACAATTAATGTTTATCAAAACCCGGCCACCGTTTACTCATCATGGGTGAATAAATAGTTTTCAGAGTAAAAGTAGATCATCCCCCATGACCACAACTTCTTCTCAAGACCTATGTCGTCAGCGTGCTTTGATGTGACGTCAAATGCCTTTTTAAATGACTTTTTAAAACTGTTCTATGAGAATCACATGACTGGATCCTATTCCTCAGTGGGACTACAAGCACAGAGGCTGGCTGAGTTACAAGGACACGATGAGGGCGCTACGAGACGTCAACGGTGAACTGAACCAGACGGAGGAAGAGTTTCTGTGTCGGGTATGTCATAGTACGGTTAACACAGGTTCACCAACTTTTTCACGGTGGGCCCGATAGCTGAAAATAAATAGAGGTAAACGAAGATTTTTAAAAACCACGTTTTTATAAGTGGACTAAAAAGAAGAACATAATTTAAAAGTTATAAGTTCAAGTACCTGCGTACTTTCATTTAATGCGACTAAAAACGTTAGGCGGGTGTTAGGTATAAAAAAATTAAAGATATATAATTTATATGGCAAAAGAGAGATCTATCAGTGAGAGAATGAGTGAACTGCCTATGTTAAACTTCATCAGCACCCGCCCAACGTTTTAATATCACGGCGATGATGTCACGGGGTGAACTCGGCACGTGAAATCTAACAACGGCAGACGGATACAGATGCTTATATAGAGATAAACTAAAAAATGCATTAATTTAATTACGGTACATTCAATCGATCTGAAATTTTGATACAATGTATTGCCATCCAAGATCTATCTGTGGTAAAATTTTGAGCTCTCTAGGACTATCAAAAGTGGTTTAATTTTACGTTGGCAAATTTGAAAAATTGCGGACAGACAGACAGACACGAAAGCAAGGTAATAAAAACGTGGTAAAATTAGTTAAAGGTTTTTTGACTTCGTGTTAATCTGTTAATCTTTGTTAAGCACTGGGCACTAAAAATAATAATTGTTTTAACAAAAATTAAATTAATAAATAAAATTTAAAAAATTAACATATTTTTGCAAAAACCCGTAGATCTATCATCAAAGAAGGTTAACTTAATAAAAAAAAATTAAATAAAGATATTTGCATTAGGGACAAAGAATATAAATAGAACTTGTAAATTTCAGGCACAAAGCAGCCGGGAATTCTCCGTACATTTAATGTTATATTAATCTTAATTTATATATTTATTATTTATATTTTTAAAATTTATTTTTAAAAAGTCTGGTGTGCCTTATTAAGCTTTTCAGCATCGTTGGTGTTGGCGGGCCGGATGAAGTGGCATCGCGAACCGGATCCGGTCTACTAGCCGTTGTTTTGGTGACCTGTGGGTGAACGCATCAGGCCTGTAGTCGTGAAAGGACGGTTTAGTTAGATCAAGTTTTTTTTTAAAATAATTAAATAAAGAAGCTAGTTCCATGGGAAAAAAATAACAATATTGACAAGTTTAAATAAATAAGTTAAATGTAAAAAAATCTTTTTTAAAAAGGACACGCTTTTATTTACATATAGAAATTGCACTAAATATGTATAATACATATAATTAAATATTTTAAAAATCTTTTTTTAAAAAGGACACGCTTTTAACATAATCACTACTTTTAGTAGTGTCTCATATATAAGGGATTTATAGTCAAAAACTTTGTTTTTACAGCTATTTTTTAAAACTTATAATAAAAACTCTTAAAAATTCACGTCTGAAGCCCACACATCTTTTTAAATCCCTTATATTAACTTCACCGCCGTCTCTCTCTGTCTGTCTCTCTGTCTGTCGTCATCTCATGGGCGGGCGGGCGGGTGGAAAAACAAAAGTCGAAAATGACCCACTTCCCGTGATCCAATCGAGATTAAATTTGGCACACGGGCCCGTCTAACCTAACAATGCATCGTGTCAAAATTTCAGATCGATCGAACGTACCGTAATTAAATTAATGAATTTTTAGTTTATCCTTATATGAGGTATGTAATTCAAATTCACGGTTTGTTATTGTTTTTTTCCCACGTGAAAGTTTGAGTTGACGCGTTGAGGCGATCCATCGAAGCACCGGGGCACTTTTGTTTACATTTTACGTGTCACGCTGAGCTCGGTCAAGCAAATCGGTGACCAGACTTTTCCCCTCTCGAACCTCCAGGGTTATGAAGCAAACTTGAGTTAAGACAGATTCAGTCTGTAAATGTTTGAAAATAATCAATACTGTTAGTTATGTCTCATATATAAGGGATTTATAGTCAAAAACTTTGTTTTTACGGGTTTGTTTTATTTAAATCCCTTATATTAACTTCGCGGCCGTCTCATGATCTCATGGGCGGGCGGAAAAACAAAAGTCGAAAATGACCCACTTCCCGTGATTCGATCGAGCTGAAATTTGGCACACTGACCCGTCTGACCTAACAATGCATCGTATCAAAATTTCAGATCGATCGAACGTACCGTAATTAAATTAATGCATTTTTAGTTTATCCTTATATGAGGTATTTAATTCAAATTCACGGTTTGTTATTGTTTTTTCTCCCACGTGAAAGTTTGAGCTGACGCATTGAGGCGACCCAACGAAGCGACGGGGTGCTTTTGTTTACATTTTACGTGTCACGCTGAGCTCGGTCAAGCGAATCGGTGACCAGACTTTTCCCCTCTCCCCCTCCCACCCACCCCTCCCCCCCCCCTGGGGTTATGAAGCAAACTTGAGTTAAGACAGATTCAGTCTGTAAATGTTTGAAAATAATCAATACTGTTAGTTATGTCTCATATATAAGGGATTTATAGTCAAAAACTTTGTTTTTACGGGTTTGTTTTTTACCACTATCTTTTTTTATACCAAACACCTCATAAGCGCCCGCCCAACGTTTTATACCACGGTGTTGTGTTCACGTGGTGAACTCATGAAAGTCAACAAAGCAGACGGGTACCGACGCTTATATATAGACTATAGATAAACTAAAAATGCAATAATTTCATACGGTACATTCGATCGATCTGAAATTTTGATACAATGCATTGTCATCCAAGATCTATCTGTGATAAAATTTTAGATCTCTAGGACCATCAGAAGTGGTATAATTTTACGTTTCAAGTTTTGAAGGAAGGATGGATACAACATACAAACATTGTGACATAAATAAAAGCGTGTCATAAAAGCGTGTAAAAAATATAGATATACACTGTTGGGAACTGTTCCAGTTGCAACATTTAAATCACTACCACTACCAGCCCGTCCAAACGAAAGGTTTGAAAAGCACTTCTCTAGTACGTATATTTGGTTTTGTTAGCCTATGTTGTTCTGGTTACGTTGGTAAGCTTGTAAGGACACCTTCGGTTGAGACCGCTGCAATGACCTACTAAATATTGACACCAACCACACCCACCCCCATAGTGCGTGTGAACTATCTTGATGGGGCTTATATAATATATAATCACCCGTAGCGCCATTTTTCGTTCTCACATCCAAGTCCAACAACTCAACCCTTCCCTTACAACCCCCTTCCCCACCAAAACAAAGTGAGCTGGAGATGTATTATGTTACAAAGCTGCCTGTTAAAATCTTTACACATTCCTTAACCGTTGCTCTCCACAGGTCATTGAACTCATTGGTTATAAGATCCGCTTTGGGGCCGATTTTCAACTTTTCTCTGTGCTAGCGGCCCTGTCACGCAAAATTACGGCATTAGAGTGAGTAGTCTCCATGGGTTATTAATTATTACTATTATTATTGGCTTTGTGGGATAGTTGTTTTCATTCATCAATTTTAAAATTTAAAAGTAACAGCAATTAAAATATTTTTTTAAAATCTAAAACATTCCATCCCCTATAATTTTTATACGTAAAAATATTTTTAATTGGATAAGTACCAAAAAAAATAATAATAAACCGCACACAAAACTACGTTATGATGCTGCAGGTGAAGTGTGAAAGTAAGAGATGTAATTCAATGTTTTTCAGCTCTTGTATGAAACTGATGATTTGTGAGATGAATTTCCAAGTCCTGGAGATGAAAGCGTTTCTTTGCAAGGTGGAGTATTCGATTATTTTAGCTACATCGTAAATTGTAATATTTAGAGTTTCATTTTGTTTTTTTCTCTTCCTTATTAGTTTTTTTTATTTTTAAAACAATTTTACTTCCCAGACTCTCTGGGAGATATGTGTTGATCCCACAAGTAAAACGATTCCTCTCGATCAGTTGATTATCGAACTTCGATCCGGTGGCGTCAGTCTACAACACGAGAAAAGTATCAAAGATAAACTGGGTCATCGGCCGTCCATTGACTTCCTGGACTTCCTGACATATTCGCCGCTGTTCTTTATGATCCATCAATCTATCGTGGACAACCCCTTGTCTGATGACAGAGAAAAATGACGTCATGACCAACAGAGCATAACACTGGCTCTAAGGCATAATAAACTAACATATTATTTATGTTGTGTGAAGTCTTTTGTTTCGAAAGCTCCAAGAATGGATTAACACCCCTTTGTTAAACTTTCGAACAATTTTAAGTTGTATACACATTAATAAGTTACGTGCCAACTGTTACGCACATTCAAGGCTTTAGTAAACAAATGGAGGGTCTTGGTGTATGGAAACACATAAGCACATCTGACGTATTTGGAAACACAGCGACTTGTCCGTAAAGTATAAAACAAAACAGATGTATATAAGATATTTGGAGAAGCTTCTGAAAAAAGTTTAGTTATATTGATGTTCTCAACCACCTCAGCACACACCTTGCCATAATTAATGGGACTCCGTGGTGTAATTAACATGTTGTACACATTTGTTTTTACTATTTCCAGTATCCTTTACGGGAGAGTTCTCAATAACTTCCCAAAGTTTCACGACGATTGGATGAATGATGGGTTACGACATAAAGGACTAACAGACATACAATCATTTATATGTTAAAATAGATAAGAAGGTATATACTGTAACTGTCCAGAGGGTAAGGTTAACTTGAACAAAGTCGACTCAAGCAACGGATGGAAGTTTTAAAAGCAATTTAATATGTGAACTCAAAACTTAAAATACAAATGTGTAACAAAAAGGTAAGTATGCAAACAAATGTGTAACAAGCAAGTTTATATGCAAACAAATGTGTGACAATTAGGTTTATAAGCAAACAAGAAGTGAACGCGATGCAGGAAATACGTCAGAATCTCAAGCATTCATACAAAATTATACGATAGCTTTTAACAAGAGCACGTCCCCATATTTAAATCATATTTCTCAGAAAAGTCTGGATAAAGAATATTCCCGATTTATTTAGAGTTAGAGCATAAGATTTATTACGTGTGAAACTTAAAAATTTAAAAGAACTTATAGAAGGCTTTGCCTTCACAAAGTAAATACATAATCTTTACACCAAAGAAAGTGAAGGTTTAATTACAAATAAACTCATCACAATAAAAAGGTATACATAATTTATATATAACAATATAATATGTATGTAACATATCCTTTAAATCAACATAGTAAATATTGAAACGATAAATAAGTTGATTCACGTGAGATTTTGTAATGTATTTATTGTTACGAAAAATAAAATGTATAAGATTGGTGGTCTCAAACCCAACTGAACGTATTTGCTGGTTGTCCATTAATTTTGAGCATGTTTACTGTTAAGACATTTACATACACACAATCAAATTTATTTATTGTCACTTACCCACTGTTACTTCACGAGTGTGAATTCCCGTGAAGGCGAGGTTTGTTCCCGGGGCCAAGGGTGTCACTGAGTCCACCCAGCTTCGAATGTGTACCTGTCACTAGTTAGGGAAACAAAGGCGGCTGAGTAATGCGTGGAGCCCTCATAGCCATGGCCTGTGAACGCTGCGTCACTTGCCAACAGACCGGCATGGTCTGTGGACGCAATAATCTTCCGTATAGAAGGTGTGTTTGTATAGGTAAGATAGTTATAAGATAGCTGCCATTACAAAATCAGGGCGGCACCAATTTTGTTACCCTTGGTTCAACAAATGTTCCCTCTTAGGTTCGTTGGTCCGTTTGCAAATAATAAACTCGTGTGCAAAGTTGCTCAGCATCCATTTTGAAACAAACATTTTACACTCAACAAATGTAAGTGTTATATAAGAAAATAAGTAGCACAAAGTCAGACCTGCAATCCATGCACATGATTTTTTTTAAATGGATTTATAATTATTTGAAATCAATTAAACTTTCAATTTGTATTCAAGGAGCACAAAGCTGAAAAGTGGTAAGGAGCATACTTATGTTTAAAATTAAAGCACATTAAAGAAGATATACCACATAAAAATAAACGCTTTTGCCTTTAAATAGAATGAGAGTTTTAAATTTTTTTTAAAAATTATAGAAATTAAAAAAAACTTTGCTAATAAAATGTTATAGAATTTGGGAAATTAAAAAAGTAAGTAACAGACAGAAAACTAAAGGGAAGACGACCGTGATGGAATGTTGGTGTGAAGAAGGGCTCGCTGCTATTTCATCAACTAGACATCTGAACTTAGAAGTGACAGCGCAAGGATCAGTGCAACTAAAAGAATGTTGTTACCTAGGTCAGGGCTCTTTTTTCGCTCTTATAGAAATAGAATCTTTCGGTGAATTATTTATGTCATGGTTTATGTCGCGTGAATAATGAACCCTGAAGATGGCTTAATGGTGTGATAGTGATGTGGAAAGTGAAATTTAAATAAAAATATATAAAAAATAAATAAATAATATTTAATGAAGAAGAAGTAAAAATAGATAATAGAGATCTAATTTAAATTCCAATGAAGAAGTGATGGTCCTCCTTCTGTCACAACATTCACTCTTGCACACGACGAGCCAGACAATCAATCAATATATGATTTAGTTAGTATTAGTAGTATTATGTTATATTCTGGAGGAATATTATTTATTATTAATATGCATCATACTAATACTATACTATTACACTATACTCATACCAAAATTGATTTAGTTCTTCACAAGAAAAAAATCTTTAAATTTTTTAATTTAAACAAGACATTTTTTTAATAATAAAAGATCCTCAATCGATGACTAAAGATAAATCTATTGGTGTAATTCCCCATTTAAAATGTGTTACAATTAAATATCTTAATGATGCTGCTTCATTAGAAAAACTACCAATAATAATAATTAAAATTTTAATTTCTTAATATTTTCACTGAAACCTCCCACACTGCACAAGGGATGTTATTCTCATTTAAATATATTTTTTAAACTCCTTTATAGAGAGTTCTCTTATTATTTGTAAGAGAAAAATATGAAGAAGAAGAGGTATCAGTTGTAACATTTAGGCTCTTAGCTTACATTTTCTATCATGTCTGAAAAAACGAGATATGTAGTGATTGGTGGTGGTATAGCTGGTGTAACAGCAGCTGAAACGGTAAGATTTTTTTCTTCTATTTTTATAACAATTACGGGAACGATATTTCGAGCCTCCAGTTCGTTATTTTTTTCTTCGTCGCCACTCAGAATACTCAGATACATTCACTTCATTCACAAGAATGAGATTGATTCATATTGACATTGAATTTGATATTGATTTTGCTATTATTGAAAATGGATGGATGTGGCTAAGAAGGACTTGGCTGCTTGGAGAAAGTGGGTGGGCCTGGAGGCTAAAGAATAAAGGCAGCGGATCTGTTTCAAGTATAAGTGGTGAAAGTGAAAGTGTAATCCGATTACTAATAATAATAAATGATAATATAATAAAATTTAAGGACATTGTAATGGCAATGGTCTTAATGGAAGATAGTGAGCACTAAGTAAGTGATTCAAAAGTCCCCACAAAGCATCACATGATGTGATGTAGTGCTTAAAATTAAAGTGGGTAGACATTAGGACAGACGTCCGGAAGTATTTCGGAAGCATTCTGTAGTTTATTTATTATTTTTTTAGTCTACTTCCTGTTTCACAGTTACAGTTCTCAATTATTTTAAAATGACTCATGACAAAATGAACTGTCCTCTATACTCTATACTATAGGTGTACTAAACATGTACAAATAAAATTAGGAACTCCTTGTGGACCTACAACTTTGACTCATAATTAATTGTAACCTATGTTAAAATTAAATGGCTTTTGAACACGGCACTTTTTATGAATGAAACAATGAGAACAAGGCAAAATGAGGTTTAAGGATGAATAGTTGCCAATGACAACAATTATGCACACGGTACATTTTGCTATTCCATGCGAATATCTGGATGTATATTTCTAAAATTCTTGATTTAAAAAAATTACATTATTTTCTGTTTGTTTTTATTTCCAAAGCTTATTTGGTTTGTTTACTTTAAGTATAAGTTGTGAAAAAAATATGTTATTATTATTATTATTATTAAAAATAAGAAATCTGGCATTTTTCACAATTTAAGTGTATATATTACTCATTGCTTGTGACTGTTACTGAAAGAGAGATATTGATGATCATTCTAAAAATTAAACAAAATAGCCTATTTATTTAATAAAAAATAACAACAAATATATTTTAAAAACACAATAAACAAACAACATCGAGGTTAGAAGACACACACAATTTTATTTTGTCGGAAACGACAATTTTAGACTCACTGGATAGTGTTCTATCTTAAATATTTATATAGTTTGAGGCCCTATAACAATAAGTAAAAATGTAGACAAGGGGTACATTTTTAAATAATTGAGAACTGCAGCTGTGAAACAGGAAGTAGACTAAAAAAATAATAAATAAACTACAGAATGCTTCCGAAATACTTCCGGACGTCTGTCCTAATGTCTACCTTAAAGTGATGATAATGACACAATGCACATTTCATTTTTCAAAAACACTATATTTTTTCTTTTTTATAAATACATTTTTTTCCAGCTTTCTGTGATCACTGAGAATGCATCTATCACACTTTTATCTGCATCCCCTCTCATTAAGACAGTATCAAATGTCATACAGGTAGAAACAAATTGAATTAATAGCATTATTTTTCATCAATTAGGGGTCATTTAAAGAATTTTTATTTTTAAAAGTTGTTTTTTTGTTGATTTTTTGTCTTTCAACTCGATTCAACATTTTAAAATTGTCTCAACTGATGAGGAAGTAAAAGGGGATGTATATATTTTAAATATTAAGAATTGGCAAATGTTATATTATGGCTGTAGCAATGAAAAAGTTGAGAATGTCTGGATTAGGAGTATTTTCATATTTTGAACAATGCAAAATATTTTAAATAGGCTGAAAATATGTATCTTTTTCACAGTTGTGAGTTAACATTTTTTATGTGAATAAAAGCGGGGTTTGGAATTTTGATCTTAAATACCTCCGGGTTAAATGAACCATTTAATATTTTTAAAAATTTCTTTCTGATTCAGTTAACACGGACTATTGAAACGTTTGATGTGGAAGAACAATCATTTACAGAACTTAAAGAACAGAATAACCCTGTCCAAGTTATTCACACAACAGTCACATCTTTATGTGCTAAGGAAAAGGTAAAATTATTGTTTCAAGCTGTTTACTTATGGTTAAATATGCAAAGTAATTAATAAAATAATCTTTAAAACTTAAGACTGTGTTATTTAGTAAATGGTTCCTTAATCAATATTAAAAAGTCCTAGTTAAAGATTTCTTTAAGTTGTGTTGAGCTCCACTGCAAAATTTCAATGTTAATTTAGATGCAGTAAGAAACGTTCAGACCCATTGAGAATAAAGAAAGATGTACAAATATCCTAGCGTTAGTCATTGACTGAGCTGATCTGATTATCTTTTGAATTATTTTGTGTTAATTTAACTTTAAATTATTACATTTTTTTAAAAATGAAGCAATTTTCTTTTGATAGTATAAGTGTATCATGTTATAATTGAAAGCTGACTTGAAATTCACAGAAACTGTTTACAATAGAAGGGAAAGTCATTGAGTATGATAAACTCTGTATTTGTTCCGGAGGGAAACCAAAGGTAATCTTATGATTTTCTAACTTGAAAATTTAATTAAGTGTTTATATTTATCATTATAACTTACAACAGAATTAGTTCATACATTTTCATTAACTCCAAATATACATCAACAATTTTTATTTAAAAATTGACAAGTTAAAGATATAATTTTTTTTAAATATTGAAATTAGGTGATTGCACATGGTAATCCTTTTGTGATTGGAATACGAGACACAGAAAGCGTGCAGGTATGATATGACAGCTGCAATGTTTGACCTGGTAAGGTCTTTGATTTTTGTTTGTTTTATAAGAGATTATACTTTTTTTCAGGATTCCTAGCACATGTAGCTGTAAGTTGTTTTTATCTGATTTATCTCAACATTTTTAATCTTACATCTTCCAAATTAAGCATACATTTTTTTGTTTTGATCTAATACTCGTATGCATAAGGATAATTTTTTTTTGCCAGTGGGGTAGACAAGTCTGCATTTTTTTCTTAGTCTGTACCTTAGAAAATCTTTACTAACTACATTCTGGCTATAAAACTCAGCAGATTATTCACATATGTTACCCTAGTCATTCATAGCCTAAGTTGCTCGATTTATTGAAACTTTCACCTGAAATAAATCTCTTTTATTAAAAAAAATGTTTCAGACTTTCCAGCAACGAGTGAAGTCTTCTCACAGAATAATGATTGTAGGCAATGGCGGTATAGCTACGGAACTTGTGTGAGACCTTTATTTTTTAAATTTATTTAAAAAGTGTGTGTCTTCATATATATTTTACATGTACATTTAAATGCTTTACTTTTCCATAAATATATGTTATACTGATGGCATTATAAAATGAATATTTTATATTTATCAAACATATAGCATACTTTGAATATTGGCTTTGAAAATTGTGGTTAATTTCTTCTTGCTGTAAACTTAAATTAAGACATGAGCTAGAGGGTTGTGAAGTCATTTGGGCCATCAAGGACAAATCCATTGCCCACACATTTGTTGATCCTGGTGCCGGTGAATTCTTCATGGAGCATGTTAATAAGGTGAAGGACAACTCTCTGGAGGGTGTGTCCAAGCGCCTTAAGTACACCACTGAGGGTGAGCGTTAAATTGGCCTCTAAAATACAGTCTTAAGAAAATATGCTTTAATTGTTGAGAAATTAGCTAACTTGGAATTTTTAAATGTTTAAACAAAATCAGTCAATTAGTTTATTGAGATTTATGCAGATGTATTAATGGCCCATTTTTATAGGTATGTGGATTATGACCAATCTTAGCTCTGGATTAGCATCCATTGTAGCCCTAATAAATATTTCCCAATTTTATTTTATCATTTGATGCATATATTTGGAAAACACCAACACTTTGTTATAAAATTTTGTCATAACTATGAATAAAATTCACAAAGGAGAAAGGTGCTTTTATTTTTTTTAACAAAATGTTATATTTCTTATGTAACCATATGCTAATAAAGAAAAAAACATAAGTTTGATGTATGTAATTTGTTTTTTGTCTAATTAAGAAACAGCAAAAAAAGTTCATGAAGATTCAAATATCATGGGCAGCGCTCTGGGTCCTGACTGGGCATCACAGTTGGAGATTCACGGGGCTGAAGAGGTGAGTTTTGAAGGTGGCAATGAATATTCAAATGTTAATTAAGCTGGTCAAGTCTGTATCAGAGTTCATTCTAATTTATGGTTTCGTGTGTGAGCTGTTTTGAGGGGGTGGAAATTTGAGAAATTTGGATGTTTCCATTAACAAAAGAATTCACAATCTCTCAGAGAGTTATTGCTACATATGTTCACACTTTTAGATTAATTAATTAATTAATCTCCAAGTCCAATATCAGCTGAAATCAGGAGGATGAATGTATTAAAGTCATTATTTGACGGCTTTACAGATTGTAACACTTCTTTTCCTTTTCAAAAAAACGTTGCTATAATTATTTTATTTATTAGGTGGCTGGAGTTTACTTTCACTATGTTTGGCTAGCATATTTAAATAATATCAGATTTGACTGATCTTTTAGAGAAAAAATGCGTATACATGTATTGTACTTAGTTACCTTTGTCATATTTTTAACATTTTAGCTATCTCATAAAGTTCACATAGAGCATCAAGTAGAAGTACTAAAAATTATCTCCCCTGAACAATTCAAAGAGCTGAGGATAAAAGAAGCTGCCCCAGATGGGAGCAATGTGGGTATGCCCTCATTTATGTTCTCATTCTTTCATTTGTACATCCATATGCAATGCGTTGTTAATATGAAAGCGTAATTTAACCTAGACCTTGTTAAAAAAAAACAGATATTTATTAGTGTCATGGAAATTGTTTTTTTTTAAAAATCTAGACATGTCACAGAATTTTAAAAAAGCTTTATCTTGTCTTGCAAAATCTGGTCTGGTTTTGAAGGTTCTTCACACGTGTGTATCTAGATATTATTTAAAACAGCAAAAAATCTATTTTAAAATTTTGTATTTGTTTTTTCCTACTGTGTGTTAAGAGTCTGTAACATTTAAGGCAAAATGCCATATTCACATGTGTTTAAATAAATAAATAAATATGCAGTGTTAATGCATCTCACTAAAGTATATAATATTTTATTAATATCAGTAAAAAATGTGTCAAATAATGTTTATAAATTTGTTCAGTGTTTTTCATGAGTGCAGTAATGTAAAACTGAGTATGTAAATGCCTATGTTCTGTTTGTTCTGGTGCATGGTTATAAACTGAAGCCTAAGTTCTAAAATGACCACTAGGTTAAAATTGTCTTTAAATCAACAGAATCATTGACATGGCCAGTGTACGTCCAGCTGACCAACGGTAAGGTTTATGGATGTGACCTTGTGGTCAGTGCGACTGGTGTGGAGCCTTTCACGGATACGATCTTACCAGGCAATCATTTCGATGTCGCTGCTGATGGAGGGTTGAAGGTTAACAGTAAGATGGAGACCAGTGAACCGCATGTGTACGCCGCTGGTGATGTTTGCACAGCCAGCTGGGAGCTTTCCCCTCTGTGGCTGCAGGTACTTGCAACAATGTGACCTTGATGTCTTTTTCTGGGGGAACTTGCAACAATGTGGCCTTAATTTCTTTGTCTGGGGGAACTTGCAACAATGTGGCCTTAATGTCTTTGTCTGGGGGAACTTGCAACAATGTGGCCTTAATGTCTTTGTCTGGGGGAACTTGCAACAATGTGGCCTTGATGTCTGAGCCTGCAGGTACTTGAAACAATGTGGCCTTGATGTCTGAGCCTGCAGGTACTTGAAACAATGTGGCCTTGATGTCTGTGCCTGCAGGTACTTGCAACAATGTGACCTTGATGTCTGTGCCTGCAGGTACTTGCAACAATGTGGCCTGGATGTCTGAGCCTGCAGGTACTTGCAACAATGTGGCCTTGATGTCTGAGCCTGCAGGTACTTGCAACATTGTGGCCTTGATGTCTGAGCCTGCAGGTACTTGCAACATTGTGGCCTTGATTTCCCCCAAAATTTTGTTGTTGTTTTTCCTAACAGCATAGACAGTTGAAAATGTGTGTATATTTTTTTAGATGAGATTATGGACACAAGCTCGACAGATGGGTTGCTATGCAGCAAAGTGTATGGTAGCTGCAGCAAAGGGAGAGGATATAACTATGGATTTCTGTTTTGAGTTATTTGCCCATGCTACAACATTTTTCAAATTCAAGGTAATCCTGTTTTGTTTTTTATTTTTATTAATAAGTTGGTGCAAGGGTTTACTTTCATCTGCTCCACTGACTTAGTTACATCTGTAAATGAAAATATTTTGAAAACTCATATCTACAGCAATGTACCGTTTAAGCTGCGCAGCCGGGCAGATGTCTGAACGACGCCGCGCAGTAGTTTTTAATTACAGCGCAGCAAATTTGGTAAAATATTGCACAAAAAATTGATGCTGCGCAACTTTGCACACCAGTTTTTCTATTTTGCACACGGACCAAGGAACCTTAGAGGGAACATTGATCTACAGTATATAATACTCATCATCTCAAACTTGGCTGAATAGATATTCAAACATTTGTTGTTTTGTGACGTCTTGTCAGGCTCATGCGTAACCTGTTTGCATGACATATATCTACTTTTCTATTCAACTGATTGCAGCCTCACCATTATTTTGTCTGAATAGATATTAAAAGAATACATGTAATATTAACTGCCAAATGTTATTTACTCTTGTACTTTAGTTAAATACTTACATTACATATATAAAAACAACATGCAAAATATTGTAATAAGTATTAAACTTAAGTACTTTCATCTCCAGGTTATTTTGCTGGGAAAATTTAATGCTCAAGGATTGCAAAATGATTATGAAGTCTTATTGCGAGTGACTAAGGGTAAGATTTTGAGAATCCTTATTTCAAAAGAAATTAAATACCTTCATTAAAACTAACTGTGCACCTCATATTTATACTAACTGTGCACCTCATATTTATACTAACTGTGCTCCTCATATTTATGCTAACTGTGCACCTCATATTTATACTAACTGTGCACCTCATATTTATACTAACTGTGCACCTCATATTTATACTAACTGTGCACCTCATATTTATACTAACTGTGCACCTCATATTTATACTAACTGTGCACCTCATATTTATACTAACTGTGCACCTCATATTTATACTAACTGTGCACCTCATATTTATACCAACTAGAGAAGACTCTATAAGGAGTTTCCTTTTCTCATCCAATAGATAAATAAATATTTATTGAATAAACACATTGTGTTAGTTTGACTACCTGACAGTTTCTTTAAAAGATAACCTTATTCAGCTCAACAATTACATAATCCAACAGAATATGATATCAGCAGTACAAGTAAAAGGCATATAAGCTTTTAGGCCACATGATCTTACAAAAATACTTATTTAATGTTAGAATTGAAGAGCTGGTTGAACATAATAAATTATTCTAAGGAAATCATCCCTATAAAAGCCATTTCTTTAGACTTATAGGGTATTAAATGTTATAAAAGTTATTGTATTATTATTAACTTGTTGCTCTCTTCAAGGACAAGAATATGTCAAAGCTATTCTTCAGAACGGCCGGCTTGTTGGTGCCATTTTGATTGGTGAAACAGATCTGGAGGAAACGTTTGAGAATCTCATCCTGAACGGCATGGACCTGACGGCTTTCAAGGAGAATCTCCTGGAGCCTGGAATTGATGTTGATGATTTTTTTGACTGATGACATGTTTGATGAATTCGTAGGATGTCGAATGTGATGGGTGACATTGAAATCGACATATGATCGGAACGGTGAAAGGAGAAATACATTTGAGGATGTTATTTATGTGAAGATATGCGTGACCATGTCGTCTGTTGTAAGGGCTGTCTGAATTGGAAAATTTATCCAGCCGTCCTGTCTGTATTTGGAAATTTGCCTGGCCATTCTGTATGTGTGAAGAACTCTGGACAAACAACCATTATTTATGCTGTCAGATTTTATTTGCTGACTAATAAATATTTCAATAAAATGTTTCAACTTTTTTTTCCACGTACAATGTATCTCTAACACATGAACTTTTTATCGTGTACACATCTTAATGATAGGCAGCCACCCATTACCCCGCATCTCGCCACTTCTGCCCCACTCTGTATATGACAGAACTCACACTTGTCTGCTCACTACCTCTAACACAATTGAAAACAGATCCATGTGGTATTAATGCACAGAATCATAGAATAAAGTAGTAAACAATTAAGGAATACTCAATAAAATATTGCACAAAACTGACTTAAAATAAAAGTGTCTCTTAAATTAAAAGCAAGTAATTATTAATGTCCACCAATTGCTTTGCTTCATAAAACAATACCATGTGGTGTTTTGTATGTACCTCAGCACTTACATTTCTGTTCAAAATTATTACTAATGTAAGTTTTATTGTTAAATCATCTAAGTGTCTTTACCATAGGAATACAATTCCATTTGAACAGCTTTAATGTGACTTAGATTTCTCTGGTGTGAGTGGAGGGCGTTGTTCTGACACGTCCGTGGTGGGCACGCAGAGAAACAAGGACTTCCTGACATCTAAATGTGGTGCCTGTTTGACGTCATATGGTGACGCCCCTGACACGTCCGTGGTGGGCACGCTGAGAAACAAGGACTTCCTGACATCTAAATGTGGTGCCTGTCTGACGTCATGTGGGGACACCCCGGAAACATCAGATATCTGGATATTGTCCCTAGCGCTTTCCACGCCGATGACGAATACCTGACGATGACCAGGTTGGTTTAAATGTTGATGGCCTCGTACTGGATTTGGTCGGTCATGTTTTGACTCTTCTGAGCTTATCTGCAGCTTCTCGTGGGGACGTTCCTTGAAGCTGTCTTCTTTTTTGAACAGTGACGGTTTTGTGTTCACAGTGATTAATTTATCACATCGCCCTCCTTGGTTCAGGACATTTGTTGGCATATTACTCCTCCAATATAGTTTTGTACTGGTCGGTGAGTTTTGGCTATGTGACATCGTTTGCTTGAGATTCAACTGTAGTGGCCTGTTTGCCTGGTTTAATCTAAAGGTCTGGCTGCCTTGTTGACTCAATCCTTGTTTTACTGTGCTACACTTGTCTATGACGTAATTTGTTGGTCCTTCTCTGCTCAGTTTGAGAAACATCGCATCGTTCTGATAACTCTGGGTTTCAAGACATTGTTCACGTTTTGAAGACTTTCCACCACCCAAACGTTTACTTGCTTCACGGGAGCGCTCAGTTTCTGGCCCATATCTGCCCCAACACATCTCATCTCTTTTACATGCACGTCTTTCATTTTTGCATGATCTCATCGTTGCTTCTGGTATAACACAATTAAATGCATCCTTCTTTGGTGGCTTGCTGGCTGCCAAATTTAGCTTGGAGAATTTGAGGGTTCTAAAACTGTTTTTGTTAACTGGCAAATATATTGATTTCAAAGCCTCGATTTGGAATTCTGATGGACGATGCCAACTGTCAGGCTGGGTTGATGACGGCTGTTTATGGGTTGTATCTGTACGGTCAGTGGGCTGGACCGCACTCACTGTCGGAAACGAGAGGGACAGCTCTCCTGCAATACGAGGAAGGAATTAGTTTATAAAGGCAAGTAATTCAGATCGGAGTCATAAGGAAAGATTTGGAAATAACGCAGATCTGAGAACACCATTCTGACAATCGGTTTAGTATCAGAGACCGACATCGAGGGAGTTAAGGGCAGTGAACTCGGATCAATTATATCAAGGTTATAGGAGAAACTGAAACAAACCACTAAGGTCGTCTCATGGGAACATCATTAATTTTTTAAAGAAGAATTCTGCATCCTTTCAAATTGACATGAAGACTTTAAAATTATGTATCCTGTACTCAAGCGTTTCCAAACTTTTTTGTAAATAGGGCCATAATCGATTAAGTAAAAAATGTGCGGGTCGGATTAAGATAATAAACAAAAATGACAGACATTGAAATTTGTTGAAATACAACTTGATCGGAAATATTGTGTACAAAGATGTGATGTAAAAAAAACTGCATTGGAATTTTAAGTATTCACTGACGTTACATTCATTTACTTTCAGAGTTTTCAAAAATAAACAATGACACGTCATCGATTTTACCACCAAATTTCTAACACATGACAGCACATAACTTCGTCGGCTTTTTAAAAATGAATATCTTGTGTTGGTGAACAATAAAAACGTTAAATCTGTAATTGACATCATTTATCATCGTTACAGAAAAAATCCACAAGTCAATTATTTATTTAAGATGAGGTCGTGGGCCAGTTAAATTTTTTAACGCAGGCTGTATTTGGCTCGCGAGCCGGACTTTGGACACCCCTGCTGTACTGATAATGCATTTTAACGGTGTTCTTACATCAAACTAATGTAATTTTATTTTTAACGTTTATATTTACAATCGCTTTTTTAAAAATTATTTATTTATTTTTTGAATTATTTTTTTAATTTAATCTATCGTTAGCAATATCCAGGGGTCACAACTCACCTGACAAAATCACGTGACCGCGAAGCCAGGCCTCTTTTCCCGTGCAGTTCCTGTGTGTAAAGACGTTAGGGCTTAGAGAATTTCCTATGGTCGCCCGGTCAAGTTTTCTGTTGAACCCTCTAGAATAAATATCAGATTTGTAGGCTGTCGCTGTTGACAAAATGTTCCTGTCTGGCAGGTATCTACTTTTGGAAACTTGATCTGGCAGCTGTCTACTTTTGTTAACTTTATCTCGTGGGGAAACGACTTTAGCCCGATTGTCTAAGGCTGAATTAACATTGAGTCCATCATTATTATACATTCCTGCTGGTTCACGTTAAATAAATTCGTATTAGATGTTTAAACACAGATGGCGCACGGCAATGACTAAAATAATATACTAATGGATCGGTTGAAACCTGAGTAATGCTCGTAATATCAATGCACACATGTGTCCATGACCAACGATTCGTTTATTGGAGTCTCCCACAGGGGTTTGAACATAGAAGAATTGAGATTCAAACGACCAACAAACTTAGAAACATCAAGCAAGAGTTTGTGCCTAAAAATTATGAAACAACAGCTATGAGTTTCGCTTCTGGTGACACTGCGACTTCATCAAGTCAACACTCTGGTTTATTCCATCAGTTTGCCTCTCAATCGAAAGCCACCATCTCCGAAGCTTTTAGTCTGTTAGCTCGTCATTAATTCGGTATGAGGCAGCGGTCCTAATAATCTCATCCACAGCACCCCAATGTTAGCACGTCATTACAGTGGTCCTAATCGTTTCATCCTCAGCAACCCATGTACGATGTTGCACTGTATAGTATAATACAAAGATGCGATATATACTAAAGCTGTCGGGCTGTGATACAAAGCTGTCCGGCTGTGATACATAGCTGTTGCCTGTTGGGCTGTGATTTAAAGCTGTCGGGATGTGATACATAGCTGTTGGGATGTGATTCAAAGCTGTCGGGATGTGACCCAAAGCTGTCGGGCTGTGATACAAAGCTGTCGGGCGGTGATACAAAACTGGCTTTAAGAACAAACAAAAAATGGCCGGACTGTGATACAAAATTTTCAGAACGTTATATTAAGCTATAATCGGGATGTGATTTATGTATAGACAACTCCGTGATCGTAAGACTAATGTGAAGGGTTTGGTTATCAAACTCTAGAAGTGCCCCACCTAGTCCATAGGAACACGTTAATGCTGTTAGGTATATCAGGGGCCTTCCATAAATGACGTCACACGATTTTGCCCGATTTTTCACCCCCCGCCCTCGTCACGCGTTGTTGTCACAAAAACTTAGACCCCCCCCCTCCAATATGACGTAACAAAGCTTTGCACCCCCCACCCCATAAAAGCTGTATTTTCTACTTGAAAATGAGCATGTTTCAAATCACTTTTTTGTCATTTATGTATATTTTTAGTGTAAGGCTGTACTCTAATATCGTAACACGCGTAAAGCCATGTAAAACGTCATTAAATATATTGTAATTAATCAAATATTTAAGTGGAAATTTTATTCAAAGTTGATGTGACGTCACATTTTTACATTTTTCAAACACCTCCTCCCCCTCGTCACAAATGTGTGACGTCATTTACGGACGGCTCCTTAATACAGATATTTAGCGTCGTCCGACTTCATCGTATGAAATGAATTGTGTAAATAAAACAACCCCGTAAAAACAAAGTTTTTCACTATAAATCCCTTATATATGAGACATAATTAAAAGTATTGATCATGTTCAAACGCGACAAACATTTACAGACTGAATCTGCCTTAACCCCCCCTTTGCTGTATAACCGGGGGGAGGGGGAGGGAGAGGGGAAAGGTCTTCTCACCGATAACTGGACCGAGCTCAGCTCAGCGTGACACGTAAAATGTAAAAAAAAGCACGTCAACTGGCACGGGAAAAAAAACAATAACAAACCGTGAATTTGAATTACATATGCTATATTGAGATAAACTAAATCATTTAAAACTTCTAAGTTCAAGTACTTTCATTTAATATGACTAAAAACAAGGGGCGGGCGCTTATGAGGTTTAACACATGCAGTTCACTCATTCTCTCACTTATACATCTCTCTTTTGCCTTCTAAATTATACATCTTTAATTTTTATACGAAACACTCGCTTCACATTTTAGTCACATTAAAGGAAAGTACTTCAACTTAGAAGTTTTAAATTATGTTCTTCTTTTTAGTCCACTTATAAAAACGTGGTTTTTAAAAATCATATATTTACGGTTATCTATTTTACTCTTTTTAGTCTATGGGTAAAATCATAGAGTATATATTACTTTTATTGTACATAAGAAAATTCATTAAATACAAAATTGCCTACATGGTTTCCATATTTTATGGATTGTCAGGTCTAACCGCATGGAGGTGAGGCATTTTAGACCCAACACAAACAAACACAAACATATGGACCAACACCAACGCTTATCAATTGAAAACACTACACTAATTCATATTCAGACTGCTTTCTTATTCAATTTTCTTCAATGATGTAACTCCCCTTTTAAAAATATTTTTTTACCTCTATCTATTTTACCAAACACCCCATAAGCGCCGCCCAACTTGAGGTTACGGGGTTAACTGAGTTGGCACGTGAACAAAAATAGCAGACGGATAATACATTGACTTATATATAGATAAACTAAAAAGTTCAATAATTTAATAACGGTACATTCGATCGATCTGAAATTTTGATACAATGCATCGTCATCCAAGATCTATCTGTGGTAAAATTTTGAGCTCTCTATGGCTATCAGAAGTGGTTTAATTTTACGTTGGCAGATTTGAAAAATTGTGGACAGACAAACAATGTAACAGGAACGAAAGCGAGTTAATAAAACGTGGTTAAAATGCATTAATTTAATTACGGCACGTTCGATCGATCTGAAATTTCGATACGATCCATTGTTAGGTGACACGAGTCTAAGTGCCAAATTTCAGCTCGATGGCATCACGGGAAGTGTGTCATGTTTTACTTTTGTTTTTCCGCCCGCCCGACCGACGTACGAAGAGATGACGACAGACAAGATTTCGAAGTTAATATAAGGGATTTAATAACAATATATTCACGAGCTGTTGTTGTTTTCATCTTTTGTGACCCCCATTACACTCGTTTGGGAAGCGATGGCGCGGGAGGTGCGTGAGAGAGACGTCCTCTCAGGTTATTAAGGCCATACACGTAAATAGACTCCACCGCTTTAACAAATCCATTTGTCGGTGCCGAGCCAACATGTCATTACCACCATCTTTATCGTAATGGTCTTCTTGTTAGTTAGAATGTTTGGTAAATAAAAAGCTGAATAGGTTCATTTAATTTTTAATAGCCTATAACTATTATATTAAATAACACATACAAAAGTATGTATTTTAAACCATATATTTTTATTATGTATTAAACACATAATGACGAATAAATAGTATGTTACGGTAATGAAAAATCAATATTTTCATTAATTTTGTATTCAAAAGCTGGAAATGAAATTCGCAATGAAACAAATCTGACCAAATGCAGCATGATTGATTGATCTCCCTTTATCAGACTTTTATTTCCTGGGATGTAAATCTCCTCGACGTTTACTCAGTGTGACACGCAAATTTGGCATGAGATAAATACATGTACTCTAAAACCTTGATTCTCTCTGTCAATTTGGAGTGACGCCAGTCCTAGGCTAAGATGAGCCCTTGCACAGTGACGTGGTCAGGGCTTGCATTCAGTGGCGCAGGCTTAAGTTAAGATTTCAACTTTTATGTAACCAGTTTTAAAAGACTTTCTTTGTACCCGCATATCCGCGTTGTGGATACAGTTTTAACTTTTTATATGATTCTGTCGTCCGTTGAGATTTCCGTGACTAACAGCTTTGATCAGGGAAAGCTTGATAATTGATATTAAAGTAAGAACTCATATTTATTTTCTGAAATTGCTTACCGAGAAGATATATATATGTATATATATATATATATATATATATATATATATATATATATATATATATATATATATATATATATATTTATATATATATTTATATATACATGATTTTTTTAAGTCTAAATCGTTTGGAAAACAAGGTGTTGTGCATATGTTTTCCCCTAATTATTTAATTATTGAAAATGACTAAGACCTGCTCTACATCTATTTCAAATTCTTTGGTTAGAGGATAAAGTGCTCATCCACAGACCTTCTTTGCGTAAAGCATTTTAAAAACATTTTAATTTAAAAAAAAATTTTTTTAGTATTCCTTGATGAAAGACTTTTTTAAAAAAACGATTATTCAATAATTTTTAATTTATCAAAACAAATAGCTTGCTAACACTGGTCTCTGAAATTTGGAATGCCCATGCCCTAGTCATCTACGAAAATGTGTGACTTAAGATGTGGTTACGCACTATGGTACTCCAATGCATGCATTAAAGGTTATTTTAAAATATGACGTAGCCTTGAATGTCACACATTTCGGACAACTTCAAAACAATTTTCGTGAAATTGTGGCTCAAAATACTTGACCCACGACAATTCATTATGGCCCCATAGCAAACCATTAACTAAATTAACTGCTCCTCTTGTATTAGTCAACAAACAACATCTAATCGACACAATGTTCATATTATTATGTTTTACACAGAGCCAGTGTCATTTCAAATTTGTATATTTTATTTTTCTTCTAAAATCCAACAAAATTCCTCATAAGACTTATGATAAGTATCTGAGCCTCTTTGTGTGGCCGACGGGGCTCCCCTGCTTCGAAACGGTGGACACCTTATTTTTCAATATTATCAAATCAAAGAATTGCTTCTGAAAAATTAAAAACTTAAGGTGGATCTCTTTATTTTAATTTTCTCAGCAAAAAAAATAATAAAATAATAATGTAAGAGAAATATACATTATTTGAGAGTACGTTATAATGTTTTTTGTTTCATTGTTAATTTTTTTATTTTTTTGGGCCTTGATCTTTATGTTTTAATTAGAATGCGTTGCTCATTGAAGAAACTTTTATAAGAAAAGTGTATAATTCAAGTCATCATCAACACAAATCACGTGTGCAGACAAACTTTGTGGTCAAGGAGTTAGACATCTGTGCTACCAGCTGGGGCACTTCCGTTGGTCAACCGTGGCGTTGTCTAGCGTGAAGCTCTCATTTACTTTATAGCCCTTAGATAAGTGCAATAACGACTTCAGGGGAGAGCAATATTTACTTTCCAATACAACATAAGCAAAGCGCCACATCAACAGTCTGCTCGGCAAAACACTGTAAACAAGCTTTGCTTTGTATTGTATGCATCCTTTCTTAAAATTAAACGATTCAAGCAAGTACCTCACAAATTTTAATTGGTCAGACCTGTACTAGAATATGTATCATCTGTATGAGAAATATACATTATCTAATAAAATACTCAGGTAGACAAGTAATAAAAAAACACCTTTTTTTCTTTTTTCCATATGCAAGAACAAACACATACAAATCCTCCAACCCATTAGGCATTCAGGTGTGGAATGGGTTGCCTGAACAACCCAGGAAATCCAAAACACTTTCAACATTCAAAATGCTAATAAAAATGCTGGCATAAACCTTGGGTAAGCATAGGGGTCGTCCATAAATGACGTCACGGGATGTTGCCCAATTTTTCACCGCCCCTACCCTCATCACAAAAACTTGCACAAAGCTTTGCCCCCCCCCAATAAAAGCTGTATTTTCTATTTAAAAATGAGCTGGTTTCAATTCATCTTTTGTCATTTTAGTAGGTATTTAGTGTAAAGCTGTAATCTAATATCGTAACATGAGTGAAGCCATGTAAAATCTCATTAAAAAAATTGTAAGTAATCAAATATTTAAGTTGAACTTTCATTTAAAGTTGCCAGTTTTTTGTGTGACGTCACATTTCTTAAACTCCCCGCCCCCCCCCCTCCCCTTCGTCACAGGTCGTCTCAAATGTGTGACCACCCTCCCCCCCTAGATGCGTGGCGTCGTTTATGGATGGCCCCATATGACGTAATAACCTTCTTTATAGTAGGAGCGTCTGTAATTTTTTAATTCTTCTTTGCCATCTACCTGAATCGCACTGTATTGTTTACATGCTTCTCTCTACGTAGTTACTTTTCGAGAAGGATTTCAGTTGAACAATTCGATATTGCATGGGATATTGGCATTTGGAAGAAAGTAGTGTAACTTTAGAGAAACTTTATTTTATTTTTTAAAACTTGGATGGGCTGTTGGGTTGGGGAGTGCGTAAGTTGCTCTCTTCAACGATCCTTCATAATAATAATAATACTGGACTTCTCTAAAATTACCAAAAATATAAAAGAGACAATTTTACTGGCAAAGGAAAAGGGAACACTTTTCCCCAACAGACTGGTATGAACATCTGTAAAATGTGCAATACGTTAGAGTTAAAGCTGGGCGATCATTTTTTCCTAAGACTTCCGGTTTGGTAACACCACTATGGCTGCCAATGGTAACCGGGTGTTGATGACCAGGAGTATCTCTAGACTCTCTATTTGTGTATACATGACTGTATTCCCTGTCTATTTGTGTATACATGACTGTATTCCCTGTCTATTTGAGTATACATGACTGTATTCCCTGTCTATTTGTGTATACATGACTGTATTCCCTGTCTATTTGTGTATCAGTATATGACTGTATTCTCACTATTGGTTTGCTTGATGTCAGTCTCTTCCCTTACACTTATATTAGCCTCAATGGCCTCACTAGGATGATAGAATATCAATAAATGACTTGGAGCAGTGGGGTTGGGTTGGAACAAAACTAGGGTGAATGGGGTCAAAGGGATAATTAATTTGTATATATATATATATATATATATATATATATATATATATATATATATATATATATATATTAGGGCTGGTACTGATTACATTTTTGTTTGATCGATTAATCGGGGAAAAAATTATCGATTAATTTTAAACGCGTGTATTATAGGTACAACTGAACACCTCAAGGGAAATAACAAAAACAGGTAATTGACATTTTTGGTTTTAATGAATTATTTCCCCTGTCGTATAGACCTTGAAAATTAAGAATATTTTGGACTAAATTTTATTTTTTTTATTTTAAATGATTTATTCCATTTAAAAAATTGAAATCAAAATTATGCGTACAAAATAATTTACAATGGAGAAAATGTCTAGCTTCAATGTTTACAATGGAAAATATGGCGAAGTCTCATTTCTCAAGTGTTGAAATAATATGTTACATAAAGGTCCAATGAGACACGTTCTTTTTAAAAAATTATATTTGAAAACTAATTAAAATGTTCATTTTTTTTAAATAAAAAAAAAGAACCAGGATCTGCAATTAACGTATTACAAGTTTTAGTTAACCTTAAGATTTAACTATAAAAATTGAAAAATTAGTATTAAGTATTCAATAAAAATAACACATTAAAGTTACTGTCAGTAACTTTATAGTAAGCAAGTAGGCATCACTTTAGCCAGTCACGCAGACAAACCAGAGCGTTTACATTTTCTGGAAGCAGACATGATCGCATTTTATCAATGATGTATCCTGAAGAACTGAACAGCCTTTCACACGGAACAGATGTTGTCGGTACACAAAGAATTGTTTGCACAAAACTGCTTAGGACAGGAAAACGATGGTTATTAACTTTCCACCACATAAGAGGATCATCTGTTTCTGGAATGGACTTTTCTTCTTTGTACCGCCTCAGCTCAGCTTGTGCCCCGTGTACTTCATCTAATTCGTCAGCTGTCGATTGCGATTCGGAGTTTTTGTTTCTTCGGCTCAGATGCTTTTGTCTCATCATTGCCTTTTTCTTCTGAGCTTGTTGGGCGTCCTGCTGTGTGTCGTTTATCGTAGAAGTCCCGGAATGCATTGGACAATGCTGTCCACACTGCTTCACGTTTCTCTCGTCTTAGACTGGTGAGTTTCTTGTAACGTGGATCTAAGCTACATCCATTTGCAATGTTATAAAACCATCAATGCCATCAATTCTTTTCGTGAAGTCTTTCAATGTTGCAGTTTTGAATCGTGCAATATAACCTGGATCGTCATCATTAACCACTAACAGTCTACGCAAAAAGGCTTATAGAGGAAGAACGGCAGAACATGTCGCATATTGTCCACTCCCAACATATTCCGAGCATCTGCAAGTGAACCTAAAACTGACGTATATTTGGCCATTTTGTCCCAATCTGATTCTGTCAGTTTAGGTCCACTGTAGTTTTTTGGATGATCGATGTGATGCTGCATTATGGCATCTTTGACTTCCAACATTCTGGCTAACATAATGTATGTACTATTCCAGCGAGTTGCCACATCTTGTTGCAATATTTGGAAAATGACATCATATTTCGGCAACAAGACACTGGAATGGCTTTTCTTCAGTTCCGATGTGTTTGCCGAGCTGTGCTTGAAATGTCCAACTAAATTTCGACATTTTGCCACAAGAGGTGATGAGTCCGCTGCCTTCGAGCCTGCTAATATGCTAAGTTGAAGACAGTGTGCGATACATGGTATGTGAATGTAACCCGTTTGTCTGATAGCAGCAACTATGCTTTGTGTACTGTCTGGTACAATACAGCATATTTTATCAGTGATGCCCCATGTTGCAGCAAACTCTTCATAGAAATTGGCAACGTTTTCAGCAGTGTGTCGTTCCTCAACAAGTAAGCAACCTAGAGCAACTGATGTTAGTTTCCAGTTGGAATCAATCCAGTGCCCCGTTTTACCACAGTAAGATTCATTGTTGTTTGAGGTCCAAAAGTCGGTAGTGAGAGCAATACTGTGAATTCTTTCTATAGCTTTCTTATGCTCTGTAAATTTCTCGTAGTACATCTGACCAATGACATTATCGATTGTACGGCGACTGGGCAAATTGTAAGTCATATTTTGAAGAGCTATCCGTAGTACTGTTTGTAGTCCATCATCTTCCACAATTGCAGTTGGACGTCCTGAACTGGCAATCCACTGTGCAATAGCACTTCCAAGTCCGTTGAAACTTTTTCGCTTACAGGCTTTTTTTACTTACACCATAAGAAATTATTTATTGATCGTACTTGAAAACTATTCTGCCGGTCACTGTTGTCATTGACAACGTGTTGATACTTGAGTGGAAGTTTGTACTGAAGGTGGTACGTCAGCGATGTATTTGATCCCCAAAAGCGAATTCTGTATGACAGTGAACGCAGTAAATTCTGTCACCTTCTTCTGCTTTTCCATCCGCAGTTAGCTTAAAAATAAAATGTTTGATCAACTTTCCGCTTAAATGCTTAACTTTAACTGTGCTGTCATTACTATTAGTCGCCATTTTTGTTTACGTCTGCACATCTAAATAAATTAATAATAATACGCGGGAAAAGTTTGTACGTAAATTTTTTTAATACATTATTATTAATAATTAATAATTTATTAATTAATTGGAAAAAAAATCAGAAATATTTTCTAAAATTTTAATTGAATTTTGATCGATTAAAATAATTTTAATCGATTAAAATAATTAACGATTAATTGATTTTTAATATCCGCAGCCCTAATATATATATATATTATATATATTCAGAGGGTTTCTGAATTACCAGATGCATTTGCTAAAATTGGTGCGATCACTATGAACCAGATGTAAATATGGAAGGGAGGAGGCAATCGAAGAGAACGTGTCAAGTGTTGTAGTATCCAATGTTTCTTTTTGGAAAATTCTACCGTTCTCGGGTCTTATTTGGCAGGGATGATCTGTTCCCGTAATAAGTTCATGCTGTTTTGAGCCTTCTGTATTGTTGTCGTCATTGTCTAGGGGCTGTGGGGGGGGGGAGGGGGAGGAGAAGAGGAGAACGGGACGGACTTCTGTTGAAATGAACCCGTTGAAAGCAGCCTCGTCTATTACGTAATATAGATATAGACGCTGATGCTACGGCTTGGAGTTCTATTGTGAGATAACGTTATTTTTTTAATTTGAACTTTACAGTGAGTAAGAAATTATAATAATACTTATTAAAATAAAAAATAGTATTGTAATTTTATGAAGGAGCAAATTTAAGATGTTGTGTAAGATCATACTATACACAATAAATAATAAATACATGAGATTGAGAGGTAGGCCTAAAAATATATATATTAAAAAAATATCATAGTAATAAATGAAAAGGCACACGTGCACACTTTCAAATAATAATAATTAATAAATTTAAGAATTTAAAAAAATGAAATTATTAATTGTTTTTAGTTAAAAAAATTCTTTTCTCCCATACCTATATTTAAGCGCTATTCTCGATCAGCTTGGAAAAGCGATCCCTATGAAGTTATTTAATAAATGAAGTTAACCACAATAGATATTGAAACTGAATGAAATTATTAATAATAACTTGAAAAATAAGGCCTACTATTTAGGTTACAATTACTATTAGATTCTACTGTTAACCAAAATCTCTACAGTCTACAGTGAGTGAAAAATGACATTACCACACCTCCCGGGCAATCAAAATGTAATATTTTTTAAAAAGTTGCTGAAAATTCTGAACGACAATTTTTTTTCCATTGATGCCAAAGTATGTTTAATTATTTTCAAAAGTGCATAAAAATAAGCAATTGTAAGCAACTCTTAACACCTATTTTTGTAGACTTAAAATTTGGTTTTCAAGTTTTTATTTGCCTGAACCAGAACGAAGTAATGATGTTCTAAGTATTTACTTCCGACTTCTCCCCCTTGATAATTTGTTGATAACATACCGTAAGAAACATTGAGATCTCTTTGAAGCTGTTCATTACTTTAGAATGAGCATAGAGGGTATTGATTCACAATTTAAAATTGTTTTCGTCAGGAACGTCTAAGAAGAGGCTTGCTAATAATAATATTAAAAGAAGCATGAATGAAGCAAAGCCAATAGTAACATGTAGGTCTATTTTTTATTTATATGATTGTTATCGATTATAGTTAGGCCCATAGCTCATAATGATTATGACATAATGACACGATAGTATAGTATTAGTATACTATAGAGAAATATAGATTATTTATTATTATTTTGTACAATGCTACAATCAAAGGTGCTGTATAAAGATGATTACAATAGGGGATCAACCATGACGGACCATGTCAGTTTGAGACAGATTAATAGTTTCGTTTGTGTTTAAATTAAAGTTAAAGTTAAAGCATTGCAGACTGTAGACTACTATGCCATGGCTATGGACCGTGGACTATGGAGTCAATGGAGTGTCATATTTATATATTATTATATTATTAATTACAAGCCGACCTGCGTGGAGCTGGCTCAGAGCTTGTTGGGGTGTGTGCATGGCTGGCAAGCAAGGGTGGTGCAGGAGGGGGGTGGTAGCTCAACCGCAGTGCGCATTTCTCAGGACCAATGATGGGCAGGCAAGAGAAGGAAGGCTTTGCAGCACTTTGCATGCGTCTTGCTTGCTCTGGCGTATTATTTTCCTGCGTCTTGCTTGTTCTGGTGTGTTATATTTATAGATTAAAGATTTGGAAAATATTATTAATCGATCATTTTCATTTTTAGGTCATGGAAACAAATCACTATTTGCTTCGCTACATAGTCTAGTATCTCAGGGATTACCTAAAGAAGGCTGTGAGTGGAAGAGGTAAAACAATTATTATGTAGTTATGTTTATTTAAATTTTTTAAATCATTTAAATTATTTATTTTTAAATGACTTTCTTATAGATTTCATTTTTAACTTAACTACAATTAACTTAAAAATCTTAACTACAATTACAATGGTAAAAATATTTCTTAATTTCCCTGAAATGATGATGCTGCTTCTCTTTTTATATCCACCTCTGCAAGTAAATTATGTGACCAATCATTGAGTGGCATTCTTAGATGCACTTTTGCAGTAGAATCTTGACTGCTATTTACTTTTTGTTTTGTTATTTTAACAGATAAGATTTGTTTAATAATATATAAAATTTTATTACCTAAAAATGAAAACAATATCTAAAATAGAGTAATTTTTTTACCATGAAATTGACATGTTTTAGATCTTATGGTCGAGGACCAAGAACTCTAAACCTTGATGCCAGTTTTGTGCCATATGATGCAGATATTCTCCCAGACCAAGAGGAAAAGACTCTTGTTAGTCGTCCATATTTTCATATCTTCTGGACTGACTGTGTAAGTATAAATGCATGGTATTTATTAAGGTTGTTAACGGTTAACCGGTTAGCCGGTCCTCAGATCAGGACCGGTCCTATTTAATCAGGATCGGTTAACCGCAATTTCAATAAGCCCCCGCAACTTCAATAAGCCCGTAATAGCTTTTTACCCCGAAGTTCGTTTTTGTTGTGTTGAGCGACAGTGACTTCAAATGGCTTTCTCCCTATTCCGGTATCTAAATAATATACACGTCATCACTATTAGTCTAGTTTGCCTACGGCTAAGGAATGCTTTTTTTAATTTTATTTTTTTAATTTGCTTAGTTGTGGAGGCACTGTACGAGAGCTTGATGTGACCTTTGACCGTGACTACAGTGGGACCGCTCTGTGAACTCAAAGGGACGGGGGGGGGACAAGTTACGGAGTTTCCTATTTAGGGATAATGAGGATGGTGGGGGGGAGGCTAGAAGGCTTGACAGGTCTTTGATGTTGATATAAAAGGAAGCCTCTTACTTTGACATACCAATACAAGACCGCCAGTAGAGACCCCTCCCCTCCCCCACTGTTATACATCTACAGTGGGTTGGGGGAAGGAACATTTTTCTTTTTAAATTGAGTTAGAGCATGCCTTGGAAAATGGCGAGTGTAGCTCAACCCCACCTAAACCCCACCCCATTGGGTTGGGGGGGGGGATCGTCGTGTGCGCAGCGCAATTCAATACTTCTGGCAAGTTGACGAGTGAAACATAATATGGTATTTAAATAAATTCCATCTTATTATCACTCCGTTTTATCAGGACTAAGTCGGTATATTAGTTTATTACCCGGAGTTAATTTTTTGTTGTGTTACGGCAGAATACCAGAACCAAACACGCGAGCGACCGTGACGTCAAAATCAAAGCGTTTTCTTAATAATAATAATATTCTGGTCTATAAACATAAAAATACACGTCGTCACTGTTTGTGGAGTTCGCTAGTGACCGATTTTTAATTTAAAAAATGTATTCGCTTAGTTACCGAAGCATAGTACCAGAAGTAACAGCGCTGAGCAAGCGGGCTGTAACGTCACGAGCAGAACTGGCGAGGCGAATATTTGATGCCTTCAGCCTTCCCATGTTGGTTCTAAAAAAAATTAAGGGAAAATAAGGACCAGACAGTAAAACGGGCTTTTTTAAAAATTATTAACCGGTCCGTAAAAACAAATTGGCTTGACAACAATTGATAATATGTCGTTTTAATACTATTATTACATAAAAATTGAATATCATTACAGTTTAATTCTTTGTTCGGATTTTTTTTTGAATTCGCTGTTTTGACAGCAACACTAGATTCGGTACATCACGGGCTCTTTGATGTCAAATCAAACGACGACGCGATGGGAAAATTTGATCCATTCTCTTGTTGGTTCACTAAACATAGTATAAATTGTATAAATACGGAGCGGTTAACCGGTTAACCAGTCTTTTTTTGAAAGGTTAACCGGTCCTCAAAAACGAGCGGTCTTAACAACCTTAGTATTTATTTCTTTAGTTAGCTATTCCTACAATTGATTAAATTTGACTCCTTGCTAAGATGTTTTTTAAAAAAATTATAGCACATTTTAGTGCAATGTTCAAATTTTATAATTCTTACTGATAAAAGATTTCTACCTCTTCAAAAGGATGTAGAGGGATACAAGCAGTCAGTAAAAGATGAAATAGCTGAGTGGCACAGTGCCTTGAAACTCAGAAACATACCTGATTGGCTTATTGTGGTTGTCAGTAGCGAAGAGAGTAAGGTCAAGGCAAAACTTCTACCAAGGTCATCGGTCATTGACAAAGTGAAAAGTGATTTTTGCAGCAAACATCCAGAGAGGTACAAAAATAAAGTGGAATAATCTGTTTTGATTTTTTTTCTATGTGTTTTTTAATATCTAAATAAAATTTTAGATTTCCCACATATTTGTTTGTGGTGCCTTGTTCTGTTATAAAAGTAAAAGTCCTTTGTATATTTGATAAGGAAGTTGAGTTAAACAAGCATAGGAACTCAGAAAGCACCAAATAACAACAGAATAATACATTATTATCAAAAAAGAGAAAGGATGTAATTTGTACAAAACAATGCTGCTTTTTTAGTTTAGAAAAAAATTAGCATACATTAAAATGTTTTTAACACCCAAAGTACACTTGGCTTTCCTTGCAAAAAGTTTGAGCCCAGAAAACTTCTCAGTTTTTTGGTTGTTTTTTTAAAAAATTATAATTTCACAGGTGTGTACAGCTAACAGAACCCAACAAACTTGACTCAAAATCCTCAGAATCCTGGTCACAACTTTTTCAAAAAATGAGAAACTTACTGCTGCAAGCTTTTGACAGTCATTTAAATAAGTATGAAGGAAACATGCGGACCCGCAGAGAGAAGCGAAATGAAATAGGCTGGAACTATTTTTCTTATTTTATTTGTCAGGTATTTTAACAGTGATAATTCAAAAAAGCTCTCAGAGAGAGTTATTGGATAATAATGTCAATAATAAAAATTTCAACAGAAAACAATAGCTTAATTCTCAACTATCCTTTCATATTGTTTTCTGTTGAAATTTGTATTACAGAGATTTTTTGTTATGTTCATTACTGTGCTATAATTATTATATAGTATTATAAGTGATTATGGTATTAAGCACTGCTTAGTTTATGAACCACATCAAATTGTTCAAAGATATTTGTGAAAAGTTCTTTGACGAAAATTCATTTGTCTACAGGAAGAGTTGGCTTTCATGTTGGAGATGCTGAGTTTGAAGGAAGACGCCCTCATACAGTATGATGAATTAGATGCAATGTTTGATCAGTTTGTTGAAAATTTTGCCAATGGAGGCAAGTATTGCGAGCATGAGTCATTGTAAATAGAATGGAGCCAAATTGTTTTGATTAGTAAACTGAGA